>CM062814.1:298093111-298693111 GCA_031772625.1 Pinus tabuliformis
TCAGATGCTCTATCACCGAGTCTCCATCTTTCATCCTCAAGTTGTACAACTTATTCTGTAGGAATTTATTCATCATAGACTCAGATTGGTACAAAGTCCCCAACTTTGTCCCACAAAGCCTTCGTCCCAAAGCTTCCCCTAATACATTCAATAATACTGAATCTGAGACACACAATCATATTGTGCTCTTTCGCTTTCCAATCCAACTTCGCCCAGTCTTCAACTAACATTGTTGTTTCTTTAGTACATGGATCTACTGCGATCCATTGATCTTTATCCACCAGCAAATCATCCATATTGAGTTTCCACAACTCAAAACTATGACCATTAAATTTCTCGATCTCCATATTTCCATTGCTCGCATCTTCTTTCACCACAAGAATAAATCCCGCAAATATCCCATTGAATAGGGTCTACCACACGCCTGAGCAAAACCCCTGAGAAACAAAGGCATCCCCTTGAAAACAAAACAATTATGATACCAAATGTAGGTTTTAACCCCGTACAAAAATTACCTGCATAAAAATTCTAAAAGTAGAAAATAAACAATGGTGAGGGCATAAAAAGTAAAACAAATATACATAGATATTTTCCCTTGGATCCCAAAATCAGGACTACTAGATTTATTTTTCATTATATTCCTTTCAATGTTACAATACATATTTATACATGTTGAAGAATCCATAAACCCCAATCCATTAACCCTGGATTAGAACATAACCATAGCTCACTTGAATGGATCTACAAAATACCATGGACACAAAACCATCATGCCCAAAACCATGTGTTAAATCCATGCACAAAACCATAGGTAGGTCCGCCCACCTAATATAGGGTCCATTTATTTTCTTGGGGCGCTGCCCTAGACCTTGTGCAGGGGGGCTATTGCCCCCCTGCATACCCCCCGATAGGGGGGTCAGCTGTCCCCCTTATGACACCTAGGCACCAACTCGTGCAACGTACAGGGGGCGCTTCCTCCCCCCTATGACCCTCCCATGCATGGGGTAGTTGTGGAAAGAATATAACACAACCCAACATGGAGGATAACATAACAGAAAGTGATTTCAAGCCTACTAAAAAATTTCAAAAATCTAGGAAAGTTGAATCTAAGACAACAAAGCTTGCAAATCAATGTGATGAAATTCATGAAGCCTTCAAGCATTGCTATCTATTTTCAAGCTCCTTTAGTAGAAAAGTGGCTATTGAAAGATGTACAAAAGCCTCCAAAGTTTTTAAATTGAGATCACAAGATGATTTAAATGTTCAAGTATTAGTGAAATCATTCCTAGCAAAATTTCAAACCTCATTGCCTAATTCCCTTTTGATTCCGTTTGACATCAATGAGTCTGATCCATCGGTCAACTCTATCAAAATAATAAATGAGACAGACCTAAATGCTAAGAATATCAATTTTGGGATAGTTGATGGTCAACATACCATTCAAGTAGCGAAAGAAATTTTAAAAAATCCTAAATATAATGTATCTATGGAGGCGAAAAAAAAATTAAAAAAACTGTAATGCTCGATTCTTGGATCCATCAGTTGAACCCACTGAGGTGATCCGCATTTGTTTTCAACTAAGTTATGCAAATAAGATATTCTACAAAACTCCATTTATTGATAGTGTGTGCTCGACAAGGAATTTATTAATTGCCAATGACAAATTAAATAAAAGGATAGTTGGATGTTCTAAGACAGCTGAAGCCAAGGTATGTAATTTTAATCATTTTTACATTTAACATTTAATTATTATATATCTTTTTATTTTAGATAAATGATTAAAGCTGATAATATAAGTCATATTTTCTCATATATATAATGAATTCTCATTAGTTTATAACACCTTATTTGGTTTCATTTCTACATTGAATACTTCTTAGTTTATATTTATTATTTTATCAGGTCGATGATGAAATGTTGTGTTCCTTCTTCGACTGTCGAATTACAAATTTTTCTGATAAACAAATTCTTATTTCTTGATGAACCTATTTGGGATAAATGGGACACTATTTTTAACTATTACCAACTAGGCACATTAAAGTGTTCTCAAAGCCAACCTGATTTTGAGAATTACAAGAGAAATAATCTACATAGTTTAACAACATCCACCCTTCGGTCCCTTTAGGGATTAACCAAGGAAGAAATTATTTTAGTATCAGATAATATATTGGATGGAACTATTTGGTTTTCTATTCCACTTAGTCATCCAAAAAATTCCAAAAAATTAAAAGATTATTGTTCTAAATTGAAAACCAACAGAACAATATTGGATGCAATGGTTACATATTGTCAAAGGGATGATGAGAAATTGAATGAGAGACTCTTACCACATTCAAAATTCTTGAGCATTATGAAATTAATGATATCATACTTTCCAATTTTTGCAACACGGTGGAGGGGTCTACTTATGTAAAAGGAATATGTAATACAAAGATAGAATCCCTTTCTCAGTAAGCATGTAGAGTCCTCGAAAGAATGATAAGTGGATCAACAAGTGTTCAACAGGTTGACAACAATTTTGAATTTGGTTGTCATTTTGCGGGCCATGATCTATTGTCAACACTTTTACACTCTTTTCCATGTCAGTTGCAACCAATTTTACATAGAGACCTTGTTGTTCTGGATACACTGCATTTTCAAAAAGAACCATTCCACAAGGGATATTATATTGATTTTTTTCGATTTCTTATCCAAAAAATGAGTTGAATGTCTTTACTACAGTTCTCTTAGCAGAACTTTTGTTTTGTAATGATGTATTCATGTCTTTGTAAATTGCCATAAAGAACTCCAAGGTAAACCATAAAATGACTAGTGGAATTTATGAATATAAGTCCCAAAGAAAGTGTAGTTATGATATAGTCCTTACTATACATTTCCATACTTTAGAATTAAAATTTTTAGAGGCTTCAAAATACTCTCACACATTTGAAGACACATCTAATGAAAATAAGAGAGATTATGATTTCTGGATGGATTTATTGGAAGAAAACCAACAATGTAGTGATGCAAAAGTGGTTAATTCTCTTTATGCAGGAACAAATTTAATCAAGGTTTTTTGTACATATGGAAGAATAATTGCATGTGTTGTGCAAATAGAAACACAAAGGAAAATCATGTTGAATAATTACAAATATTTCAACTATCAAATCTAGGATCCATTAACTTCATGGAAAATTCAAGTACTACAATTCCTTTGTTGTTTCTATTATAAACTTTGGATACTATTTTGTTCATATTTATTAATTGTAAAAGTGTTTACTAAAATGAATAATGATGGATATTCTAAAACAGAGAATGATGACAATGGGAAGAAAAAAATAATCAATATAGTGCTTATGATGTTGAAAAAAGTATAGAGATGGAAGCAAGAGGAGAAGGAGGAGGAGAAGAAGTTATCATACCAGGTACATAATTTATTTGGTTGTTGCTCTTGATAATTTTTAAATTTATTTAATTTCCCTATTCATAACATTTTTGTATGTCTATTATAGGGAATTATGAGAATAATGAAATTAATCAAGACAATGACCATGGAATGATGGAGATAGAAATGGGTATTAATCATTGTAACTCTATTTTTTATTTTATTTTCCTAAATTATTATTTTTATTATCGTGATTCATAGCATTTCATATGTTGATTATAGTTGGAAATAAAGATAATGAATATAGTGACCAAGGGAATGTCCCACAAAACTACAATCAAGACCAAAATATTATATGAACGATTAAAGATGATTCATTTTTTGTATAGTTGTTTAATGAATTTTGTTCATTGTCACAATTTATAACATTTTTTATGTTTATTATAGCAACAAGCAAGCAAGGAGAACAAAGACATTAATCAAATGAAAGTGAAACAAATCTTTAATCAAGGGCAAAATATAATATCAAGTACTTATAATTTGTCCACTTGTTTTCGTTATTATTTAATGATTTTATTCATTTTCACAATCCAAAATATTTCATATGTTTAATTTAGAGATAAATAAAGGTAACAGAGATGATGATGAGGTGAAAAGCTACAAAAATCAAGATAATGTCATATCAAATACTTATAACTTGTCTTCTTGTTTTTCTTATTATTATTCAAACTCTAATGTGTGTAACTACCATAATGTTGTATATTTTTATTATAGGAAAAATTTAAAGGACAAATTTAACAATCAAAATAATGTTAAAGGTGTGTGTGTGTGTGTTTATTTTTAAAGGTTGCATTACTAATGTTTTTCTTGGTATTGGTATTTGATTGAAGGTTTAATAAGAAGTACTATTGGTATTTGACTGAAGGTTTAATATGTTTACTTCAGGTTCTATCAAGATGATAAAAGAAATTATTTTCATCTATAAATAGTGAAAAAACCACTCAGGGTAAGTGTATTGTTTCAACAATTTTTTTAGTAATTTTTGTAACTTGAATAAAATGGTTTGACTAGATTATTTTTCATTGTGTTGCAACCAAAATAACTAAAAAGAAATTAGTTATTTTTGAACTAAAGGACATTTTTTATCATAGCATCGATGATGAAGCAACAAACAAAGGGAATATTGAAAAATGGGAACTGATGTTGATTACACAAAGAGAAAAACGTTATTTTGGATTCATCCACATGCAAAAACAATTTTTGAAATGTGATTAAAAAATGAACCTCTCGACATTGCAATTTGGATGACAGTTTTATAAAAAGCACAATAAGAGTTCTAAAAAAGTTTTTTTAAGAAACATTACAAGATAAACTTGTGTTTAAGTGGATTGCTTCAGACTGTAAACCACAAAGGGGACATAAATTCATTGACAATCCAACCAAAGTTATACACACTAAATCATTGAAAAAAGTGTGGGAAGTGCATACCCAATATGATGTGACCAATACTATTATAGTGGAATTTTCACTTGAGAGAGTGAAAGAGAATCCCAAAGAAAATGTGATTCTCACCCCTCCATTCATTGGAGCAAATCAAGAGGATAATTGGTTGATCAATGAGCTATGGATAATGTTGCAGAAACTCAACAAGGCTACATATGTGTGAGCTGCTTTGAAGGATTTTCAATTACATTTTGAAGTTCCTTAATATGATTGATATATATTTCATTCTATTATATGTATGGCATCATGAATTATTAATTTTATTTCAGAACACTAATAAAAGAATTGTTGATTTGGTTTGTCATTACTAAAAATAAAATATTTTTATTTTCTTTATTTTTGGTGAGATATGTGTTGATAAAAATTATTGATATGAATGTTCATTTAATGTTTTCATATCAAAATTTCCCATACTATAGAAATTTTTACAATGGATTACATTGTAGGTAAAAATTAATAGATATCTGGTCTATCTGTTTGAATTAGATCATTATAATTATTTGTTTCAATTGTGGTATAAGTTATCAGTATACCTCTTAGAAATTAGTATTGTGAAGGATGACCCATTGCATTCTTGTAACTTTTTTTTATTCCATATAAGTTCAAAAACTATATTAGGTTGCATGTAGCACCAACAATAAACATACAATTTGTACTAAAAGAAGCACCAAAAGCAACTAAGGTAGAGACTCTAGAAATTAGCATATAATTAATTAGGTTTGAAATTTAAAAATTGTATTATATTGTATGTGGAAAGTAATATATAATTAGTTTGTTTACTTGCACTAGCCCATTGTCATTATATTTTTCAATTGAAATTAAAGAAATCATTATAAATTTTAAATCAATGATTTAAATGGTGGGTCAATGCATTCTTATAAGACTTTTATTCCATACAAATTAAATAAAGGTATTAAGTTATATGTATAAAGTAAACATATCATTAGTTTGTTCATTTTAATGGAGCCATTGTATTTGTATTTTGTGATTACTATATAACTTATTGTAAAAGTTCCTTTCCATACAAATTAAAATAATTCATAATAAATATTAACATCATTTTTAAAATGGTAGGTTTTTATGTCCTTAAGCAATGAACTATTGAAGTGGAGATATGTTAATATCATACATGTGGTTGAAGTCAGATGTAGATGGGCATTACTACAAGTCAAAATATGTTGTTGATATTTGAAATGGAAGGAGTATCCTTCCAATCATACACCAAAAATGATTTTTTTTTTTCATATTCAAAGAGAACTAGATTGGAAGTTTGGTGATAAGTCCTATTTTTTAAGGCATTTTCAGTCAGGAGTATTAAAATATTTTAAAAAAAATTATGATGTTGCAATATGGACATTAAATTTCATGACAAGTGCATCTAAAAAGTACTTGAAAAATCAAATATTGATATAAAGGACTTTAAATTTGCATGGGACATGTCTCATTGTCATTTGTAAACAAAATTGGAAGCAGGGAGAACAAGACAATTTTATGAGAAAAAGTTGACTGATGTGTGGTCCCAATATGGAGATAATTATGAAAAATCAAATGTATTGCTAATATATACAACAAATCATACTTCTCAATTCATCGAATATCGATCAAACCACATCTTGATAAAAGCCTATATAGGAAAAGAGCAAGATACTTGGCTTACGCAAGTTTAATTCCCTATCTTAAGACACTTCATCATATCAAACAAAAACATGAGTACATTCAAATGTTCAATAAAACATGTACTTCATTATATTCAATGGAGATAATTTCTTCTATAAATTTGTTGAAAAGTACATTCCAATTTTTCAATACATTTTGGACATAATTTTTGTTGAATCAATTTGTATGATTTTATATTTGTTGAAATATATAGGAATTTCCAATTATATTAATATGTATATTTATTATTATTTATAATTGTTTATTCAATGACTTTGTGGTATCGATTTTTTTCCTAAGGTGTGTGTGTGTGTTCTTAACCATTCAAATTATCTTACATGAACCATCGAGGCATGCTATTTTTAATGACTTATGTTTACTTATATGCATCAATAATAATATAAATGTGAAATATAAGTTTTGAAATACAAATCCTTTCAAACAAAGGTGCAATTCTTACTAAAGAAATTATAATAATTTACTTGATAAATTTTATGTGCACTATTCACTATTCACAATGCATTATTCACTATTAAGGATAATAGGAAATGTGTCATAGGTAAATGATTTGAACTTTATGAAGCATAAGATATGTGATTTCTCAATTCATAATTTTCATAAATTTATATGCTTAAATCAATTAATTGTTGTATCTGCAATCATATTATCATATTGAAAATAAACAAGGCACAACTTCAGTTATTCATTGATTACATATAAAATGCACTACTATGAGTGCACAAATGTGATATGTATTTTTTAGATAAAATTCTATTGTAAATAATGTTGCATTTCTTAAAAAAACATAGAATTAACGATAATAATTGCTAAGTGGATTGCCAAGGTTTGATTAGACACTATCATGGATGAATTATGTCTTTGAACTGTAAGGAATCTAATTTCATTATTGAAAGTTAATTTTTTGTAAATTTGTATTTTAAATAAACTGAAATCATATCATTTGAAGTAGAATTATATTATTGACTTGTACTTAGTTATGTACATTAATATGAGTGTATAATTGTTATATATAATAGGCATATACTATGATGCATTTTTTCGAAAAATAAGTCTTTTAATTTCTTGATAGTAAGTATTAAGTGGACTATTTAGGCTAATGGGTGATGGCTCATAGGTGAATATTGCTCGTTAAATTGTAGGACATTCAATTTTTAATCCATTTTTTAATTATATATTCTTAAATCAACTATTTGTATATGCAATCATATCATCTCATATAATTTAATAAGGAATACATTTATTGACTTTTATTTGTCTATCACGTAATTTATTAAGCGTGTATTAATGTCATATTGTATTGTTTTGAGACAAAACTCTATGTAAAACAAAATTCTCTTCTTAATAAAACATGGAACAATTAATTAACAATGTGTTAAGTGGACCATCTAGACTCATTAAAGAGATGGGTCAAAAATGGTTGTATTTAAGCTTTTTGCACCATAATACATTGATTTTCCCATCCATATTAACATTTTGTCATTTTCAATTGTTAAATAGTTTATTTCATGGTTATATGCATTGATAGAAGTTCATAAATGTGATGAATTTTTGAAATGTAGGTCTTAATGTAAGTAAATATATATTTTTTACAAAACAAATTATAATTAATTTATAATGAGTTCTAAGTGGTCTATATAAAGCCATTTATCAACATTTATTTTTCTATTATGAGGTTTAATATAAGTGTGTAAATGTGGCAATTTTTTTGAAATAAAATCCATGTAATGTGTAATGTTTTTTCTAACAACACATTGAATAATTATTCGGTAATGCATTCTAACTAGATTGTTCAAGTTCATTTAAGATACGGGTCATAAATAAATGTATTTAAACTTTCTGCAACATACGACATTTGGTTTTCCCACCCCTAATAAAATTTGGTAAATTTCAATTCTTAAATAAATTATTTGTAATTGAAATAATCTCATTAAAGCCAACAAGACAAGTATGTATTAAATTCTATTTAGTTTGTATGTATGTATAAATGCAATTTAATTTTGAAATAAAGATCTTAATGTAAGTAAAAATATATTTTTTAGAAAATCAATAATGTTGATGAGTTCTAACTAGTTTATTCTATTTTGAATTGACAAATTTTCCAACTATGCATTCTTAAACCACTTATTTTTATATTCAATCATGTCATATAAGTCAATAAGTCAAGAAACCATTAATTATTTTTTATTTAACTATCATGTGGTTTAATATAATGTATAAATGTGACATTGTTATTTCTAGAATAAAAATCCATGTAAAAAAATGAATTTTATAATAAAACATGGGTTAATGAATTCACAATGAGAATTAAGTAGACTATTTAAGCTCATTCAAGAGGTGGGCCACAAATGGATGTCTTTAAACTTTTTGCACCATATGACATGATTTTCCCATCAATATTAACATTTTGTAAATTTCAATCCTTAAAAAAACTATTTGTACTTAAAATAATCTCATAGAATCCAACAAGGCTTAGAAGCTATTTATTGAATTCCATTTAGTTATATGTATTGATATAAGTTTATAAATGTTATTTATTTTTGAAATAAAGCTCTTAGCGTAAGTTAAGATATATCTTTTACAAAACTAATTAGAATTAATTGATAATGAGATTTAAGTGGTTATTTAGACTAATGAAAAATCAAGTGTCATAGAGGAATGTCTTTTAATACAAATTTAATCTTCAAAATCAATATCTTAACGATAATTTATATGTATTTACAAAAAGTATTTAATAATTTAATAACACAAGGACTTGCATAAATTTCAATTAAAATTAATCAGTTATGTTTCACAGTAGTTTCTTCCCCATTAAAAATTCTTATCATTTTCTCCTCTTAGTGAAATTAATGGTCAATCATGGTTTTCGATACAATTGGTTGATGCTCTTACATTGAGACTGTTATTGGTTTTGACAATGATGACAAGGAGAGATCAATATTCACATTACCATCAACTGTACTAATCTTTGAAAACCCTTGCCTCCACTACTTACAAGAAGTCACCACTAAAATTTCTTGTTTACTTCAAATTGTGACACTGTCCATAATAATCGAATGACTTGAATACCCATCTAAGAACTCTCATTTGATGTACTTGGATTTGAGTGGAGATACATCAATGGTGCCTAACCTTCTTGAAATACCTAGATCAACAATGGCTAACTTTTATAGTGGATGCCTGGATTCTATGAAGATGAATGATCACCCCCTCATTAGTGCTTCATAAAGGCACAAAGGGACCTTAGGAAATTGAGCACAAAAACATTTTACTAAATTTTTAATAGACTAGTTTCAATACAACACAAGGGACACAGATCCTTTCCATTTACACTAAGATCCTCAGGTCACCATCATTCAATCAACAAATCCCTCGTAGGTTGGGGAAAAGGGGTTTAGAGTTGCCAGACACAAAATTCAAACATCGAGGAATCTAATCTGTTATCCATAACTATAATGTCTTTATTGGATGTTATACATACTAATATGGTTTATCTTAAACCAATTGCTTCTAAGATTTTGATTTCACACTCCTATTGTGTATTGATATTATTGTACATAACAACCCCATGTTTGACCTATTCATGATCTCTAATTGGTTTGAAATTACTAAAATTATTTTCATGTTGAATTAAGTTAATATGGCGATTTACAAAAGAATGAATGTTGTTGAAGGCCTTGTAATAGAAAACTTCCAAATTTAATGAAATATGTGTTATTGAAATGAATCTCCCTTTAAGTCCAAAAAAGTTCCATTTTTTTTTTTTATGAATGAAGGAATTGTTCTAGGTCACTTCCTCTCCAAGGAAGGAATCAAATTCAACCCTAATAATATTTCCATTATCAGAAGAGTTCTTATTTCACAGAAACAAAAGGATGTTAGGAGCTTCCTAGGACTAACTGCATAATATAGAGATTTATCAAAGATTTTAGTAAAATTTCCTTATCTTTGTTTGGTTTACTAAAAAAATGTTTAGATTTATGTGGAGAGAATATTTTTAAAAATCATTTCAAGATATCAAGGAGAAATTGAAAATTGCACCAGTTCTTAGGGGACCAAATCAGGCCTTGCCTTTCTATATTCACGGAGATGCATCACACAAAGTAGTAAAGGTATCTTTGGGACAGTTGGAAGGTAAGTTTCCTTATGTTATATATTTCATTAGTAATAATTTGTCCAAGGTTGATCTTAATTATACAATCATTGAAAAAGAGCTCTTGTTTGTTGTACAATCCCTAAATATATTCAAACATTACATCATAGGGTATCAAGTTTTTATGCACACTGATCAAGCAGTCATTAAGTATTTGATGAACAAACCTAATTTCAATGCTAGAATTATTAGATGGTTATTGTATTTCAACATTTTGATCTAACCATTGTCAAAAATTTAGAGAAAGAAAATGTTGTTGTAGATTTCTTGTCTAAGGTTTACCTTGTCTGCAAAAAATGAAGAGATGATAGACGATCAACTCTTGGATGAGAATTTCTTCACCATATCATTGTTGTCATCTTGGTTTGCTGATACAACAAACTTCGTGGTTGCTGGTTAATTTCCTCCTGACTTGTATTCCAAAGAAAGGAGAAAAAATGTTAGGAAGAGTGCCCTTTACACTTGGATTGGAGGCAACCTTTTTATATTGGGGCTAAATTAGATTTTGAGGAGATTTGTAAGGGAATATGAAGTCTTTAATATCCTATCCTAGCATGCAATGATGGGCCTTATGGGGGCCATTTTGATGCTAAGTGGAAAACCTTCAAGATCCTTCAGGTAGGTTACTACTAGCCCACCCACATCAAGATGTCAAAAAGTATGTTGCTTGGTGGGATGAGTGCCAGAGGTGGGGAATCCCACACAAAGGGATGAGATGCCACTACAACCTAAAGTGACTCTTGAACCATTTGAGAAGTAGGGCATGGATTTAATTGGGCATATTGACCCCCCATCTAGACAAAAGAGGTATATCATTGTATGCACAAATTATCTAACCTAGTGGGTTGAAATAAAATCAATCAAAGGAAAAATAGAGAAAACTTTGGTAAAATTATTAAGAGGGGAAATATTTTACAAATTTGGTTTCCCGAGAGAACTAGTCACTAACCAAGGAACTCAATTCACTTCCATCTTAATAGAGGGAATAACGAGGCAAAGTCATATCATGCATAGAAATCCACCCCATATCAACCTAAAGCAAATGGACAAGTGGAAGTGACCAATAAAGCTGTAGAAGGCATCTTAACTAAGGTTATTAGTAGCAACTGAAAGGTTTGGAAAATTAGATTTGTGGAGGCCACTTGGGCCTACAATACTACATGGAAGAAAACCATTAGATTCACCCCCTTTGAGTTGGTTTATAGTAAGAAATAACTGTTATCCATTGAATTTGAATATAACACCTGGAGGATGGCAACACAACTTGATATAGACATCACAAGAGCTCAGGAAGAGAGGTTGCAACAACTGAATGTCCTTTCTGAACTCAAGCTGCAGGCTCTTATGCATACTGAGGTGGGTCAATTACAAAGAAATATTTGACATGACAAGAACATCTCGGAAAAAACTATTTAGGAGGGTGATTGGGCCCTCATATATGATTCAAAATTGAAGGACTTCAAATAGAAATTTATAACCAGATAGTTGGGTCCCTACCTAATGGAGAAATACCATGATAATGGCTCTTTTTAGATCTGAACAATTGACAAGGAAAACATACCACTTCTAGTCAATGGTTATAGGCTAAAGTTTTATAAAAAACCCTATCAAAGGCAAAATTTACTAGTTCAATAATCAGAGAGCTATATGTGATTGAGAGATTCAAAGCTCCCAATCCATTCAACCCCTGATAAAAAAAAAAAAAGAGAGAAAAAAACCTAGGTGAAAACCTCTATGAGGCATCTGAGGCAGGTTCTAATGCTAAAAACCTCTATGAGGTAGCCAAAGAGACACGATAAAGAAAAACAAGAGAATAAAAAGACCCCTAGGTGAAAGCCTCCCTTGAGGCACCTAGGGTAGGGCTAGTAAGTTGAAAAAATCCTTTGAGGCAGCCTGTAAGTCTCATGATAATAAAAAATAAGAAAAAAATGAAAAAAAATAAAAACAAGAGAAAAGAGGAAAGTGAAAGGGACCTTTGCTTTATCTATTCTCATACTGTTATAGGCACAATAGGATCCCAACAACAATAAAAATGGTCAACACAATCAAAGAAAGTAAACATAAAAAAGTCTCTACATTCACCTTCAAACACTTTCAGCCAACTCTTTGTGTCCATTCCACTCATTTCTTAACCTTCCACAAGTATTCCTTAACATTACCTAGTCCCTCTCACTCGTATACCAACCTATTTATTGCTTTGGTTTTTTAGGTTATTTTTTTGGAATTGGGTGATATAAGTCATGTGAGATACTAAATTTTTAATTTTTAAATTGTATTTTTTATATAAATTAATTAACTAAAAAAACACTTAAAATATTAAAATTATGCCATTTAAATCTCTAATTTATCAAATTTTAAATTAAAATAATAAATAAATTTAGAACTTACTATTCGAAGTGTTATCAAATTTTAAATTAAAATAATAAATAAATTTAAAACTTACTATTCGAAGTGTTAGGTTAATTCATATAGATGATAAATTTGCATATTCCTTGGTTAAGCAAGAAAGAGGTCACTAAATGAAAATTAAAAAAGAAATTGTGTATTAATTTCCTTTCATTTATTATTTTGTCATATTTAGAAAATTTAAATATCAACAAATTTAAAACTTACTATTCCTAAGTGTTTTGTTAATTCATATATTATTGTCATATTTGAAAATTTAAATATTAACAAATTTAAAACTTACTATTCCTAAGTGTTTTGTTAATTCATATAGATGATAGATTTGCATATTCTTTAGTTAAGCAAGAGAGAGGCCAATAAATAAAAATTTAAAAAAAATTGTATATTGATTTCCTTTCATTTATTATTTTGTCATATTTAGAAAATTTAGATATCAACAAATTTAATCCTTCCTATCTAATATAATCGCTAATTGAATGTACCCCATAACCTTACATTTAAGATATTTAAAATGATTATTTTGTAAAATGTTATAGACATATAATTATTTGTTTTAATTTTATATTATTTAAAATGAAGTCCACTTTTACTATTTTTAGTATAACATTGTGTTCATAAATAATTATTCCCATTATTCCACTAAAGGAAGAAAGTGAATAGAAAGTGAATTAGTAGGGTTTAGAAGACCGGCAAAAGACAACACTCCCTCCACTCTATCAGCATCAATACTTGTCCCTATTTCATCTCTATCAGCATCAATACCTATCCATATTTCTAACTATGTCCAAAGAGAAAGAGTATGGAATATATTCGGAGATGCATTGACAAAGCCATGCATCAATCCTCGTTTGCATAACGCATTGCAGGACGCATTTTATAGGAATCTTAGAAAGGTAAGAAATTAATTGAAATTATGTAAAATATTATTTAGATATGTTTACAAAGAAGGGAAATGTTTCCAGATCACCATAGTTTTGTTGTTTTGATAGATCAACAAGATTGGTAGTGTAAGATATATTTTGAAAATACGAAATATTTTTAACTATAAGTTGTGTAATTTAAGAGAAAATACTTTTCATATCAACCTTCTTAGCATTGTATATGTGACAGACTCTTTCTTTCCTATGAAAATTTTCTAGTAGACCAACTCCCAGTTTCACTATGAAGCTCATGAGAATTAGTTCTTAGCTTACCAATGCTCATTTTCTTCTTATTACAATAAATAAATTTTTCCTATTTATTGCCTTTAAAATTGGGTTGATCACCTCCTTACCATATTTTAGTTTGTTTTCACTCCAACATTTTATAACTTTGGTAACTTTTCCTTAAATTCAAAAATAATAATATTTTTAATATAATATCTTATTTTTTTTAACTTCTAATTTGAAATACAAATAAATATAAAGATTTTGACTGCATCGAAAACCACACCATGTTCTTATAAAAGCAAAGCTATTTTAGGGGAGGAAAGCTTTTCCTGCTAAGGACATCTCTAAGGTCGAATGCAAATTAGAAATATCAGACATCGCATGGCACATGGTAGCAATGGTGACTACATCGTAGTAGCATGTAACACTTATTGCTATATCATAATTTTTTATTTTTTATTTTTATTTTTTTCTATATACAATTATTACTCAATTTATTACCTTATAATTAATCTAAATTCTTGCATGCACAAAATTATACGATGAATATATGTAATTGGGAATATCAGAATGTGATTGGTAAAGATATTAAACTCAGATCTATATCTGTCTAGTTGATTACGTGCTATGCTGGCCTTACCCCACCTGGCACCTCCTCAAGGGAAATGGTAGTCACTCTGCCTATCACAAAAGGCTCAGTTTTAGTGTCGATGGTTTGACCTGTTGCCAGAGGGTTTAGGCATTGAATGAGGGGTCTGTCCACTGCCACATCCATGGTGGATGGATCCAACGTTTCTAGACTCTCCTCGCTAACGCTAGCCTTTCTTTGCATTTCAAACTTGTCATTCTTCATTTTCTTGCAGCGTTTTCTGGTTATCATGGCTTTGCAACCGAGTATACTGAAGGACTTAATCATATCAATAATAATATTTCCCTGATTAAAATATACTTTCCTAGTGGTTAGGTAATAAGCACAAAGTTGGTCACTTATCTGTTTATGATTGATTTAGAGTTGTGCAAATAATTTTTCTTTTCTGGAAGGTCTCACCACCCAGCCATGGACCTAGTAATTACGTCCATCATCCCCCTCCGAGCACTTCCTGCTCCTGACAGTCACTAGACTTACACAGTCTGGTATCTTAGGCTTCAGGACTAATGTCCAACCTCAAGTCACACACTAGTTTGTCTATTTGCCATAGTTTGTTTTCCCTCTGGTTATTCCTACCCAGCTCTAGGAAAAATCCAAGTAGCCCTCCCTGCTTCTTCCCCCCCTTTTGGGGAAGAAAGATGGCAACTGATTCTAACTGTCCCAGGAGTTATGTAACTATCTTTTCTTTTATTCAGTTTTCTTAACCAAACTTGTTTAATTTCTTTAAATAAAATATCATAATGTTTTTTTTAATAATTGTGTTAAGAAAAATTAAAAGTTTCTAAAGTTCTACGTAAAACTTGGTAAGACAAGATAAATATTTGTGCAACAGAGGTGTTATAGCTTCCCCCCTTATGAGGAACACTGTCTTTGGTGTTCTTTTTAAGAAAATAATGTCGAATAGGCTTTCTACATGGTCTCCTCTTCTTCCCAAGTGGCCTCTTCTAGGCCAAAGTGCTTCCATTGCACTTTAACTTGGATGATGGCTTGCTTCTGCAAGGTGGTTTCTCTTCGATCGAGAATACAAAGAGGCTCTGCTAGAAACTCTCCCTTGAGTTCGATCTGCTGATCTAAAACTCACTCGTGAGTGACCTTAGTTAATTAATTAATGCATGAAGGTATTAAAGACTCATGTGCTGGTGTGTGTCTATGTTATCTTAGGCAATGGATCGATAAGATTGGAAAATACACAGGCACTAGAAAATGGAAAACAGTAAGAGAAACACAGTAAGAAAATTCAAGAACACAACAAATTAATAGGGAGTTCACCCAATCCTCCTGGGCTACGTCTCCAGTCCAGCATTCAGTGGTGGCCTTCTTTTATTATGTCTTTGAACAGAGTTTTACAATGAGGAGCTCAATTTGAGTCTCCTGAAATAGATGATGCTTAGTAGGGTGGTTCTTGGATTCCCCAAGCCACTAGAGTGCACAGACTCTTCCTTACCAAGTCTTGACTTCAACTGGTTTGAATGGGATGAGTCCAATTTGGTACTCAGTTCCGAAAGATATCCTCACAGGGATCGCTTGAACCTCTCAATCGTGGTTCTATTTGCTCGATGCTACCTTAACTCTGCAAGTCAACTCAACTCTCTGTTCTCTGCTTCTTGCTTCACTCTCTTCTTCTTCCTTTCTCACTGTCCTCTTCTTTCTTATAGTGCTTGTCTATTCTCTATCTATTTGTGGCTTAAAGCCAATTTGTCTCATGATTGTTCGCTTCCTCTTCTGCCTCTTCGGATCGCCTACTATTGTTCACTTGGACTTCTCTACCTCTCCATTATCGTCACTGTGTAACATCTCATAGGGAAGTGGCCACTTGTCCTTTCATGAACTGCACGAGCTCTTCCTCAAACGGTTTAGTATTTCAGTTACTCTGTGTAATGATTCATTTGCCAAGTCAGCGGTCCAACCAGACTTCAACCTTTATATGCCAAAGCTTATTTCCTTCGTCAAATTTGGTTTCCCATCGGGCGCAATCTCTGCCGTTAAATCTGGGACATCTAGATCCTACGGTTATCGCTCTTATCAAACAGTTGACTTGCTTGAACGTTAGCCCGCGATGAGAGGTGGTTTTCTCTCTCATCCGTCGGACACACGTCGTTCACTGTATGGCATTGCTAGGTCTCCTGACAATTCTTCTTATCACCCAAAACACCTCTGATATTCCGCTGGTTTTGGAGTGCGGGACTCACCTCTCACTTTAGCACTTTTCCCATGGTTTTCATCTTCCCTTGTGACCGAGCGCTCAGGGCTATTCCATTTCAAGGGGTTTTTCCCAGCGATGCATGATTAAAACAACCTTTGTTTTCTGATCCAGACTTCCTAACTGCTAGTTTGCGCCACTGCACGGTCTCCATAGGCCTAGGTCAGCACGCTTTGACCGAGGTCCTCGTTGTTCCTTGCTGGCTACAAACTGCCACTGTCCAGAGGTCTTCCTGATAGCTCATTGTTCACAAGTTTTTGAAGTCTGTCCAGATTTGATACAGTCATAGAACTTTGAAATTTTCATGGATCCAATTTGGATCACGGCCTTCCCACTGAAAAAGCTTTTGGACCACCAAAATTTGGTTTTCAAGCATCGACTAAGTGAGGATACAATTGTCTCACTTGTCTAATCTCTATCCACTTTGCACTGCTTGGCTTTGAACCCTTGAGCCCAAATCTGAGGTACTCAACATCTCCCCTATGCGTCGTTCACACCTTCCTATCCAGAACTGTGTCTTCCTGCAAGTCATTAATATATTTAGGTAGTAGGTCATCAATAGAAGGCAATTGACTCTGCTCTTCGGGATCCTCAATTAGTGAGGGTTCAAACAATCTCAAGCAATTTGCATTCACGATTGAGTAGATGTGCATGTAAGCTGGTAAATCAAGGCGAAAAGCATTCTCACTAATTTTCTCAAGTATCCTGAAGGGTCCATACCTGATGGGCTTTATCTTCTTACCTTCACCTTGCATTTTGTCCTTGTTGATGTACAACTAGACTTGATCACCAACTTGGAAACTATGCTCCATCAGATGCTTGTCATGCCTTGCCTTGTATTTGGCTTGGCTCTTTTCTAGTTGTTCCTGTACTGCCTGATGGATTTCTTGGATTTTTTCAATGAACCTAGTTTCCCTGTCCACATCACTGTGTCCCTCAACTGTGGTTTCTTTACCAAAGACGAAATCCAAAGGAGACCTTGGCGTGAAACCAAAACAGGTCTCAAAAGGAGATCTTTGTGTAGAAGAATGTTTTGCTCTGTTGTAAGCATGCTACACATAACACAAATGTTCATCCCAAAGCTTAGGATGTTTGCTGCAATATCCCTTGAGTAACTAGATCACTGTCTTGTTAACTACTTCGGTCTAGCCATTGGTTTGTGTATGAAAAGCTGTTCTTTTCTTCAGTTTGGTGTCCATCAGTTCCCATAAACTTGACCAAAACTTCCCCACAAATCAGGTGTCTCAATTAGATACGATGGAAGTGGGTAATCCAAAATGAACCCATACATGTTGAAAGAATAGTTTTGCAGTTTGTTCAGTTGTAATCTATTTATTACAAGTATCAAAATACACATTTTGCTGAACCTATCCACAAAAACATACAGATAATCATGACCTTTCCTATATTTATACAGCCCTCCAACAAAATCCATGGAAACACTTTCCCAAGGGTGAGAAGGAACTGGTAATGGAGTGTACAAGCCTAGTTTTCTATTTTTGGGCTTGCTTTTAGCACACATAGTACACCCTCTTACATATCTAGAAACTATCTCGTTCATTTTTTGCCAATAACAAAATCTTTGCAGCTATGCAACTATTTTACTTACCCCAAAGTGACCTTATATTAGAGAAGTGTGTGCTTCTCTAACTATCTTTACTCTTTCAGTTTGTGGAATGCATAGCTTCCCACAATGATATAAGAGCTGGTCCTTTATATGATAATCCAATTCTTCTACTCGTTTTCCTTGACTTAAAGTTGCATATACATCTTTGAAGTCTATATCTTGAGCATATTGTTCAATGTAGCTCTCATGTAACACAGAATTATACTTAAGTATAGTAGATGCATTTATAATGGGTCTAGATAACATATCTGCAACTTTATTGTGTATGCCCTTTTTATATCTGATGATCAAATGAAACTGACCCATCCACCTATAGTGTCTTGATTGCTGAAACTTAGTTTGGGAGTGTAGATATTGAAGTGGTTGATGATCAGTATGTATTACTGTATTTTTTCCCATTAAGTATTGTTTCCACTTTTTCACACTTTGTACTAATGCATACAATTCTTTATCATATGTAGGATAGTTAACTATTGCAGAATTAAATGTCTCAGAATGATAACATATGGGTTTATCGTGCTATGTCAACACTGCTCCCATGGCATAGTCACTGGCATCCATTTGGATCTCAAATGGTCTTTGAAGATCAGGCAGTGCTAGTACAAGTGCTATACTAATATTTTCTTTCAAGGTGTCGAAGGCTTTCTACTGTTTGCCTCCCCACTGAAAGACCTTGTTTAATCCTGTTAAAGCATGTAAGGGAGTTGCAATTAAGGAAAAGTTAGAAATGAACTTTCTCCAATATTGTGCTGCTCCTAAGAAGCTCCTAACTTCTGTAGCAAATTTGGGTTTACGCCAGTTCACAATGACTACCACTTTAGAGGGATCTATCTTCAATTCACCACCTCCTACTAT
The DNA here is from genome assembly GCA_031772625.1 of Pinus tabuliformis. Lineage (NCBI taxonomy): Eukaryota > Viridiplantae > Streptophyta > Pinopsida > Pinales > Pinaceae > Pinus > Pinus tabuliformis. Next base: position 298,112,691 of record CM062814.1, read on the forward strand.
ATGTCCCAAAGAATTCAGAGATTTTTTACCAAATTCACATTTTGAGAGTTTAACATAAAGTTTTTCTCTTTTCAAAACATCTAGTGTCTGATTAACATGCTTTAAATGTTCTTCCCATGTCTTGCTAAATATCAGAATGTCATATAGATACACAATAACAAAATCATCAAGAAAAGGTCTGAGTACATCATTCATTAATCTCATGAAAGTAGCAGGAGCATTAGTTAAGCCAAAAGGCATAACCAGCCACTCATACAATCCCTGCTTTGTCTTGAAAGCAGTTTTCCATGCATCTTGTTCTGCCACTTTGACCTGATGATATCCACTATGCAAATCTAGCTTGGAAAAATAAACAGCTTCTTTCAATTGTTCTAACAGATCATCTATGTGAGGAAGGGGATAGCAATTTTTTATTGTTATCTTATTTAGTGCTCGGTAATCAATGCACATTCTCCACGAGCTATCTTTCTTTCTCACCAAAATGATTGGTGACCCACATGGTGATGTGCTAGGTCTGATGAAACCCTTCTCGAGCAACTCCTGCACCTGCTTCTTGATTTCTGCGTTCTCTAAAGCGGACAACCTGTACATTCCAATGTTAGGCAATGGAGCATCTTGCTACAAAATAATATCATGCACTATTTCCTTTTTGGGTGGCAGACCTTTAGGTTCTTGAAACAAGATATCATACTCTGCAACAACTTTTTCTAAATCAGCCTGTTGTTTAGCATCACAGCCCTCAAATACATTGGTTTTATCAGGTTTCTTTTCCTTTACAACCATCAATAAGAATTGTTTGCATGAATTTATCATTTGTTTCATCTGCCCTGAGTTTATGAGAGTATAATTATTCTTGAGCTTGTGAGATCTTACAAAGTATTTGATTCCATATTTAACAAGTAGATACTTGATCTCAGCTCTATAGAAAATAGATTTTTTGTCATACAAGTAAGGACTTCCTAAAACAATTCCACATATATCCAAAGGAATTATGTCTAACTCAACCTCATCTACAAATGCTGACCCAAAAGAAAACTTCATTGTCTAGTCACTTGTAGTTGTGCTTTTTCATTTAACCATCCTAATGGGTATGGTTTCTTGTGAGGTGTAGTCACTAATCCCAACTTCTTTACAATTGCTTCAGAAATTAAATTTACTTGTGAGCCACTATCAAACAAAGTATCAATCTTTTGATGTTTGAAAATAACTCGAATATGAAAAGGCTCATGTTTTTTTTCTCTCATTTTCTTCATCAATAGTAGATTGTGCGGAATTACTAGTAGATGCTTTAGAATTCTTACCTTATATACCTTTGGCTGCAATAGTTGTTTCATCTTCTGAGTCTGGCCCCAAATCTTTCTGAATAGGTGCAACAGTCTTCTTCTTCTTGCCCTCGAACTTCTTAGGTCTCAACTCTGGATGCAGAATCCAGCAGTGCTCATCATCATGCCCATCCTTTTTACAGTGAGTGCATGAAGCCTTGCTTTTCTGTGCAGTGTTATTCTTCCTTGCTTTCCATTTCTATTTTCTTTTCTCCTTATTCTTTCTTGCAGTGGGTTGGGATGATCCCCCAACTTCTAGACTTCCATTCTTTCCTCTAGCTTCTAGATGAGTAGCTTGTACAGATACCTCATCTATACTAGTGGGATTAAACATGAGTATAGTGTGCCTCATGTAGTTGTGTAGACCACCAATGTACTTCAAAAGAGTCTCAGGTGAGTCTAATGAGATTCCTAGAATCAATGCTCTCTTTCTAAATTCTTGGGTGTATCCATGTATACTTTTCCCTTTCAATTGTCGAAGAGTTTGCTAGCTCATCATGGCTTGCTGCATGTAGGCCAATGGATAGAACTGCTTTTTGATTGTAGAAACAAATTCACTCCAGACAGAAATAGTCTTACCATGTCTCTTCAGGTCAGCTTGGGTCCTGCCTTCCAACCAAACCAAGGCAGTGCCTCCAAGGCATAGGCTTGCTAGCTGAATCTTGCTCTTATCTGAATCAATACTCTGCACTCTACAATACACATCAATTTGTCTAATCCAATTGTCCAACTTTTCTGCATTCAAATCTCCATCATATATAGGTAAATCAAATTTAACATTTAGTTTAATCAAAGATGCCTTCTTTTTATGTTCAGGGCTATTAGGAGGTGTGAGAAAGCTTTCCTCTTTCCCTTTGCCATTTAAGTGGTCATGGAGGAGAGACTCATCTTCTCCTTTGTCTTGTTTGGAGCCTGATGAATCTTCATCTTTATGTTTCCTAAAATCCTTATACATTTCCTCTACCATGGAATTTATGGCTAGGAAACTATCTATGAATTGAGGGTCTGGCCCCACAAAACGTTCCTCTAACATTGTCTTCTGAGGATAGACTCTCCCAATTTCAAGATTAGTTTTGACCAACCCTCCTCCTAATTTGAGCTTTGATCTAGTTAGCATTCAACAACTAAATCTAACACAAGCTTGTCTAACCTTAACAGCCTAAAGCTCTGATACCACTTGATCTGAAAATCACTCGTGAGTGACCTCAGTTAATTAATTAATGAATGAAGGTATTACAGACTCATGTGCTGGTGTGCATCTATGTTATCTTAGGAAACAGATCGATAAGATTGCAAAATACACAGACACTGGAAAATGGAAAACAATAAGAGAAACACAGTAAGCAAATGTAAGAATACAACAAATTAATAAGGAGTTAACCCAATCCTCCTGGGCTACATCTCCGGTCCAAATTTCAGTGATGGCCTTCTTTTATTGTGTCTTTGAACAGAGTTTGACAATGAGGAGCTCAATTTGAGTCTCCTGAAACAGATGATGCTTAGTAGGGTGGTTCTTGGATTCCCCAAGCCACTAGAGTGCACGGACTCTTCCTTACCAAGTCTCGACCTCAACTGGTTTGAATGGGATGAGTCCAGTTTAGTACTCAGTTCCGACAAATATCCTCAAAGGGATCACTTGAACCTATTAAGTCTGGTTCTATCTACTCGATGTTGCCTTAACTCTGTAGGTCAGCTCGGCTCTCTATTCTCTACTTCTTGCTTCACTGTCTTCTTCTTCCTTTCTCACTGTCCTCTTCTTTCTTACAGTGCTTGTCTATTCTCTGTCTATTTGTGGCTTAAAGCCAATTTGTCTCATGATTGTTTTCTTCCTCTTCCACCTCTTCGGATCGCCTGTTGCTGTTCGCTTAGAATTCCCTGTCTCTGCATTATTGTCACTCTGTAACGTCTCACAGGGAAGTGGTCACTTGTCCTTTCATGAACTACGCTAGCTCTTCCTCCAACGGTTCGATATTTTGATTACTCTATGTAATGATTCATCCGCCAACTCAGCAGTCCAATTGGACTTCAACCTTTATATGTTGAAGCTCATTTCCTCCATCAAATCTAGTTTCCCATCAGGCGCAATCTCCACCGTTAGATTTGGGGCCTCTAGATCCTACGGTTATCGCTCTTATCGCACGGTTGACATGCTCGGATGTTAGCCTGCGATGAGAGGTGGTTTTCTCTCTCATCCGCCGGACACGCATCGTTCATTTTATTCGTTGGGTCTCCTAACAATTCTGCTTACCACCTAAAACACCTTCAATATTCCACCAGTTTTGGAGCGTGGGACTTGCCTTTCGCTTTAGCGATTTTCCCATGGTTTTCGGCTCCCCTTGTGACTGAGCGCTCAGGGCTATTCCATTTCGAGGGGTTTTTCCCAGCGATGCGTGATTAAAATGGCCTCCGTTTTCTAATTTGGACTTCCTAACTACTAGTTTCCAACACTGCATGGTCTCCATGGGCCTCGGTTAGCGTGCTTTGACCGAGGTCCTCGTTGTTCCTTGCTGGCTATAAATTGCCACTGTCCAGAGGTCTTCCTGATAGCTCATTGTTCACAAGTTTTTGAAGTTTGTCTAGATTTGATACAGTCATAGAACTTTGAAATTTTCATGGATCCAGTTCGGATCACCTGCACAATTTACGATTGTCTATCAGAATTGTATGAAAACAACAATTTAATGTCAACTATTCAATTGTTTTATTACCTATATATTTTCCTAGTTAATTATATGTTGAGTGTTGTATACATATTTTTTTTAGCAAAGAAACATGGAAGATATTGTGGACTTGGATGTGTTCAGGGAGTGCTAATTTATAAGCCACTGGTCCAATTTGTTCCAATATTTGGAACGGTCCACAGTACCGAGGTGCTAGCTTGGCACAACCCTTCCATTGTAAAGTACTTTTCCGGGGTTTAAATTTCAAGTACACATGATCCCCCAACTGAAATTCTTTATGAGGCCTTTTTTTATCTGCATAATTCTTTTGCTTATCACGAGTAGCTTTTAAATTCTGGCGGACCTTTTTCAATGTGGCCTCCATTTCAGCTAACATATCAGGACCCAATGCTAACTTATTAACTGGATTATTCCAGTCTGTGGGTACCCGACACTTCCTTCCATACAATACCTCAAAAGGGCTCATGCCCAAAGATTCGTGATGGCCATTGTTATAGGCGAACTCCACCAAATGGAGGTAGTCTTCCCACTTGTGCGGTTGTTGCATAACGAACATCCTTAACATGTCTTCCAGGACTTGATTCACTCATTCCGTCTGGTCATCTGTCTGCAGATGGTAGGAAGTACTGAATTGAATATGAGTACCTAACCCAACAAAGATGGTTTTTCAAAATTCAAATGTAAATTTTACATCTCTATCGGAGATTACTACCTGGAGTATTCCATGTAATCGAAAGATTTTCCTCATGAATATATATGCAATTTCTATAGTCTTGTAGGTGGATTTCACAGTTATGAAATGGGTGATTTTTCTTAGCTTGTCCACCACCACCATAATTGAGTCATGTTATTTCTTAGTGCGGGGTAGTCCTATAATGAAATCTAAAGTGATCGTCTCCCATTTCCACTCGGGAATGGGTAACAGTTGTAATAGACCAGCGAGATGCTGATGCATTGCCTTCACCAACTGACATTCTAAACACTTTGATAAGTATTCTGCCACATCTTTCCTTAAACAGGTCCGGAAATAACTTTTCTTGATAGCTGTAAAAATTTTCTGGTATCCTGGGTGAGTGACGTACGACTTTCTGTGAAATTCATCCAATAATAATTGTTTGACATAATTCTAATTGGGAACATAAATCATATTTCTGAATGTTAATAACTTATTAGAGGTTATATCATAATCTAACTGTTTTCCCCTCTTTTGATCCTCTATTGCTTGTTGCCAAAGGAAGGTACATTTAGGGTCCTTGAGAGATGCTTCACTAATGGTTTCAGGAAGGTTAGATTGTATTTGACTGAATTGTATTTCATAGGCGCAATGCATTTTCCTGCTTAATGCATCGACTACTCGATTTTATTTTCCTTTTAGGTGTTTCATTTCAAAGTCAAATTCACTCAGGAATGCAGTCCACCTAGCCTACCGAGCATTTAAACTAGACTGATTAAAAAAAATTGTTAGACTACTATGATCAGTTAAGAACATAAATTTTTTTCCTAGGAGGTAGTGCCGCCACATTTTAAGTGTGTGCACTACTGCGGTTAATTCCAGATCGTAAGCAGAGTATTGTTGCTCATAGTATTTCAATTTACGTGATTCATAAGCTATGACCTTTCCTTCTTGAGTTGATACACCACTGACACCCTCTTTATTTGCATCTGTGTATACCACAAATGATTTTTCCGGATCTACTACCTTTAGCACTGGTGCAGTGGTGAGTAATCGCTTTAACTATTAAAAAATTTACTGACAATTCATTGTCCAGTGAAAAGCATGCCCCTTTTTATGTAGCAAGGTCATAGGAAAAGCCATCTTTGAAAAATATTTAATGAATCGACAGTAGTAACTTGCGAGGCCCAAAAAGAATCTAATATCAGCAACATTTTCGGAGTTGTCCATTCCATTATAGTTTTAATCTTTTCTAGATCCACCGTTATTCCCTCAAATGATATAACATGACCCAAATGCTTAATCTTGTCTTTATAAAAATCACACTTGTTGTACTTAGCGTATAGTTGGTTGTCTCACAAAATCTGCAAGACTATTCTCAAGTGTTTCTCATTCTCTTCCTGATTTTTTGAATAAATTAATATATCATCAATAAAAACCAGTACAATTTTTTCTAGAAAAGGCTGAAATATGTCATGCATTAGGCTCATGAAATTGGCTGGGGCATTGGTAAGGCCGAAAGGCAGTACTAGAACTTATAATGACCGTAACGAGTTTAGAAAGCGGTTTTGCAAATATCTTCATCCTTTATTCAGATATGGTGGTAACCAGCCCTTAGATCATTCTTTGATAATACGTTGCCCCCCTGCACTTGATCAAATAAATCGTCAATACGACGTAAAGGGTACCTATTTTTGACAGTAAGTTTATTTAGCTGACGACATTCGATGAATAATCTTGAAGTATTGTCCTTCTTTCGAACAAACAACACAGGGGCTCCCCAAGGAGATACACTAGGGTGAATGTACCCTTTATCTAAAAGTTCCTAAAGCTGCAGTTTGAGTTATGTTAACTCTAGGATGCTCATGTGGTAGGGAGCTTTTGAAATAGGAGCTGCTCCAGGTATGAGTTCAATGGTTAAATAAATATCACGTCTAGGTGGCAGCCCAGGGATAGATTCAGGAAACACATCCAAAAAATCCTAAATTACAGGAATACTTTCTAATGAAGTCATTTTGTTTCTGTCATTAGCATATCCTACCTGGATAGCATAAATCTGGCAGCCTTTTCTAATGCATTTTCCAAGGTGGTTAGCAGTAATAGGGAACAATTTCATGTTTTTCTTGATTCCTTGAATTTCCTTCCTTTGCCCTGACTCTGTAAGGTAGCTCAGAGATTTCTCTTTACAATCCACTAGGGACTAACGTCCTTCTAACCAATCCATTCCTATTAATACATCATATGAAACTAAGGGCAGTATATTTAGATCAACATGAATGCGCTGTCCTAAAACTGTGATCGGGCAATTTTCTGTTTTTGCATAAACCTTTCTCTTACTTTTGGTGGCTAGTTGAATTAACCAATATTTCTTGAAATTTGCTGCTTGGCAGCTAACCTTTCTCTACCACTTTGGGACTAATATAACTTAAGCTAGCTCCCGGATCAAATAAAACAGAAACAAATTGATCAACAATCATACCTTCGTACTTGATCATGGTGGGCTGGTATTCAGCTTGATGATCATCCAGAGCGGCATTAATTCTTGGGATACTCCTTGCTATATCTCCAACTGTGGAGGTCTCCTGCATATTGGAAAGTTGTTTCGTTCGAGCTTTGTGTGAGAAGCTTTTATAATAATGAGATTCCTCACATCCCCAACATTGCAGAGGTTGTTTTGGTGGTTGATCAGTTGTAGGTTTACTAACTCCCTATGTCTATCTATTTTCAGTGTATGATGGGGCCTTGGGCAGATTCCTGGTAAGCTTCCTAAAGGTTCTTTGTTGATTAATCCTACCATTTACAACTTTCTACTATCTATTCGGGGGTAAATTCCTCATCCTTCTGCCTGAAGATCCTTTGGGCATTTCACTTTTCTGTTTCATTTGCTGATAACAGATACGGGCCTTTCACAGTGCATTATCCATTATTCTAGGATAGCCAAATCCCAACTTTTCCTTCATAAAATTGGGTAGACTACTAATAAACTATTAAATTTTGGCTTTTTCATCCTACATGTATGGGACATATCGTAACAAGGAGGTGAACCGCTTCAGATCTTCATCCATGGTCAAGGTTCTCAACCTTAGCTTGTGGAACTCCTTTGCTTTCTCATCATAATAACGCTTAGTCAAATATTTGTCCTTAAAATGTTTATGGAATTCTTGCCACATCACTTGTTCTTCACTAATCTTTCTCACAGTTTTAATTTCTTTCCACTAGAGAGTAGCCTTTCCTCTTAATTGGTAAACTACCAATCTTGCTTTAAGTTGTTGCGTTGTGTTATATTCTTTCCACGACTAGCCGACGTAGTTAACTAGGGGGTTAGAGGGGGGGTGGAGACCCCCTTCATTGCATCGATTGTTTGGGGGGGGGGGGGGTCACAAGGGGTTTCAGGCGTACCCATAATCCCACTTTATGGGGTCGCCCCAGAAAATTTTGGTTTTGGAACCTATGTTAGGTTGGGCGGACCCACCTATGGTTTTGTGCATGATTTTCGCACATGTTTTTTGGATGCGATGGTTTTCGGTCCATGGTATTGGACGCGATGGTTTTCAGTCCATGGTGTTGGATGCTTCAACATGTATAAATATGTATTCTAACATTGAAAAGAACATAATGAAAAAACAAGCTGGTAGTCCCGGTTTTCGGATCGAGGGGAACATCTCTGTGTATATGTGTTTATGAGTTATGCTCTCGCATTGTTTATTTTGTGTGTTTTAGAATTCGTATGTAGGTAATTTTTGTACGGGGTTAAAACCTACATTTGGTGTCAGAGCAGTTTTGGCCTCAAGGGGATGCCTTTGTTGCTAAGGGGTTTCGCTTGGGCCTGTGGTAGACCCTGTTCAATGGGAGATTTGCGAGATCAATTTTGGTGGTGAAAGAAGATGATGAGCAGTGGAAAGATAGAGATCGAGAAATTTAATGGTCAGAGTTTTGAGTTATGGAAACTCAATATGGAGGATCTGTTGGTGGATAAAGATCAGTGGATCACAGTAGATCTAGGTACTAAACCGACAGGAGTGTCCGATGAAGATTGGAAGAAGTTGGATCGAAAGGCAAAGAGCACAATATGATTGTGTGTCTCAGATTCAGTATTGCTGAATATATCAGGGGAAGCTATGACGAAGGCTTTGTGGGACAAGTTAGGGACTTTGTACCAATCTAAGTCTCTGGTGAATAAAATGTTCCTTAGGAAAAAGCTGTATAACCTGAGGATGTAAGATGGAGACTTGGTGACAGATCATATGAATGCATTTAGTACTGTGGTAAGTCCGTTAGCATCTGTTGATATTAAAATTTCAAATGAAGATAAGTGCATCATTTTGTTGTGTTCTCTACCAGATTCATGGGATAGTCTGGTTATTACAATAGGTAGCAATGCAACTGCCTTGTAGTTTGATGAAATAGTCTCATCCTTGTTGACGGAGGAGATGAGATGGAAAAATATGGAGAGCCATAATGGTGATGCCTTGTCTGTACGAGGACAGTCCCATAATAGAAACAAAAATAAGTCATCGAGCGAGAGATCTAAATCTAGAGGGAGATCTAAATCTCCAGGAAAACCTATAAAGGTGGTGTGCTGGAAATGCGGAAAGGAAGGGCACTACAAAAGGGACTGTAAATCTAAAGCTCTTCATAAAATGGAAGGGATCTAATGGTGCTCCTTCTGCAGAGGCGAAAACCACCTTAGATGAAGGTGGGGATGTGTACTTGGCTTCTTCAAGTACACATGTAGATCATGAGGCATGGTTGATTGAATCAGGTGCATCCTTTCACTTCACTCTCCATAGAGAGTGGTTCTACGAGTATGAGAAATATGATGGTGGTGATGTCTTCTTAGGGGATGATAGGAAGGCTAGAATCATTAGTCGTGGAAAAGTAAAGTTGAAGTTGCAAGGTGGAAGGGTTAGAACACTTCCAGGTGTTCTACATATTCCTGCATTGGCCAGAAATCTGATTTCTGTAAGCAAGCTGGATGATGCAGGTGTAAAAATAGTGTTCGAGAAGGATACTTGCAAAATGGTTCGGGGAGCACTGGTATTGATGCAGGGAGTTCGAATTGGAACTCTATACAAGCTGCAAGGTAGCATTGTTATTGATGGGTGCAACAGTTCTGTGATTCCTAAAAGTGGAGCAAAAAATCTAATGGTCTCCGGAGAGAAGACCATGTTGTGGCATCAAAGGCTTGGACATATTGGAGAGAAGGGCCTTCGAATGCTTCATGGTAAAGGTATGGTAGAAGGTATGAGTAATAGCTCTTTGGATTTTGATTTCTGTGAAAATTGTATATATGGGAAGCAGAATCGGGTGCGTTTCCCCTTTAGTAGTAAGAGGGGAAACATATATTAGAACTTGTGCACAATGATGTGTTTGGACTTGTGAAGGTTCCATCACTGGGTAAGTCTGTGTACTATGTATCATTTATAGATGACTTCTCAAGGAATACATGGATATATTTCCTTAAGAAGAAATCTGAAGCCTTTGATAGGTTTAAAGAATTTAAGGCTCTTGTGGAAAATAATACAGAGAAGAAGATAAAGGTGTTGAGGACAGATAATGGTGGAGAGTTTTGCAGCAAGGAATTTGAAGAATTCTGTAAGAAGTGTGGTATAGCACGACAGAAGACTACTCCATATACACCTCAGCAAAATGGAGTTGCAAAAAGAATGAATAGGACATTGATGGAAAGGGCAAGAAGCATGCTCAGTGGTGCTGGGTTAGGACAGGAATTCTGGGCAGAGGCAGTGGATACTGCATGTTACCTGGTCAACAGGTCACCTTCATCGGCATTAGAGGATAAGACTCCACAAGAGGTATGGACTGGTAAGAAACCCTCTCTTTCACATCTGAGGGTATTTGGATGTGATGCATGTGTACATGTTCCAAAGGAGAAACAAACCAAGTTGGATAGTAAATCTGAAAAGTGCATCTTTATTGGGTATAAGGATGGTTTAAAGGGTTATAAGATTTGGAACCTAGTCACACGGAAGGTTGTGTACAACTGAGATGTGGTGTTTAGAGAGGTAAAAGATGTTATTAAACATGAAGTCCAACCAAAGGAACCTGAGAAGATAGAATTTGAGCTTAAGGAGGAAGAATCAGACTCTACAACAGAGGAGAAATCCGAAGATGAAGAGCCACAAACTCCGGGTGTGAGAAGATCAGTTCGAGAAAGAAGGTAGCCAGAAAGGTATAGTCTATATGCTTTTTGTTGAAATTTTGCTTTATCTATTACTGACAATGATCCTAGAACATATTTGCACAAAAATGAGGCTTGGGATCTGGTGGAGTTGTCGGCTGGAAGGAAACTCATTGGCAGAAAATGGGCGTTCAAGAAGAAGACAAATGCAGAAGGAAAGGTGGAGAAATACAAAGCTCGGTTGGTAGCAAAAGGTTATTCCTAGGTGCCGAGAATTGATTTGGTGATATTTTTTCTCTTGTTGCCAAGGTAAATTCTATTAGATTACTTTTATCTGTTGCTACTGCTTTTGATTTTGAGGTAGAGCAGATGGATGTGAAGACAACATTTCTACACGGGGATTTGGAAGAGGAAATATACATGAAGCAACCTGAAGGCTTTGCGGTGAAGGGTAAGAAAGAGCTGGTATGCAAATTAAAGAAGTCTCTGTATGGATTAAAATAGTCACCAAGGATGTGGTATCAAAAATTTGATACATTTATATGGGGACTTGGCTTCACCAGAAGCAAAGCAGATCATTATGTGTATTTTAAATTAATTGGTGACTGTGTTATTTATCTGGTCTTGTATGTGGATGATATGGTGCTCGTTGGAAATGACAAAGAAATTATCTAGGATTTGAGGACCCAATTGTCCTCAAAATTCGACATGAAAGATATTGGTGCTGCAAACTATATTTTGGGCATGAAAATTAAAAGAGATCGGGCAAAGAGGAAGCTCTGCTTAAACCAGAGGAAGTATGTCGAGATAATATTGTAGAGGTTTAATATGCAGGATAGTAAATCGATGAAGGTTCCTATTCTTGTAGGTGTGAGGTTATTTGTTGAACAGTGTCCCAAGACATAAGAAGAGGAAGAGGACATGTCCCGTGTTCCATATGCAAGTGTGGTCCATAGCCTGATGTATGCAATGGTCTGTAATAGACCAGACATTGCACATGCAGTGGGAGTATTGAGCAAGTTTATGTCAAAACCAGGGAAGGAGCACTGGACAACAGTGAAGCGGGTTTTTAGGTATTTGCGTGGCACTAGTGATTATGGTTTGTGCTACCAAGGAAGATCATGATTGGACAAAATGTTGGATATTCATGGCTTTGTTGATGCACACTGGGTTGGAGATCTAGATCAGAGAAGATCTATAAGTGGGTATGTTTTTAACCTATTTGGAGGTGCAATCAGTTGGATGAGTAAGAAACAATCTATAGTGGCACTATCAACTACAGAGGAAGAATACATGGTAGCCACTCATGCAAGAAAGGAAGCAGTTTGGTTGCATATATTGTGTTCAAGTATGGGGTTAGTACAGGGAGCTATAAGGATAGACTGTGACAGCCAAAGTGCAATTTTATTGGCAAAGAACCCCACATATCATTAAAAGACATAACACATTGATGTTCAGTATCACTTTGTGAGGGACATGATAGAAGACAAAAACGTGTTGCTCGTAAAGGTGGACACTTTGAAGAATACTGCAAATGCATTGACAAAATCTTTGAGCTCTAAGAAGTTCTCTTGGTGTAGAGAGACAATGGGCGTTTCAGGGCTGGAAAAATGACTAAGCTCTCTTGTGGCCCCCTGTGGAAAGAAAACAACAAGTTGTATTCTTTCCACGACTAGCCCACGTAGTTAACCGGGGGGTTAGAGGGGGGGGGGGGGGGGGTTCACAAGGGGTTTGAGGCGTACCCATAACCCCACTTTAAAAAATTTGGTTTTGGAACCTATGTTAGGTTGGGCGGACCCACCTATGGTTTTGTGCATGATTTTCGAACATGTTTTTTGGACGCGATGGTTTTCGGTCCATGGTATTGGATGCTTCTTCATGTATAAATATGTATTGTAACATTGAAAGGAACATAATGAAAAATCAATCTGGTAGTCCTAGTTTTGGGATCTAGGGGAAAATCTCTGTATATATGTGTTTTATGTGTTATGCTCTCGCATTGTTTATTCTATGCATTTTAGAATTTGTATGCAGGTAATTTCTGTACGGGGTTAAAACCTACATAAGTTTTTCAGTATATTCATAAAACTGAAAATATTTACCCATGTCAACCAGTCATGCTTCAGCTGCCTCTTCATATTCTCCTTTGAAAAGCGACGATTTTATTTTCTTGAATTCACCCTGTAATTCCATATTCTATCTTTTGGTCTTTTTTTTGTCAGAAACATTATCTGAATGCCCCTCTTCATCCTCCTTATGTCGCTTTTTTATTCTGCATTTTCGTCACCATGATTGGTCGTTGGTGTTCTTTCTCTATCGTCCATGCTAGGGTCTAGCCTCGCTGATTCTGTCGGTCAGACAGACTCTTAAGAATCTTTTCTTGCTCCTACTCATGCGTTCATTATCTATCCTTAAATCTATCATTTCTATATGTAGCTTTTGTACTAATTCAATCTGGGCAGTGTTAGCTTGCCGAGAATCCTCTCCCATCTGTATCCATATATCCGGATTGGCCTCTAAGTAAGGCACTTCTGGCTTATTTGAAAATCTAGGGCTCAACATTTCTATTCGATGGTGCTGACTTCTATCTCTTTGTTCACATTTACCAATTAAGTTGTTTATTGCATAAGTATAAGTATTCTAAAACTTAATTATCTATGTAATATTTATCCCAAAAGTCTTAGTGTGTGAGCCTGGGCTTTGATACCATTTGTAACACTTATTGTTATATCATAATTTTTTATTTTATTTTTTATTATTATATACATACAGTTATTACCTTATAATTAACCTAAATTCTTGCATGCATAAAACTATATGACGAATATATGTATTTTGGAATATCGCAATGTGTTTGGTAAAGTTATTAAACTCGTATCTATATTTTTCTAGCTGATTACGTGCTATGTTGGCCTTACCCTACCTGGCACCTCCTTGAGGGTCGTGGTAGTCACTTTACTTGTCACATAAGGCTCAGTTTTAATGCTGATGGTCTGGGCTGCTGCCAGAGGGTTTGAGCATTGAATGAGGGGCCTGTCCACCACCAGATCCATGGTGGATGGATCCAACGGTCCTAGAATCTCCTCGCTAACCCTAAGCCTTTCTTTGTGTTTCAAACTTGTCATTATTCATTTGTTTGCGGCGTTTTCTAGTTATCGTGGCTCTGCAACTCTGTTTTGAATGGTAAGGAATGTTATGGTTTAGTGGTGAATTCGTTCGGTCGTCAAGGGCATCATGCCGACACATTGCCTCCCTAATATGTTGTTTTCAAGTAAGCTTTTTGGTGAGAAGTTAAGGGTTATTAGTTAATCTCTAATCTGCTTCTTCGATTTCCTTTCTTTACTCTGAATGGCATCTATTGACAGGTAATCGTGTTGCAGGTATGCTATGCGAAGGCTATTTCATTTCCTTTGGTCAAGATGCCAGCACGAGGACGGTCTTCCACAAATGAAGCTTCAGGTTTGCACTGTTAACTCTTTGATTATTTATTTGTGGTTCCTGTAATGAGGTTTAACTTTTCCATGGTGTTAATAGGTCTCCAGACCTCCCTCAACTGGAACGACTCTTCTCAGGTAAGCTGGAATTAATGTTCAGTCTTTAAATGGTTATGAAAGGTTAGGAACTCTAAGTTTAATCCTCTGGTTGACCTCATAGGTAACCCTATGTCCAATATTACTCTTGGAACGTAGTTGTGGAAGGTAGCCTAACAACGTACCCCTCTACTATGCCTTCAGGTTGGTCTATCACAAACCCTTCGACGACATTGAACCAGAATTACATGCTTAGTTGTTGGTCTATGGTTAGAGTAGTTAAGGTGTTTTTTTACAGTTTATGATGGGAGGGTTTGCTAACTCCTAGCACGGCTAAACCCTCACCGCATTACCAATAGTTCCTATCTCCTTTTGACTGGATTACTATGAGGCCCATCCTGTCTATTAATATTTATGGTTATAAAATGATCCATAGTCCGACTGCGCGATAATTTCATTGTATATTTTATTTAATTTTTCCAGTGAATGATTTCTAATGGCATACTATGCTCGAAGTATTGGTTCTCTGTTTCGTTTTGAAGTTTAAGATTCTCGAAGACTTTCTTTATATTATTGTTACGACTGGTTTGGGTTTCGGCCCTTCATTTGGGATTGGCGGAGACTCGAAATGGTCCCTAACCATTCTAGTCAATTTATAAATGTATTCAGTCTTTTGTTGATGATTAAATGGGAAGAACTCGACAGCAAAAAAAAAAAAATGAATGTCGTTCTTGCATTTGAGTGGATTCGGTTAATGTTTAAATTCATTAACGACCTTATCAGTTTTATGCATTATGTTTTAAGGTTCTATACCTCGATAGCAGATGTTTCTGCAAAATAGTAGGACTTAGTCTTAAAGCTATAGTCTCAAAATTATGGTGAAAATAATTTTATATTCTAGGAATGAAACGAATTTATATTCCACGGTTGAGATCTGTCTTTCTCTGTTTTAACTGGAGACAATAGTGTTTTCTTTATCTTATGCTCCTATGAATAGTCAGCTACAACTCTCAGTTATATATTGAAATTAACAAAGTCAACATATTTTCTTCTCCTGTTAGTGTCACTATATTTTCTTCGTCTAACTTAGAGATCATATTAATGCATTGCTTTAACCATGAAGATATACTCCTAAGAAAGACTTATTATTTTTCTATATTAGATATAGTAGAATATACTTGAAAGACTTAATCATAACAATAATCCTCTATCTTAAATATAGCAGAGTATACTAAAGAACTTAATCATATCAATAATCATTTGTCCCTGATTAAAATATACTTTCCCAGTGGTTAGGTAATAAGCACATATTTGGTCACTTATCTGTTTATGATTGATTTAGAGCTGTGCAAATAATTTTTCTTTTCTAGAAGGTATCACCACCCAGCCATGGACCTGAAAATTACGTCCAGTGTCCCCCTCCGAGCACTTCCTTCTCTTGAAAGTCACTAGACTTACACAGTCTGGTATCTTAGGCTTAAGGACTGATGTCCATCCTCAAGTCACACGCCAGTTTGTCTGCTTTCCATAGTTCGTTTTCCCACTGGTTATTCCTACCCAGCTCCAAGAAAAATACAAGGAGCCCTCCCTGCTTATTTTCCCCTTGTTTTGGGGAAGAAAGATGGCAACTAATTCTAACTGTCCAGGAAGTTATGTAACTGTCTTTTCTTTTATTCATTTTTCTTAACCAAAACTGTTTAATTTCTTTAAACAAAATATCATAATGTTATTTTTAATAACTGTGTTAAGCAAACTTAAAAGTTTCTAAAGTTCTACGTAAAACTTGGTAAAATGAGATAAATATTTGTGCAACAAAAACGTTACATAGCAATTAATTTGCAAAACCTTAAACCATGTAAAATTTTTCATTTCATTTATATTAACCCATCACAAAAATAAAATTTATATTGTAAATATTAAAAACTAATTATTTTAAATAAAATTTAATTAGTGAATTATCACGGACAATAAACTATTTGAAATTAATCTTTCCACTTTTGTATATATAGAAATTAATTTTATTTTAAAAATAAAATTTAATTAAATATGTTACTTTTACTAAATTAATATCACTAATATTAATTAACTATTTAATTTATATAATGATTTAAATTATATAATTAAATTAAATTAAAAAACAAAATCTCGAAATGATACATCTTAGCTTTATAATTTAATTCACCTTTATTAATTAAAAATAAATTAAAATATAGTTTTGATGATGATGATGATGATGATGATGATGATGATGATGATGATGATGATGATGATGATGATGATGATGATGATGATGGTGGTTAACGTCCGCTGAGACCAAATAATTATCTATCGGACCTAAAAAGACAAATTATTTATTTTGATTTAAGATTTTATTCCTATGCTCAAAAAGCTTGGAGAGAAGCCTCCCGAGTTCACTATAATTTTGGCATTGTAAAAGGCTAGGAAGGTCAGTATTGTAACAAAGGTTGTGAAATTGAGATCTAATGTGGTTGTATGCAGGGCACTCTAAGAGGAAGTGGTTTTCATCCTCGATGCTCCTATTCTCACAAATATGGTAGATCCTTTCCATCCATGGCATTTTGGGAACTACCCAGCGGCCAGTTTCACTATGGAGCTCATGAGAATTCGTTCTAATCTTTGCTATATTAATTTTCTTCTTTGAGCTAGTTAGAATAGAGAGATACTTTTGATCTTCAAGGGTGGGGTTGATGACCTTCTTATAATAACTTAATTTTCTTTTAGAAGCTAAATCTTTCTCACACCACAATTTTTCTTTGAACTTAGAAGTAACAATATCTTTAATGTTATTTATGTTTTGCAAAGCATCTTTCTCATTGATCTCCCAATAGTTTAGCCAGGCCCTTGTGTCCTTATGCCATCCTCGGTTAAGCCTTAGGTGGTTTTCGCTGGAATTTAAAGCTAGCTTAGGAAGTCTATGATTGTCTATGTTATTGAGCTTGTGCTTGTACAACAGAAACCTGCGCATAGCTAGGCTCTCAATAGGAGAAAGACCTGCTTCTATAAGGAGAATAGGATAGGGTGTATTACTTTTAATTTTCAGGTTATAAGTTATAAAATGCTTCCGGATTTGCTCAATCTTCCTCCATGATTCTCTGGAGATGCTGCAGCCCCAAACTTCACAGCCATATAAGATAACAGGAGTGACCAAAGTTTCAAAGAGGAACTTCTTTTTATCCCACATTACGAGGTTTGTTGTTTTACAATTATTTTCAAGACCAAAATAAGCTTTCCATCCCCCATTGATCCTTTTCTCAATGCTATGGTTCCAGTTGAGCTTGTGATGGATATCAATTCCTAGGTACTTGTAAGAATACACTTCCTCCAAGTTATTATTGTCATACATAAAATTAGCACAAGTGTCCTTCTTGGATTTGATAATCATAACTTTTGTTTTGTCTGTGTTAACAATCATACCCATGGTAGAGCAGAAATCCTTAAGAAGCTTGAGTTGCTTATCAAGATCAGAAGGGCACCTTGCCAAAAGAACAATATCGTCAGCATAGAGAAGAAGGATAATAACTATCCCAGCTAAGATTGTGCCACCACATCCTGCTTCTTCTAAATAGCTTTCGAGCTTATCGATGTAAATGCCAAATAGAGTAGGGGAGAGGAGGCAACCTTGTTTAACTCCGATGTTACACTTAATATCTTTTGACCACCCCTATAAATAAATGAAATAAAATATATTTTTTTATAAATAAATAAAATATGATAAATACAAACCTTAAAACTTAAAAATAATTAATTTCATTTTTATAAATTAATTAGAATATAATAAATTAGCGAAAAGAAAATCACCCTATACACTCCCTCAAACTCATATAATGATATATTCTCACTTAAAATGAAGTATACCTTATTACGACAAGTTTAATTATAATTTGTTTAATTATTTAATTAAAAATAAAATTAATTGACTAAAATAATGAATGATATATACTTTATTACACATGTATTTTATCTTATTAAAGTTTTTATTAAATATATTTAGTAATAAGGTTGATGTGTTTAATTAAAAAATATCATATATTATTACATTTTTATTATTTTGCTATATTCTCTTTATTACATGTTTTTTAAAATGGGTATATATTTAATTTATATATATTTTTATATAAATAATAATAAATAATATTTTAAAATAAAATTATAAAATAATTAATTTTTATGAATTTTATTTTATTTTGTAATTTTCATATTATAAGATTGTGCTATAAAATAAGAGTTTTATTTTTACTATGGATTGATGCTTATTAATATTTACTAGTCATTTAATTTAGATAATTTTATTATAATAATAATTACACTAATTAATTTAAGTATGAGTAATTATTAAGTAGATGATAAAAATTTAACTTCTACAAAATATTCCTAGTAATATTAATAAATCAAAGATTAAGATTTATTTCAAAACTACTTATTATACTTTTTATGTTTTTAATTAAATTGATTAATTAAAAAAATGTCATGATTTTTTTAGGCATATGGTATTAATAAATCATATTATTAACCCATCATATTATAAAAAATCTATTTATACATTAACTATCTCCATCATTAAAAATCTTGTCATATATTTTTTAAATTTATGCTTGTTTAATTCATACATTAATTATTTTTATAATAATTAATAAAAATAATAATTTAAAATTAAATTATGATTTTATGATTTTAATTTATTATTAATTTTAATTTAGATAGTATGAAATGTATTATAAAAAATGTTTTAATGATTATTATAAAAAATTTTATTATTTATGGATATTTTCAATGCTTGCTCTAGCTTTTATTAAATGCTCTAGCTTTTATTAAATTCACTTATATGATCATCTAAATAACTATTCACAAATAAAACAATTAAACTTTTGTTAACAAATTTAACCAATAAATATTTAGCTGTTAGTCAATATAGCTGTTATTTGGTCAAGAAATATAGTCGTTAGATGTTTTGCTCTGAGTATTTAATATGTAAAGCTAGATCTGATTTTTCAACTTGTCCTGACGATGAACCACACTAGTTGGTTCAAAAAGCATCGACAGATGCTCTATCATGTAATTTAGGCAAAGACACTGGTCTCATAATACTTGATATGAATCACAAAAACCTAAATTCAACAATTAATATTTGTCAATTGTGAAACTAAATTAATAATTAAATAAAAAAAATATAAAATATAACCACTCGAGTCTCCGCCGTGCAAGATTCACCTATCATATTTGTCAATTGTGAAACTGGATTAATAATTAAATGAAAAATAAATAAATGATACCCACTCCAGTCTCTGCCATGCAAGATGCACCTATCATCGGCATTTGAGATCTCATAGCTTTTATAGTTTTCAAATATTAGCATTTGAAATCTCAATGCTTTTTTGGAACCGTGTTCTAAAAATATCAGCGTTGTGAACCGTATTTGTATTTGGTTTTAATTGTCATTGTCATACATGGCCGTCATGGTCAATAGATCCACCTTGGCACATATTTTCAGGTCTGGGCCTGCAGAATATCTTGTGGCGGTGAGTGTGAGGCGATACGAATCTAAAACGGGAGGTCGGTTTTTCTCCTCGAAAGCCGTGGGATGCAAGTGTCTTTAAAGGCGTCCAGGACAGCTAATTGCAGCAGAGTATCCATTTCTCATTCTATATGTTCTTTTGTCTTTTCTGGAAACATCTCCCTTGTGTTATGAATTCCATATGTTCTTTGCCTTTTCTGAAACATCTCCCTGTGCTATAAATGCGCTGGGATTTTGAGATAGGCACTCAAGAGTCAAGGGTTTGCCACTGCAACTTTTTTTGGTTTTTTGTGGTGTGTCACCGCTAGTGTCTGCTTTCAATAGATAAGGTCGATGCGCAAAGATTTTGGTTTCCGTTCTGCCGAAGGCTGTCATCCTGACACCCATAGGAGAAGAGAGAGAGCATAGCCAACGTGTCATGAAATCAGTCTTTTTTTCTTTAAAAGATTTTGACTAGGCTGTGCTCTCTTTCTTATCTGTTGGTATTCAGTGATATTCAACTTTTTTGCATTCTGTTGGTATTCAGTGATATTCAACTTTTTTGCATCTTGTGTTAGAAGCTGTGCTCTCTTTCTTCTTCCGTTGGTATACAGTGACATTCAACTTTTGTGCTTCTTGTGTTAAAGGCTGTGCTCTCTTTCTTCTTCTGTGGTTGTGGTTATTCAGTGATATTCAACTTTTGTGCTTCTTGTGTTATCTAGTTGCTACAGTAATTGATTTCAATGATGTAAAGTATATAGCAATTTATTAGTTAGGAGAAAGAGATAGAGAATAGCCACTATGTCATGAAATCAATCTTTTGTTCTTTGAAAGGTTTTGATTAGAAGCTGTGCTCTCTTTCTTCTTCTGTTTGGTATTACGTGATATTCAACTTTTGTGCTTATTGTGTTATCTCGTTGCTGCGGTGATTGATCTTCGTTTGTTTGCAATGTAGGGTTTTCATCACCGACTCTCATATTTGAAGATTGAGAATAGCCACACTGTCATGAAATCAATTCTTCATTCATCAAAAGATTTGAAAAGAGACTTCAATATTGAAAGCAGAATCTGTTGTAGCTAAGACACCGGAAGATATACTTCACGATTAGCAAAACATTGTGCCTAAGAGCTCTAAGGAAAATTCATTGAAACTAGGTACCACATATTTCTTTTGTTATATGTTTAACGCTTAGCAATTTCAACTATTTACTCAAAAACATATCGCTAGCAGTTTCGTTCTTCTTCTTTGCTTTGCTTGGAATTGAAAAGCTTTGTTTCCAATATGGTTTTGATAAAGTTGTGATAGTAATAGTGCTGAATCAATTAAAGAAATCATATTCTGTGCAGAAATGATCAAGTTATTGATGGTTATAATTTGCACACTGCAAATCTCGTAGGTCTTGCAGATTGCCAATACCATTATTTATATTTTCATCTTTCCATATAAGCTAATTCCACATAACTATGTCTAATATTTTGCCTGAGATTCTGATCTACACTACTCTAAGAGGACGTCGCTTTAATGACGTAATCAGTGGGAAGTGCACGCTTTAGGTTTTACAAAATTTGTATTTAAGAGGTAAGAAGGTTTTCTCAGATTTTATGTGCGTCCTAAATCTGATTTCATATTACTGGCAATTACTCTCACAGTGGGTACCTTCTCTCCTATTCTACAAGCCTAAGCCTGAATAACCTGGATATTTGTCAGACATTTCCAAGCTATTAATGGTGTACAGAAAATGTTCATGGCTATATGGAAGCGTTTCCTATCTCAGGCTAATTATTCATGATGTATGTTATACTTTGGTTGTTTATAGAACTCGACAGCGTTTTCTTCTGTGTATAGAGATAAGCATTCTTCAAAATGAGTGTTGTTTAAAGTTCAGTATGCAACTTCAAAGCTCTTCCTAATTTTAAATGTTTATATTAATTAATGTATGGGTTTGTTTGATTTGGTATTTCTTTAATACTAGTATTTGCTTATTTGGTTAAGGTAATGTTGAAAATATGCGATGAAAACTGAAAAATCTTTGTAAAGTATATAGTTGAAATGATGTATGTGTTTTTTTATTTAGGATATTTATGTTTTAATATATTTTATATTTTATTGATAGTTAAATTTAATTTTTATTAAGTGGATAGTAAAGATTTAATTTTTATAGAATATATTTTTAATAGTAATTATGGATAGGGGGTTTTGATTTTGATTTTATTTTTTTTCATATTTGTATTGAGAGGAATTTGGTTAGGGAGAAATGGTTGTCTCTTTGAACACTATGTGGTTTTCTCTTAAGTTATTGGACATAATGCAAGATCATCTTATCTTGAGCAAATGAAAAAGATGAAAGGGAAAAAAATGAGTCTTATGAGAGATGTGGAGCTTTCTAGTGGTATAGTATTGGGGATTCTTTTATGGAGTCACTCAAAGCTTTCTTTGTAGGGTTTTGATTTTTTTTCCTCCTATTTTCTTAAGCTCTTCATCTTTGTATTGCGGGGAATTTGGCTAGGGAGAAATGGTTGTCTATTTGAAGACTCTATGGTTTTCCCTTAAGTTATTGGACATAATGCAAGATCATCTTATCTTGAGCAAGTGAAACAAATGAAAGGGAAGCAAATGCGTCTTATCAGAGATGTGGAGCTTTCTAGTGGTATGGTATGGGGATTCTTTGCCGGAGTAGTCAAAGCTATGTTCGTGGTGTGGGTATAGTCAGTTTTTCTCCCAAAATCTAATGATTAAATGCAAGTTCAATGGAAGAGTTGATTTAAGGGACCTTCATCTAGAATCTTAGTAAAGGAAAATTTGCAGGTCATAGGAGTAATATGATGATGTGCATGTTCTTCATACATACAAGTAAAATAGTGCCATGGCAGATATGTTATCCATTGAAGCACTCTTATTAGATGCTAGTTTCCATCTTAGAGGCGCCAAATGGAAATGTGTTGCTTGATTTTCCCTTCAATTTGTTTGATCATTTTAAAATAGTATTTAGTTAAGTTTCACGATATGGTTAAGGTCTAAGATATATCTTAGATTTTATTCTCAACCCAATTTTTAAAGTTATCAAGTGTGCATTATGCAGACAAGGAATTGTACTTTTTAATTTCCTAAGAAATATCAAAAGTTTGTGCATTATGCAGTCAAAGGAGTGTACTTTTTAATTTCCTATGAAATATCAAAAGTTTGTTTAGGTTTTTATTTATTTTAAAGGTAGTTATGTTCTTTTTTCTTTTCAATTTAAGTAAAACTAGTGCATCCATAGAAATCAAATGGCTAGTAAATGTCCATAATCCATGATAAAGCATCGAAACACTTACATGCCAAGATTAAAAATAATTATAAAAGATAATTAAATAATAACTTTAATTTCAATTTTTATTATCAATATTATTAATTATAAAATTAATTAAACCCGGATGTGGGTGACAATCAAGGTAATTAATGAAGATTAGACTGGTAGGTGGCGAGAGGACGAGCCACATGGCCATCGGCATTCCATCCCAAACCAGTCTGAGCTGAATTCATGGCCGCCTGCAAGCAGCATTTAATGAGTGCTTAGGCCGAGAACTGGCCATTATGTGCCTAGAAATGGACTCCCCTCGCCATACTATTTCCCCTCCTGCCCTGCTCCATTGCAATTGCCCGCCCCAAGCTGCTGAACCCTGCTCTCGCACTGTCACCGGGAGTCATTGCTGGTTAGTGAGCTGTGTTGATCTTGGCAATGGGTATCACTATTCCCATTCCAGGCTTTGCAATTTAACCTCCGCCCAGCCGTCCCTTGTTCCTCCTCTGCTCAATTCCTCTGCCATTTCTCCCACTGAAAACTTGGCCAGGCATTCCGTCATGGTTCGTCACCGCATGAGGAGCCGCAGAGGTGGTAATCGGGGTGGTAGTGCTCACCCTCAGGCGACGCTGAGTCCTGAACCCACTGCCCCCTCCCCTTCCCCTGAACTTCCTTACCCCCATAGCTCTGTTTTGGGCAGGTATCTTAACACTTGTAGTGGCTGGGGACACGTGCAGTTTCCAGGAGGTGACTGAAGCGAAGTCGCGGTTCACACTGCCAACTTCCCTTTTCCCCCTCACCCAGCTCCCCACTCGACCCAATTCAGATTCTGCAACAACCTGAACATACCGGTGATAACTGCTACCATCACCATCGTTTTCACTAAAGAAAATGAGTCGCAAGCCGCCCCGGCGGGAGGTACTGAAGCGCAGCAAGAGGAGGCTCGTAGACACAGGAATGGCCGAGATACTGGAAAGCATCTGTTGGATGAGGAAATGGATGCTCTGCATGGCAAGGCCATGGGTGGCGGTCAGCATGCAGCGGGAGGAAGTTCTGGAGCCATGCGACCACCAGGTGGCAGCATGACTGACGCGTTGGCTCTACATGCAGCTGCTGGCAGCTCTGGTGGTGTCCAACCTGCGTGTGGGCCACACAGTGGCGTGTCGGAGGAGGAGGATGATTGGGATCAGTATGTGTGTCCAGTTGAAGAGATACCCATCCCAAATGAATTCAAATGATGACGCGTGGCAGCCAGGTGTCACCAGCTGAGGTCTCCTTTGCTGAATGGTATTTTTTTGTTATGATTGTTCTACTGGAGCTTTTCTGGGTTTATGTTTGTCCCATTGGAACTTCTCTTGTTTTGTTTTTTGCCTTTGCGGATTAGTTTCCCCAATGATGGGGCAGTCAAGGTATTCTCTGATAAACAATGTTCAACACTGCTGAGGCCTGAGCCTCATTGTACTCATATTTTGTTACATATTAATAGATTAACTTTACTTAGAAAAAAAAATTATAAAAATAATTAATGCATGACTTAAATATATATACATTTAAGAAAAAAAACATGTAACAATATTTTTAACTACAGAGATTCAACCCACTTTACCACGATGATTCATAATATGTAAATAGATTTTGTGACAATACAATGTGGAAATACCATAACTTATATTGGTTACATATTTTTTTTCTATGATTAACTGATATATATATATATATATATATATATATATATATATATATATATATATATATATATAGTTACAAAATCTATTTACATATTATGAATCATCGTGGTAAAGTCAGTTGAATCTCTATAATAATAGTAAAATAAGAATTTAGTATACAATTATAATTTAGTTAATTTTTATGATTTTAAATAATATGTTGTAACATCCCCATAACCTCGCACAAAAATGATGGAGTTAGATATTTTTACAACATTTTCCAACGTGTAAATTTATGAATTATTTGTCATACTACTTCAATGATCATTGAATAAACCATCATCATTACATAGAGTAATCTTTAGGTAAAGGAATAATAAGTTACACAACTATTAACTACTAATGTTGTAGCATATTAACTTAATATTATTGATGTAATTTTGCATCAATTCCATGATTCATTTAACTCAATTAGTTAATTCAACAACATTTTTATTATTAAACACTTATGATAGTGTTCACCCCTCACTCAATGGTTATAAGGGAGTCCATCTCTTGACCATTGTCATAAAATATTACAAATAATATCATCTTAAAAACAACATAACTAGCTATAGGTTATTATAATCATTGTGATATTATTTACCTACAAACTCTTGACAATTGTGTCTTTTGGGTCTAGTTCTTCCCATTAATGGAATTCATGTAGCTGAAATTCCTTCAATCTGCATAGACCACTAACTTATGACCCACTATAATGTTAAACATAATCCATCTTTTGCATATGTCACAGTATTTTCATGCAACTGCTACTGTCAACAACCTTTGATATCATGAATAGATCAAGTATTAATCAAAACAATAATAAATCTATAGTAGTGATGCTTCATAATCTATTCATGAACATTAATGAAATGTGCACAAAGTATCACAACATGCTTCCTTAACAACATTGCACATGCTTTAATTATAAGCATATAACAATCAAAGAATGTCTATGAATACATACCACATTAACTATTATTTCCATCACACATAAATCCACAATATTTTCAAAAAAAACAACCACAATTGTCCTTGTTCATTTAAAGGAAAACTAACACATGAGATATGTGTTTTTTTATGTGAATGCATAAAAAATTTTCAATAGATGTTAATCCTTCATGCAAATGCATAATATTTTCTAACAAAAAAACTAACATAATCTTGCATGAAAATGCATAATATTTCTAGAAGAAAGCTAACATAGTCTTGTATGTAGATGTATAAATTTTCCAAAGGAAACCTAACATAGTTTTCCAAAAGGAAGCTAACATATAGATATTATCCTCATCAAATGCATAACACTTTCAAAAAAACTAATCAAACAACTTAGGACATGTAAACAAATAATTCTTTCAAAAAGGAAAACTAGTGTCATAGTTAATGCATATAATTATATAAACTTTATTCAAGAGAAACCAACTCCTTAGATTTTTATTTTTACATGAATTTATGTAATCTCTTCCAAAAGAATTAATACAATAGGTGTTATTATTATACATTCAATTGCATGATCTTTCCCAAAAGAATCAACATAACATCATATTTTCTAAAATAATTTATCATATTATCCACTCTTTGCATGCATGCAAACAAAATTTCTTCCCGATAAATCTATCTTTGTTGGCATTATGATGTATGTGTTGTACTTGATGGCAACCCACTTGTAGCAGAACAACTCACTTGTATATGGTAACTAGATAAATCTACAAAAGAGATATCAGATGTGAAAGAATGCATGACAACAGTGTTTACAGATGTGATGAAATGCAGGGTAGCTTCAAGGAATCAGTTCAGAAAGTATAGCAGGTAAACATCAAAGAATTGCAGATCAATCTTCACAGAATGAAGAAAAAAGAGGTATACGCAGGTTCACCATTGACCAAGCTACGTATAAATGCAGGTTCACTGTATACAAGTCGCATATGCGTACACACGCACTTTCAAGGAAGGAAAAGCACGTATAACTTGGAAAACGAATTTTTTGGTCCGAAGTATTTGGTCCATGGTATTTTGATCCATGGTATTAGTCCAAGGTATCTGGTCCGAGGTATTGACCCCAGGTATTGGGTCCAAGGTATTGGTCCTAAATGTTTTTGGTCCATGGTATTGAGAAAGGCCTAAAACTATAAAAGGAGGAGAAGATCATTAGGCCAAGGTGTGCAAGTATCGAATATCTGATGAAGTGTGAGATCTAATATGCAGGTTATTGGCTTATGGTGTTGTGCTTGATTTGAACCAAGGATGAACCTTAGCGTTTGATGAAAGATAAGAACTAATGATGTATGAGGATCTTAAGGCTTGAAGTGAATTATCTTTATGTGGTTTGATCATATATCTAAATAATTGGCGCATGTTGTAGTCTATAAATATGATGATCTAGGTATGACTGAAGTCTGGAATAGTTGTAATGTTTAAATCATCATTTACAGATATGTACGCAAGTTCACTTTAGAAAAGAAGCGTATACATGTTGGTTCTGCATATCAAAGAAATGTATACATCATAAATTTGATTTGCAGATCTGTACGCTAGTTCGCTTTGAGGAAGGCACGTATGCATGCATGTTCGACACATGGAAGTAGCGTATACCTTTTAAAATATGTTTTAATTGCTTCTGTTTGCTGTTACAGTGTTCTGGGTTCTGGTTGCTGTATTTTGGTGACAACATTATGAATGATCAGATTGATGGGTTGTCAAAGCGGTTGATTGATTTGGTTGTGGTTGGTTCAAAATGAGATTGGTTGATGCAGATATATTTGATGATTGAATGAAGTTGTTAATGGATCCAGTCTAAAAATTTATGAAACTTGGTCCCTGGAAGAAAAGAGAAGGTTGTAGCCTTCTGTAGGTCGACACCTATGTACTAGTAAACATATCAACTAGTACAAGAGCTAGGGGGTTGTAGCTCCCTTCCTATAGAAGTTGGAGAACGAGAGAAGGTTGTAGCCTTCTGTAGGTAGAAGCTTGCGTATTGGTATAAGACTACACCAATACAAAAATTGTAAACATAATTTTCTTATTATTAAAAGAAGACAGAGACGACAATAGCAGGTGGTTTTCACCCACATTGGGTTTCCACCTTATATCTTGGTGTTCACGTGTGTTACTTATGTATGATGCTTTATTCTGCTTTTACTGCACTATCTAATGAATTCCCGATATATTGACTAAAGTTCAATACATGATAATTTGGGTAAATAAAAAGATCTCTGCATATACACTGGTTTCATTAAGTATAGTTGCATATACACGCTAGTTCACTGAGCTAAAGTAGCATATACATATCAATTTTGAAAATTAAGTTATTGATTTGATAACATTGATTCAGCTGCACCCCCCTTAGTATTATTTCCAACAATTGGGATCAGAGCAGGTCCTTTAGAAGAAGCTTGATTGCTTGAAGGAAGATCCATCATCATGAGTAATCAAGAAAGCAGGGGATCCATTAGACCGCCAATCTTTGATGGGAGCAACTTTGTTTATTGGAAGGTAAGAACCACAACCTACTTCAATCTCTTGGAACAGATGTCTGGGAAATCGTGGAAGGAGGATATACATTTCCATCAACAATTCCTACAGATATGACAGGTAAAAAGAAATATGAAACCAATGCCAAGGCTGTCAATACATTATTGGGAAATCTGTAACAATTAGAGTTTTTCAAAGTTATGCAGCTCAAATTAGCCTAAGAAATATGGGACAAAATCATTCTAAGCTATGAAGGAGACTCTCAGGTAAAATGTGCTAAACTGCAAGCTCTTAGAATTCAATATGAAACTCTCAAGATGCACAATGATGAAAGTATAGCTAGTTACTTCTTACGTATAGATGAGGTTGTTAATTGCACGAAGAATCTGGATGAAGAGATAAAGGAAGTTACCTTAGTTGAAAAAGTTATAAGATTCTTATATGCTAAATTTGAATAAAAAGTATATGCCATAGAATAAAAGTAGGATCTATAGACTATTACTATGACACAGCTTCACGGAATCTTAACTGCCTTTGAGATGAGAAAAGGAGGTTCATCAGATATGAGAGAAGCAACATTTAAAGCTTCAAGAAAAGGAAAACAAGAACTCAATGAATCATGACATATTTCAGAAGAAGAAGAGGAAGTAAACTTTGTCAAGAAGCTTCAATGGGGTTCCAGAATATTCAGAGGTAAACTACCTTTCAAATGTTTGCTTGTGGTAGAGTCGGTCATTATGCTGCCAAATGTCCTCATAAAGATAAATATTTTAAAGGGAAGGAATATGCAAAATGGAATAGAAAACAAAGTGTAAGTAAAAAGAGCTACTATACTCATGAAGATAGTGATGGTTTATCAAATAGTGATGAAGATGAAAAGAGTAATGACTATAGACTTTTGATGGCTTATGAAGATGATGACTTTTTGGATGCTTTAGATGAAGATGACCTTTATGAAGAAATCTCTAAACTCAAAATCTATTTAGAAGAAAATAATATGATTATAGATACCTTGACATACCAACTTGATGAAAGAGAAAAACACAATGAAAAACTAGAATGTGAAATTGTGGGTCTAAGAAAGGATCTTGAGAAAACCAAAGCTCCCAATCTTAGATTTGCTAAAGGATTAGCAACCTTAAATGAAATTATCAAAGTGCAGCATTCTCCTCTAATAAAGATAGGTCTTGGATATACTGAAGAAGCATCTCAATCACAGAAGCCGTCAACCTCCACTAAAAGCTATCTTGATGCAGCAAAGAGCAGTGAACAGTTTGACAATCGTCAGCAAAGGCATAAAGCAGATCACCAGGTAAATCAAGCTCAATTTACTTCAAGGATGAATAGAAGCCACAATCAACCTCAGGTAAATCGTACTCAATTTGCTTCAAAGACAAATATCAATAGAAACTACAATCACCAGGTCAGTAGATTCGATAATTGCAGGAACTTCTTTAATGGTCAATGTTTCTCATGTCATAATTTTGGACACAAAGCTACTCAATGTGTTGCTTACAAAACCATAATGACTAGAGAAACATGAAATCAAAGGAATGTGTCAGGGATCAAGAAAAGTTCCTATAATAACTTTTCTCTTCTTGAAAATGATATAGAATGCTCAATCTATAACAACTTTGGCCATGAAGAATCTGAATGCTGAAGTAAATTTCAGCAAATATCTCAAAAAGAGCAAACTCCATTAAATCCCAAAATATGGAGAAAGAAAAAACCGCGAACAGAAAGATGTGTTATAGCCTTGTATGCAGAAGGAAAAGAAAACCAGTGGTACATTGATAATGGATGCTCAAAACACATGACAAGAGACAAAGAAAAACTACACTCATATAATGCCTTAGAAAAGGAAAAGAGTGTCTCATTTGGAAACGACACTCCTGCTATCATAAAAGGTAAAGGCTCTGTTTTCTTGAAAGAAAAAGTTAAAGCTGGGAATGTTATGTATGTTGATGGCTTAAAGCATAACTTGTTGAGTGTGAGTCAAATGTCTGATCAAGGAAATGAAGTAGTGTTTCAATCAAATGGATGTGTTATTCATGAGCTTGATACAAGAGAAACCATGATCAAAGGTACACGAGCTCCAAACAACCTATACATACTCAAGGGAGGACAACAACAGTGCTATCTAAGTAAAAATGATGAAAACTGACTATAGCACAGAAGATTGGGACATATAAGCTTTTCTCAAATAAGAAAAGCATGCAGATTCCAGGCTGTTCGTGATCCTCCAGATATCAACATTCCTGAAAATACTATATGCAAATCATGTCAATTCGGTAAGCAAACCAAATCTCACTTCATCTAGAAGGAAGGGTCAGCTAGTAAGCCTCTTGAACTTGTTCATACTGATTTATGTGGACCACCAAGGAAAAGTCACCTCGTGGAGAAGAATACTTTATATTATTCATTGATGATTTTTCCAGAATGTGTTGGATAGGTCTTCTAAAGCATAAAGATGAAGCATTTGAAAAGTTCAAAGCATCCAAAGCTTTGGTTGAAAATGAATCAAATCACAAAATCAAATGCCTCAGATCTGATTGAGGAGGGGAATTTACCTCGGATGAATTCTTTGATTTTTGTGAACAACATGGAATAAAAAGGTAGTTCTCCACTGCAACGACTCCTCAACAAAATGGAGTGGTAGAAAGGATGAACAAAATTGTTCAACAAATGGATCGTGTTATGCTAGATGAATCTGGATTGTGTCTAAGCCACTTGAAAGCCACTAGAATGCAGCGAAGAATGTTTTGAGGCATCTACAATGTACTGTAGATTATCGAATTATTTACACTGACTCTTCTGATGTTAGACTGGTATGATTTGCAGATTCAGATTGGGCAGGAAATGTAGATGATCACAGATCTATTTCAGGTTATTCATTCAATCTTGGATCCAGGGTGATCACATGGAGTAGCAAAAAGCATGTTAAATTACAAGAGTAGGATGGTGAAGAAACTTATGAGCACTATGATGGATGGGACATTCTGTACTTTGAAGAAGAGGATGCAGAGAATAATTAGGATCAGCAGCAAACAAAGGCAGAGGATGAACAATAGCAGCAACAGTGACAGCAACAACAACAACAATAGGAATAAATAAGGTTTGAAACCACTACCCCACCACTAAGGAGATCAGGTAGGAAAGCTCAAATGCCTGCAAGATATAGGGAAAATGCATTTATAACTAGTATGATGAATGTTGTTGAACCCTCTAGTTATAAAGAAGCAAATGAAAGTAATTAATGGAAAATAGCCATGGAACAGGAGTATGATTCAATAATCAGAAACAACACTTGGGAATTGGTAGAACTTCCTAGAGGAAAACAGGTCATAGGTTGCAAATGGTTATACAAACCGAAAATCAATGCAGATGGAACTATAGAAAAACTAAAAGCTAGGTTGGTTGCAAAGGGGTATACACAAAAAGAAGGGATACACTATGAAGAAAACTTCGCCCCTGTAGCTAAATTGAACACCATCAAAATGTTAATAGCCTTAGCTACCAACAAACATTGGATGATGCACCAACTAGATGTAAAGTCTGCATTTCTGAATGGGGAACTAAAAGAAGAGGTTTATTTATAGCAATCAGAAGGGCTTGTCCAGAAGGGAAAATAACATTTAGTGTGTAGGTTGAAGAAAGCACTCTATGGACTAAAACAAGCTCCCAGGTCATGGTATGAGAAAATTGATTCATTTTTTCTACAAGCTGGCTATCATAAAAGTAAGAATGACCCTAATCTTTACACCATGAAATATGAACAAGGGTGCGTAGTCCTAATTTCATTATATGTAGATGATTTGATAATTACAGGTGATGCTATATATCTAATTAATGAAATCAAGCAGCAGATGTCACAGATGATTAAGATGAAGCATCTCAGTGAACTTAGATACTGTTTAGGTCTCGAGATCTGGAGAGATTCAAGTCAAACATTTATGTCTCAAGAAAATTATGTCAAAGGCCTGTTAGAGAAGTTTAGAATGGATCAGTGTAAGTCTGCACCGGTACCATTGCAGTAGAACATCAAATTGCAGTGTGAGGATGGCTCAAAAGCGACAGATGCAACACTTTACGGACAGCTGGTTGGGAGT
The DNA here is from genome assembly GCA_031772625.1 of Pinus tabuliformis. Classification (NCBI taxonomy): domain Eukaryota; kingdom Viridiplantae; phylum Streptophyta; class Pinopsida; order Pinales; family Pinaceae; genus Pinus; species Pinus tabuliformis. The sequence continues at coordinate 298,145,118 of CM062814.1, forward strand.
TTAATCTACCTAACCACCACTAGACCTGATTTGGCTTATGCAGTCAGTGTGTTAAGCCAATTTATGTCTAAGCCACTTGAAAGCCACTGGAATGCAGCGAAGAATGTTTTGAGGTATCTACAATGTACTGTAGATTATGGAATTATTTACAATGACTCTTCTGATGTTAGACTGGTAGGATTTGTAGATTCAGATTGGGTAGGAAATGTAGATGATCGCAAATCTATAACAGGTTATGCATTCAGTCTTGGATCCGGGGTGATCACATGGAGTAGCAAAAAGCAGAACACATTCTCCTTGTCCTTAGCAGAAGCAAAGTATCAAGCCATGTGTGCGGCAACATGTGAGGCGGTTTGGCTGCGGAGACTTCTCCAGGATGCTGGGGAAGAACAGACAGCCGCAACAATAATCAAATGCGACAATCAAAGTTCAATGAAGCTGGCCAACAATCTAATGTTTCACAAAAACACGAAACATATTGATACTCAATTCCATTTTGTAAGGGAGAAAGTGCAATCTAAAGAAATTCATCTGGAATATTGTAATACATGTGATAATGTTGTGGACATTTTCACTAAGCCCCTTGGAAAAGTAAAATTTCAAATGTTTAGGGAGATGTTAGGCATATATGTGAACCCATTCTCCATTAAGGGGGAGTGTTGAAGATAATGGAGAATATCCTAGAATAGGTAGAGTTGGTTCACATAGCTTCAGGATAGGAATTAGTTTCTATTTCTTAGGATGTTGTTCTAACTTCCCTAAAACCATGTATTCTATTTAATGTGTAATGTTGATGAACAATGTAGAGCGTTCTGCAGAGCCAGACTCTCCTGGTTCAGACTCTCTTTCGTAGAGCTGACCAATGGGTTTTATTTTCAGTAATACAAACATTTCCATTTTTATCACCTTCAATTCCATATCCTAATTCTCACTTTGACTATTTATGTACATCATGCATACTGCTCCCCATATGCTCCACTGCGCTCCCACAGCGTGCTAAGGAAACAAAACAGGTTAATGCACTGACTTCCACTTCATTGGCCAATGAGCATTCCCATTGCTTTCCAACGAATCCAAATCATTTAATGTTCCCCTGATGGTCATGATATTGTAAGGCAAAATGTCAAGGGAATTGGTGGAATTCGTAACCTTGCCACGAAGCAAGCGAGTGGAAGATATGTTGATTTTATTAAACTAGCAATTGCATCAAGAAGGAACACTAAAAGCTCAAGAAGCCAAGAAGCCAAGAACATGGGAAACAATTTGAAGCGTTGGCCTTAGGGAAATCTATATCATGATGGGACCTTCAGATCCATGATAAAAATTTCTGCAACTATTTAATGATATTTTAAAAAATTCATAAAATCCTCAATAAAATGTACAACCGCAAGTGTAGAGGGATTGAAGAAAATGAGTGAGAGAAATGGCATGTCCACTAGTATAGACAAAGGCTAAATCACACAACCGTGAGAGATATTCATGACGTTCAACAAAAACAACAACGAGAGTTTGTGGGCATTTTGAAAGGTTTGTGGGCGAGAATTGATAAGGTATGTGTTAGAAGATTATAGCAATACAAAAGAAATGGTGTAAGGTGATATATGCAATCACCGTGAGCGTGATTGATGTGTGAGCTTTAGATGACCAATTTTAGGTTTCAGGGTGTTCAAAATTTTGATTTAGCTTCAGGCCTCCTACATTTCACTTTTTTTGTACTTTAATCAAACTAAACCAATTTAAGGAAAAGAATGATATAGCTCTAACCTTTTTTGCAAATATTGGGTTGTCTATCGAGCACTGTAGTAATATAGAAAGAAGTATATAACACTAACCCATTTTGGAAATATTGGGTTGTCTATCTAGGACTGTAGTAGCATAGGAAGAACATTGTAAGGATGTATATTTTTATGCAACAAAATTGAGAATTAGGTTTGTTTCTTTTGATGCGGTTATCATATGGGACATTTTTTTACTACATTCATTTTGTTTTGGGAAAGAATAGATCGAAGTGACCATGTATATGCTAGATTTATTCTTCAATAATAGATTCGATGGAGAAAAATGGTAAGATTATGTTCCTTTCCTTTTTTATTTTTTTTGGGTGTCGCTAGAGTGGTTGTGTGATTGCAACATTGAAATATGACTTATGATTTAGGGGTATTTGTTGAAACTTAATACCAAATCTCAGTAACTATAGCCTACCATGCTTTGTCATTTGCACTATCAAACTTTGCTTTCATATTGTTATCCAAAAAGGGGCATTGTATTCTCAAAGGAATCAAAAATTGCACAGCTTTAGGGGCACTGTATGCTCATAGGAAGGGTGCTTCATCGTAGTTGACTAACCCAGTTGTCATATACAAACAAAGAACTAAGATGTTGTACGCACGTCAAAATTATCAAACATTGTGCTATCAAAGGAGTTGATTTATAAGAGTATTGAAACAAAATATTTGTTTATTCAATTATTGTTCATTAAAGTGTTTATTCCTTGAATGCCCACATGGAGTTTTCTTTCATTGTGTTCTATGAAAGATTATCCAACTGAAGAATTTTATGTTTGAATTGAATATCAAGGATACCCAAATAACGATTTCAATTACTTGGTTTCACATAGAGCACATTTCTTCTCTCCCAGTTGTAGAGCTCTTTTCTTTCTCTACTCGATAACCTAAACTTTAATAGCATAGAGATAATGTGTAGTATGTACTTCTATGCGTTGAGACAAAATAAATTAATGCACTTTTGTTATTGTCGATGGTGAATTTTTTATTGTGGGTGGTTGTCAATAACACACATTAAAATTCATTATTGAGGAGTTATATGGTGAATTTTCTATTTGTGATCTTAGATATGTAAAGGCATTCATGTTAAATATTAAGTGTCATGCACTAAGCCAATAATTAGATTACTGCCTTTCTATCATATCCATTGAATATTGCGTTATTCTCATCCAACAAATAAGATTGAAGGGCAATGAGTCAAACATGTGGCTTAGTACATGGTGCTTATTATTTATTGAGCATGATTTACTTAAGCTTTTAGCATGGTCATATATGTAAGGTTATTATATTTTGGAGATGTTGTTTTTCGCTTTAATCATCATTCAATTTTAAGGTCATGGCAAAGTTAGACATCATATTGGTGTATGAGACCCCTCTGTTTATTTATGGGATAAGGGACCCATCTCTACGAATTAATTACTAAAGTCTAAGAAGGCATACATTCTCTTTCCTACCCTGCTCTAGTTTTTAACCTGTGACCTCTTAAGAGAAATTGTATTTATATTTGATGTTTGGGAAAAAATGGTTATTATTCCCTCCATCTAAGTTTAATTCTCACAAATGACATGATTAACTTTGTTCTGATGACTTTGAAAATTCTGTCTCAAGAGTACCTCAAAGACCAATCAAATATATTTGGCCTTACATATAGAAAATAGGAAAAAAGGTAGTTATTGACGTAGCGATGTAATTATTAAATGTTATAAAAACAATTTGTAAAATTTAGATGCTAAAATTAACCATACACGCTTTAATACAAGTGAATATTTATGATAGTAAAGTAATATTCATGATAACTTTCAATTGGGAAATTGATCCCATGATAACTTTAGATTGGGACATTCATTACGGTAGGTTAGTGAAAATTTGTCAATTCTCTATTAAAATAGGTGTTATTTCATTATTTTATGCTTCATTTTGGTGATCTTTCCTCATCCTCAAAAATATTTATTTTAACCCATTCATTGAAAGGTTTGGTCTTTACCAATTTGTTTTCTAACTACTCAATATTAACAAATTATTTTTGGTTCTTTATCATTTTTAATTATTCAAAATATATTTCTAAATATATAAATAAATTTAATTTTAAAATTTTAATAATTATATAAATTTTACGACTCAAATATATAATATAATTTTAATAAATTTTAATAAAATTTAAAATTATAATTATAAAACAAAACAAGTTCATACATTTTTTATAAATTTATCTTATTTAAATGGATTGGGCCAAAACACCCAACGCAATTTTGGTATGTTCAAACTTTTCAAAATGAAGAGTCATGAGTGAACTTAAATTCTAACCCCTAAAGAAAAGCATGCCTATTAAGAGTGTGTAAATTTTAGGCCTTTGGTTTGGATGAAAATCCCAATAGTATAGTTCATCTAATTCAAGTTCCGGATTCATATCTATTTTACTTTGAAAAATAATTTTCCAAACAAAATTGTAACCCCTACACATATTTTAATTTTGATGTGCATTAATACTTATAACTATAATCTATATAATTACAATACAAATTAATATACTTTTTAACCATAATGCAGAGCATTTTAAAAACACCATATCAATAATAAAATAAAAATAAACCAATAAAATGCTTCATATATGATAGTGATTGATACAGAACCTCATATTCCAAAACGGTCCTATGGAGGGGCTGAAATTCTAAGTAAATGATTGGCGATTATCACCCAAAACATGTCAGGGCGTCAAAAGCCAGCGAAAATGATATACACAGCCATAATGGCTTCCCTTTGCTGCAAGGCCTTCAGACTCATAGTTATTTTAGGGATTTCATACATAGACAGTCAAAGCAATATAGCCAGAGGCATCTCCAAGCCATCCAGGCCTCCCAAATCGTTATTTCATTGCAGAACTGGGCCCATTTCTCCTGTAAAGGACGTATGTATTGGTTCCAGAGCCATTACGGATTTAAGCAGAAGTCGGGTTAGAGCGGAGGCTTTGGGGCACAATTGTGGTGACAGGGTTTCACACAAATGGGTTTGGTTTAAATCACGGTTGGTACACGAAAAAAATTGCCACCTAAGAAATGTTTGAATAACAGGTGTTGAATAACAGGTTTGAAAGAAATGTTTGATCTTGCAAACAAAGGCAATTTCGCTTTCTGCAGGTCAATAATGAGTGTCTCGACCAATGGTGAGATGGCCTCCCGAGCAGAACAGTCGGTACTAGGAAGCTTTCGACCAATAGTGAGATGGCCTCCCGAGAAGAACAGTCGGTACTAGGAAGCTTTGTTACTGCGTAGTTTAACGAGGCGGAGGAGTTGTTTGGAAAGTTATAGACTTTCCGATCATATTTAGGGAAAATTTGGCAAGGATTTATGTAAATCCAAGTTATAGTTGTTAAATTTCAAAATTTTAGGTGTCCTAACATGTTTTTGATGGTGCTGAATTCATTTCCACCATCACAAACATCATTCAAACACTGCTTTTACAAGATTTTTTGAAATTTTTTTGCCCGGATTCCGACCACTTTTGACCGTCGATTCCTCGTCGTTAGATGACTCCTTTCGAATGTCTAGACCTTTCCAAACCGGAGAAACATAAACCAACGAAATTTAATATCGCTGTCAGATGTCAAGGTTGGACAGCTGCGAGGAGGACGAAATTTAATATCGCTGTCAGGAGCACGAAATTTAATATCGCTGCCAGGAGTCAAGGTTGGACAGCTGCCAGGAGGACGAAATTTCATATCACTGTCAGGAGGACGAAATTTAATGTCGCTGCGGGGCGTCAAGGTTGGACAGCTGCGAGGAGGACGAAATTTAATATCACTGTCAGGAGGACGAAATTTAATATCGCTGCCAGGTGTCAAGGTTGGACAGCTGTGAGGAGGACGAAATTTAATATCGCTGATTCGCGGGAGTGAACAGTGTTTGCACATACAAAACCGTAAAGAAACGCCTTCAGCGTAATTCTTAATTTAATTAAATAATTATGTAACGTTTAACGCTAGAGATTTAGGCACTACCAAGACATGTTGATTTTATTAAATTATTAATTAAATAATAGTTTAATTTAGTCACTATCATCAATTATTTTTCCCTACAAAGCATATCCTAGTATATTATTTTAATATGAAATTTTAGCCATTAATTTTATAGAAAATAAAAATGCATACACCTCAATTTCAATATAGAGGAGGTTTCACAACATAATTAATTAACATTTCGTATTATAGGATATATTTTAAACAAAAATAAATTTTACTTATAAAATGTTTATATTTATTATATTATTGTATAAAGTATTTAATTTTGTTTTTGATTGGTTATTAGTTTGTTATTGACCAAAAATTTATTACGTTTAACCATAGTTTAACATTAGGAATTCAATTTTTAGTATTTTTTATTATTATTGAAACTTATTTATTTGTAAGGTGATTGGTTGAGGTCTGTTTAGTAACTTTCATTTCTATTGGTTACTAATTTTCTGTTTTCTATTTTATTTCTTTTTTATTTAACTTTTTGATTTTTTTTTCTTTTTCTATGAATTATATTTTTTCCCACCATATTTTCAATTTAAGGTGACTTATTATTATATTAAAAACATATTTTAATTAAATTAATTATAGACAATTATATATATTAATAAAAATAAAACACACACATATAGATATATTTATTTTAATATAAACAATATTAGTTAATCATATTTCTTAATTTTTGGTGATGACGTTCAACAATATAATATTTTATTAGTTGTTTGTCTTTGCTATTTTTTTGTTTCATTAAGCTATATTTAAGCTAAACCACAGGTACTAGCTACTATATAGCCCTTGTTAAATACAAAACACTTACGTACATCTTTATATTATATTTTTATTAAATATTGATATTTATTAAAACATATAATAGTAATATTAATAAATAAAAATTTTATAGCCAAAATTAACAATTACATTCTAATGTCAAAATCTCATTTTTCATTTTATCTTGGAAACATGTGAGTGGTACACTTCCAATATAATTCCTACTAAAAGATTTCCCACTTTTCATATAATAATTATTAAATGTTGATTAATATAATATATTTTAAACATAAATAAAATTTTACGGATGAAATGTTGATATTTGAGGGATTTGAAATTTCCATGGTTATTCATATTGTTAGAGATTTCTAGAGGAGAACTCTGTGATGGATTTCTAATTTGTCTAACATTTCAGATGGTTGCTCCATTAATCATCAGGGACCAAAGAGCTTCATGAATAAACGAAGCCTGGAAAACCTTTTTATAGGACAAAGGAACTATTATCACTTAGCTAAAGGGTCAAAGTTAAATAAATTATTCATAAATAATAATTAAAATTTTTGACCAAATCTATTAAAGAATTAAATAATTTAATATAAGAAATAAGAAATTTGATGGAAAATTAATGTATAAAATTATAAAGAAATTAATTTAGAATTGAAACATTGAGAATGTAAGTATCAATGCATATTATTAGATATCATTTTTGGGATTCAAATGCTTTAAGTAAGTCATTCAGGTATGACCATTTTCATGAGAGTTAGTCGTAACTGACTAATTTCTTATGATTTTTGAATAGTTCACTTAGCACTCATTGCATCGGGTGATGCTCACAGGGGTGAAGAAGTAGGATTGAAACTAGTGAAATGAATCACATAGCATCAATCATCACTTCTAGGGCTTGCACCTAGTAACCAAGAATTCACATTGAGAATGATTGAAAAATAAGAATTAAAAATTAAGAATTAATTGAAAAACAATAATTAATAATATTTAAAAAGAATAATCAATAATGTAGTCAAACACAAAGAGAAAAATTTAAAATAATTTATAATGATAAAATTTGATAAAAATTAAAATCGAATAAATAAAAAATAAAAAATAATTAAATATTTGAATTAGAAGTTATGTGATCATAGAAAGAAAAGATATAAATTTTTATTAAACTGAAAATTAAAATAGTGATAAATTAAGATGGGATTAATTTAAAATAAATGAATAAAATAAGAAATTGTTGACCAAATGAGAGAACTTGAAAATAGTGTATATACATATATATATATATATATATATATATATATATATATATATATTAGTTAATTAGGAGATGGAGCTTAAAATATAAGTGAGAAAGATGGTGGATGACACACGTCCAAGATCAGATAAGTCTATATCCATCCTCTTTATTAAAATTATTAAGGTTCTTCTCGAATAACATGATAGTTGTGAAAAGGAACTGAGGCTAGGATTTTAGAATGCTTTAAACGGAATCAGATGTTTGGACTTGAAAGAGTGCTCAAATGGTTGATTTTGGAAGACACTTGTGGTTTGTACCAACTATGTGCTCTTTTACCTTGGCTTTGAAAGGATAACCAATTTGGTCAATATAGGACTTCCCACATGAATAAGGGATCTCATAGACCCCCCATCCTTGCATTGGGTCTGATGTGTCTTTGGCCTACTAGAATAATTGCTTGAGAATTTTATGGGGTTTGAAAAAGGTTTTAATGTTATTTTTGGCCAAGATCTTTACTATAAGATTTGTGGTCGCTTTAATGTAAGGGAGGGCTACTTTGCCATAAGATGGAGAGGGATCAGGATTGGTGGATCTATGGTGAGATAGAACTGAAAGGATTTTTTGATTTGAGCAGTGGAGCAGACTTGATTCCTTTCTATAACTCTCATGTTATTTGAAAAGCCCTGGAAATTGAGAAGAACCCTAATAAGTTTAATAGAGAGAATGGATATACACTTACCTAATCATGGAAGCCCGTCATCCACCATCTTACCCGTTGACCATTTAAACTCCATCTCCCTATTATCAATATTTTAATAGGCCCCAATTAGTTATTGAATCAATTAAATTATTTTATCAATACCATATATATATATATATATATATATATAGATTATTTTTAGTTTTTATCATTTGATCAACTTGACAATTTCTTATTTTATTCATTTATTTCAAAATTTTCTAATCTCAATTTATCATTGTTTTAATTTTCAATTTAATAAAAAATTATTTCTTTTCTTTCTCTAATCGTATAATTTCTATTTCAAAATTAATTTTTATTTTTATTTATTCTATTTTAGTTTTTGTCATTATAAATTATTTTAAATTTTACTCTTTATTTCTATTTGACTACATTATTGATTTTTATTTATTCTATTTTAATTTTTATCATTATAAATTATTTTAAATTTTACTCTTTCTTTCTGTTTGACTACATTATTAGTTATTCTCTTTGAATATTATTAATAATTATTTTTCAGTTAATTCTTAATTTTTAATTCTTATTTTTCACTCATTCTCAATGTTTCAATTCTAAATTAATTTTTTATATTAATTTTCCACCAATTTCTTATTTCATATATTAAATTATTTAATTTTTAATAGATTTGGTCAAATTTTAATTATTATTTCTAAATAATTGTATTTAACTTTGACCTTTATCCCAACGAATAATAGTTCCTTTCTCCTATAAAAAGGTTTTTCAGCCCTGGTTCCTTTCTCCTATAAAAAGGTTTTTTAGCCCTGCTTCCTTTCTCTTATAAAAAGGTTTTTCAACCTTAGTTTAAAGTTTACACAGTTTTCCTCAGGAAATCCTAACCCAGTTCTCCTAACCAAGAGGAGGAGGATTGACCCTATGTCCTCCCATTAACAATGTGCTTTAGCAAAGGAGAACTTAAACAATTGAGCTAACTCTCTAGACTACCTAATATTAAATCGTATTGTTATAAACCCAATATTATAAAATCAATATTAAACCCAATATTATAGATGTTACATATTAAAACATATATGTTAAACATTAATATAAACCATAAAATAAAACCCTATATATTAAATACTATATATTAAACACTCTATATTATAAACTTTAATATAAAATTCAATATTATAGAACCAATAATATAACTCTTATATTTAATATTAGGATTTTTAAATTCCTACCATACACTTAATAATTAATAATGTGATTAACATATACTTAAAATCCCTACATATTAAATATGTTATATTATAAATATTAATATAAAACTTAATATTATAACCATATATTTAAAATTAGGATTTTTAAATAAATCTCTACTATACACCTAATAATTAATTACTAATGTTGTTAATATATAACTACCGTATTCTGATTGATCATGCTAATTATATTATTTTAACACTTTATATACTTACATGATGCTATAACATAAACATAGATGCAAAGGAAGATAGTAAAAGGTAGGAAGTGGATGTTTCCTACTATAACATGAACATAGATGCCAAAGGAAGATAGGAAGTGGATGTTGTAGGCCAGATGAGTCCGCATCTCAGAGGTGCCCAAAACATCGTGTATTCTAATTACTCCACCCAAATTTTAGCGAATATTAGCTAATTCATGGTAGACCATTCCCTTCTGAACAGGATTAAATGTGGCATAACGGCTTTTTCCATCCTTATACGTTATGAAAATTCTTAAATGCCATGCACTAAGCCAATCATTCGCTTAGTGCATGCCCATGTTGATGTATATGATGGTGAGTCTGTATATTTTCTCAGTGTTTTCTGGTGATGTGAATAGCCTACTCCCGTATGTTATAGCATGATACATATCACAAAGGAGTTGTCTAACAAGGCTGAGGAATTGCCCGGACGACCAAAAGTAGCCAGAATCCAAGCAAAAAAAAATTCAAAAAATCTTGCAGAGACAGTTTTTGAATCATGTTTTTGATGGTGGAAATGGATTCAGCACCATCAAAAATGTTTAGGACACCTAAAATTTTGAAATTTAGCAACTATAACTTGGATTTACAAAAATCCTTGCAGGATTTTTTCTAAATATGACAGGAATTTCCATAACTTTTTGAGCAACTCCTCTGCCTTGTTAGACTACGCGTATCACAAATATCCATGGGAATCATTCTAATAGGTAGACGTCAACCTTTATGCATTCAATGTCTCTTATCCCCCAACATTTCAAATTACGAGTCCTGCCCAAAATTTTCGAAAATTTTAAAATTAAATGCCCGCCCTTTGCTATTGGTTCATGGTAGTGGCTAAGCTACCGGTTCATCAAACGCAAGAAGTAGAGCAGTGATGAAGGTCACAAGGTCTAACGGTCACAAGAAGCGTATTGAGAGAGAAAGCCTGGGCTTCCTGACACTTCCAACCTTGAGTTACTGCCTAAGATTTCTTAGCAAGACATGGAAATTATAAAGAGGATCTGGCCGTGGAATTCTAGGAAAAGGAAAGGGTAACAGGTCGGGCGGTGTGTTTGGAAGGATGTCGTGGCCGGGAATTACAGGCGACAGTGGAGGTGGAAGTTTCAGCCATTACATCGTCATTAAGTTCTGAGAAGTTGGACCCATCTCATTGGGCATGAACTCTTATTTAAGTCATATTCTAGAAAGTCACATATAAATGGCCGATTCTAACCCTTATTAACTCTTGTAGAAAAGATAAAACTTAGTAGACTTTGTAACATTAAAGAATGATGGATTTCTGTGGTCGATTAATATCCATGCTTGACATCTTGTAAATCCATGTCAAGCGTGTTGTTTGCATTGGAAATAGGATCTCCGCCCATAAAAGTTGTCATGTAGCTGTAATGTATTCGTTTTGAACGTTTCTTAGCATTTTTTGAGGTTTTTGTGCCATATTTTTCAAGGGATTTAAATTCTAGAGAATGTGCATTTTACATAAGAATTTATAGTAAAGTCATAATCTTGGGACAAGTTTATTGCAAAAACCAAAAGCGAGTAAGCCCAATGATGTGTTTGTTGGATAGGCATAGAGACAAAACATAATTTCACACACAAAACATGCAAGCTGCAGCTCCTCTATTGATCACACAAAACTTGATTCTTACAATGAACCTGGTGAAGGTTATTTAACCTTTTCCAACTAGCTACTTGCCTAAAATATCTTGACATCCACCCACATGCAACCACACACTACAAGTCATCTATCACTTAACTCAACACTCAAACACTCAACCCTCAATCACTCAATTACTCAGTTAACTGACTCTCTAAGTTTAGATAACTCCACATGTGGGAGTAATTACAATTTCTAACACTCCCCCTTATTTATGACCGTATGACTCAACATAACTCAACATGACTCAACTATCACTCAAACATGCCTACTAGTTTATGTCTCAGCTAGGGTTATAATGACTCAAGAAATTTTCTTTTTATTTTTCTCTGCTTCCAGATTCTATATCCTCGAAATTGCTTCATTATTTGTTGAACTTTCTTGCTGTAGGCTTTATTCACTTGGTGCTACTGCAATTTTTCTTTGACTTGTCTTGAACTTGTTCTGAAAAACAATTGGATCATGTCTTCTACAACTTCCTCTTCAAATATTCATTCAACCACAGACTGCTGCCAAAACATTGCATCTTCAAACTGTCTTCTTTGCTTTGCTTCTTGTGCTTTATATTCATGAGTTTGACTCGCTTCAATTTGTCCTATTGGTTTCTGAATCCATTCTTCAATGAGCTGCATGAAACTGATTAACAACCCTAATTTCAACTTCTTTGCCCATGCTATTCTGAACACCTACATATTACAAACAATGTTAAAAACATATTTAATATGACTCTCTTCAATGAGAGCTTCCTTCTCTACATCTGCCTTCTTTTCAACTGCATGGAGGTTGTCTTCCATTGTTACGCTGTTAGTGGATATTTTCATCAAAAAATCTTCAATCACTTTATCCTCTTCTTGATCATCAACTGCTGCTAGATGACATACTGCTTCATATCTTGCTGCTACAGTGGCAACTTCACCCTTCAATGTTTCATCAAACATTGTGCTTACCATATTGTCACAATCAATCCCTGTTTCAAAAAAGAAACCACACATATCATTAACATAATGTTCATCCACACTATGGTGGGATATCCGAGCATGCATGTGCTCATTGTCAATTTCATTGACAATTTCAACTTCACCAAATCCATCAGCTGCGGCTGGATTCACCAATTTACATATCACTTTGTAGTCATCATCCACATATGTCTAATCACAATGGGATTCACAATCATCTGCATCATCCACCTTACAGTAGAGTCCTTGAGCATTTATTTGCTTCTGCTTCGTTTCACACACAGAGGCTTCAACTTCTCTCTATGTAATCTTTGGCGCATCTTCTTCATCTATATGCATGCTTGCATAATGGGTTTCAATTTTATGGTCTTGACAACCATCATCCACTTTTGAGTGGGATTCTCCAAGCTCTATTTTCCTCTCAGACCCTTGCTCATATACTCTCAGATTTGTGGCTGACTTCTTTGCTTGTGACATAACCTGATGTTTCATGTCACTCCCCCTTGCACCAAACTCTGCTTCCAAAAACTTCCATGCTTCCTTGGAAGTTGTAGCTTTTGCTACCTTGCACAAACACTTCTCATCCAATGCTTGTTTTATAAAATTCAATGCTAAAACATCACACACTGCATCATATGGGTTATTAGATTTGTACTAAATTAACTCTCTATCTTGAAGAAAATTTAACATCTTGATAACCCAATGATCAAAATATTCACTTGTAAACATAGGAGGTGGTAGCAAATCAAAGCTACACCAATCACCCTTGATTTCTTCTTTGTCTTCTGCTAGACTTCTTAGTTCCTCGGTTATGGCCTGAACCTCTCTAACCATGGCAATGATCTTTGCCTCTTCTTTTTTATTTCTTTTCTTAATATGCTTCAGTTGCGCTTTGCGACCCATGACTGCAGTCTTTCCTCTGTCTTATAGTTTCTTTCATGATTTCATGTGACTATCTTCCATATCGCCCCTGAAAAAAAATATGATTTTGAATATACGCCCCCGTAAGGCACAATCTTCATCGAAAAGAAATTGTCATGCTAAACAAAATATTTTTGTAAACAAGACTTGCAAAATCCTAAACACACTTCCAATAAAAAAATACCTTTTATTAAATGAAAAACCCAACTTCATAGAAATCTCAAAAATATATTTGAAATTACTCTTTATTCAACCTTTAAAGCACCCTTTGTAACCTTTTCACAAATCCTTTTATTTAAGAAAAAATCATTTTAATAAGTTTAATAAGCCCTTTTATCTAATCTCTTTTTTTGCTAATGCAAGAGTCGGACCTTCTATTTCATTAATAAAATACAAAATTTACATCAATCCACAAGGAGTTATGGACTAAGGAAGAGACCCAAAAACCAAACAGAGCACAGGCCCGAGGCAGAAGCTTCTACCCCTATAAACCTAACCTCTAAATTCGTATAAGCCAAAATAAAGTTGAAGTTTGCATCAGAACTTAAGCAATGGTATAATCGTATATCATATTCGTAAGACCCACCATAACATTAAGTATCCCGCCTGGAACCATTTTCATCCCGCCAAGAAAAGAGCGCATTAACGCTTCCTGCCATCTAGACCACCAACCTGCTCGATCAATCCCAGCCGTCGATCTGCTTCGTTTGATCCGACGGTTGAGGATCAAATTGCACCAGCCAATATCACCGAACATTAGCGTGCGATGAGGGTGGTATTCTAGCCGACCCCACTGCCACGTGTAGCCCGCTGTATGGAATCGCTTCAAAATCAAAAATACCATTTCTCGCTTGCTAGGCCCACGATCGTCAGAAAACCGCCCCCATCCCTGTAAAACAGTCACAGATGGGAAATCCCTGGTATTGAGGCCGTCGAGAGTGCTCGGGTACCAACCTTTCGAAGCTTCTTCCCTATTAGAATCAAGGAGAGATGAAACTCCCGCCAACCTGCCTTTCTTCAAAGAACTAGAGCCACCTGATTAGATATCACCTAGATTCGCTAAAACATTGGTAACCCGGGTTACGATAGTCGAAAATGGCCCGCAGCCCACTGAATACCTGAAAGTGGAAAAAATGAGAAACATAAAGCCCCTGAATCAACTGGACTCCGACTCCATAGCCCTACTCCAAAGCACGACCCTGTCTTCATCTACCTGGTCATGACAGTTCACATTTAACCTACTTTGAGGCAACTTTTTCTAGCTCAACACAACATTGTTCTCTGTGTTGATCACACCTTGATTGGCCAGAAGATTCGCCAATTTATTGGCCGATCTTCGTACATGTTTAAAGCTAACTATACGAAGGCTCTGGAGGTGATGCTGAATCCATTGCAAGCCCTGGATCAGCCACCAGTTCCTAGAGACTTTTTCTGGTCTTGTTCCCCAGCTGATCCTCTTAACTGATTTGATGATTAACTTAGAATCAGCTTCAACAATCACATTTTGTCGGTTATCCTGTTCCAGGAAATCTAAACACTGCTCCATAGCCATCAATTCCACCATGTTATTGGTGGCTCTTCCTAAATGACAGTAGAAGATGAAAAGGACGCTTCCATTCTCATCCCTTAACACACCTCCATAACCCGCGGTGCCCGGGTTGCCTTTTGAAGCCCCATCAATGTTGAATTTCAAAAAGCCCTTGGGGGGAGGATGCCAGAAATCTTGCTCAGAATCCAGGGAGATTACTTTCCTATCCAGTCCCTGAGGAATAAGTCCCTGCAAACCCAACTCACTGAGAATTCTCAAATCAGCTACTGAAGGTGGGTTCTTAGGGAGATTTCACACAATAGTGCCGACCGTTTCCTTGAGTTGTTTTAAGATCTACTCAAAAAGGCATTGGGATGGCCTCTTTTCATTCTTGAAGATTCTATTGTTCCTTTCTTTCCAGACATTCCAAATAATGAAGCTTGGCATGATGTCCCATGCTGAGCTAAGAACTTCATTATCTGAAAAGTTTCTTCTCCATTTGTTTAGGGTATTGATGATACTCCCTTTGTCCCTATCAGTCTGTTGGAAAATGGTGGCAAAAGAATCCCACAAACTGGCGGTGAAAATGCAATTCTTGAGAAGGTGCTTCATAGTTTCCTCTTGGGCTTCACAGAGCTGACATTTGGAAGGCCCCAGGATACCCTTCTTCCTAATATTATCTCAAGTTAGGATTTTCTTATGCTGAACCAGCCACATGAAGAGTTTAATTTTCATCCAGCCTTGATGTCTCCATAGGTCTTGCCAAATCTTATCCAGAGCTTGCGAGTTAAGGTCAAGGAGAATGAGTTTTTCTTCCTTAAGATTAAAGGCACCCTCATTATTGTTGCCCCATCTTAGCTGGTCTTGCCCCTTGTTGTGGCCAGCAACACCCCCCCCCCTTTTTCAATTTAGTATCAACCATGATACTGAATGAATGGGGACCCTTAGTTAATTTTTAGGAAAAGCGAGACTTTCTTTTTGAAGTTACAATCATGCACTTGGAAAAAGCCTCTTGGATATTTTAAGCCCAAGTCTATGATAGAGAGCAAATCTTTAAGGTCGCATTACAAAAGGATAGGAAACACCTTCATTTCCCTTCTAAAAATCGATATGCGCACCACCCTCGTGTTAATAATGACATTGCATCGCAGCATAGTAGTGTACATAAGGAAAAACTTGAAAATTCGCCGATCTGCGATAACGCCGATCGCTAGATCGCATATCGCAGAAATGAGCCAGGCAAGGTTTGGCAAGCATCAAATTTCTGCGATCTGCGATATTGCGATCGTTGCGATGCCACATCCATGCGATTTGCGATCATGCGATTTGCGATGGTGCGATTTGCGATTGCGCGACATGCGAGGTTACGTCAGCAAATCATAAATCACCTCAGTACGAATCCTTCGGGCGCGCCATTCAAAGAAAAGCCACTTACTATAACCTGACCTGAAATCATGCGCTTTTAATGATAGTAAATGAATTAGTTGTCAGTTATTAAATGGATTAAAGACGCGTGCCTTGGTAGAGATTTGCTTCACGTAAGGTGGCATATTTGATTTATCTCTTGCATTTAAAACTCTCCCATCACCTTTCTGGATCAGTCATTTCCATTTCACTCATAATCTGCAGAAACAAAGTGCTAAGGCGACTGTAACAGAAACGCAAAGCGAAATGGGAAAGAAGAATAAAGCTCAAAGCTCCGAAGCGAGAGAGAAGACCAAGGAGATGGCGCCCCTGTACACAGATACAGCCTATAACAGAGACGTAGGGATCTCAACATAGGAAGGCATGTACAGGCTGCTAGAAGAGGAGAAGCCTAGAATAATGAAGGTGACTGCTGTCGCAGGTGCACCACGCTCTTCTGAGGCGTCCCTAGAGGACCTAGCATGTTCATTCCTTCACAGAATAGCGGCAAGGCCTAAAATTCTACCATACACAGATATGATAAAGTGGATTCTGGATGATGCAGAATTAAGAAACAGACAATTCAAAGTTCATGGACATGAGCTCGTGGGATCGTTTGCTGCGTAAGACCTGAAGCTTATGTATCATCTTCCTGAACCGCAAGCGACCTATAACGCTCAATTTGTTAAGAAGTTCGTGGTAGAGAATCCAGATCTATCAGACACCACTAAAGAATGGTCTAGAAGAGACGAGCCGCTAAAAAAGGATAAAAACGGTATGTACAGCACTGGTTCCCTCACCTCTCCATATTGTTTTGCTGCGGCCATGCTTTGTAGGTTATTTGGTATGCCTGATATCAACAATTTTTCATCTGAGTGGCTGCCATTAATTGATGCTGCCACAAACGCCGATATAGTAGATTGGGCCAAAATCCTTTCTGATACTCTATACACGGTTGTTATCAATTACCGGTCCAAAAGATCCTTTTCTGAAAGGGTCTACTCTCCTTTCTATTTGGCTGCCTATGTTATGGATTCTGCTTGTCTTGTATCTAATTTTCCCACCGTGGGTTGGAAATGGACTACCCAAGACCCATTGCCCATCCATGTTTATCATAAAGTCTTATGGGATTCCCAGTTTGCCCCCCATTTTTACCAGATTTTCCATGGCCTTATCTTGCCCATATATAGAATGATATATGATAAGGACCCCCCAAGGTGCTCTCCCGAGGCCCAAATTGACATCATCCCCATCGCGAGATGGTTTGGGGAAGAATGGTTTACTTACATTCGAGTTTTTGGAAGCACTGTACCTCCACATGTCCTACCCTTATATGTCCCTGATAAACTTTTGGCCCGGGAAATCGCTTATCAAACCTGTTCTGAAGGTGGCCTAACCAAGGACCTAAAGGACAAGAAGAAGGCCATTTGGCCTCAATTTCCCGTCACTTGTGGGGCCTTCTCTTTGTTCGATGTAGGACACGCTTTTGGCGAGGTGGAGAATGTGACGTGTCTTCAATTATTTAAGTTCCCAGCGAGGCCATTCGACCCAAATGACGTGGCCCAAGAATTCACAACGAACGTCAAGATAAGAGTGTTCTCTGGAAAGAAAGATCTGTTTGATGATCTCTTTCAGAGTAAGAGCTCGCTCAAAGAAATTTTGCGGGAAGCTCAGTCAAGGTTGTCTCCAGGTGACCTCCAGAAATTCATGTTATACAGAGAAAGAAGGTTGGCCAGTATTCCACTAGAGAGGCTGTGAATACCTACTAGAGAACCGACTCCGAGCATCAGCCTCAGTGAAAACTCCTTCACTTCCAGATCTAAGTCCAACGCCACGCAAGAAGTATCTGAACATCCTGAAGAGTCTGTTCACGACAAAGGTAAAAACGAAGAAACAACCAAAGATACAGCTCAGTCAAGTGCAATGTCTCAGCAGCAAGTTATCGCCTCACCACCAAGAGATGCCCCCCCTCCTGTCATCGAAGCACCTCTTGTCACAACAGAGCTAGATAAAGAGTGGGAAACCTTTAATGAATTGATTAATCTTGAAGGGCAAGTCTCGAAGACACCTATGAATAATACACAGGTGGTGCAAGAAGTCGTTTCGACCATAGTCAGTAGTACCGCAGAAGCAGAACACCTTCCTATCGCTCCATCCTCAGAGCTTCTACTTAACGTGGAAGAAATTCCCCCACTGGATGTATTCTACAGTCCCCAACACAAAGCAGTTGTAAGGAGACAGAGAAAGCTTGAGAATACATTGTCTCAAGATGTTGAGCATTTGGACGTCTTATGGAAAGACCCCAATAATAATCCTACTGAAAACCTCACGAAGCTGTCTCAGATTGCAGGAGCATATGCTTCTGCAACTATCGACAAGGCCTCTGAAGTTCAGCAACTTTTAAAGGAACAAGAAAATCATATACAATTGCTACAACAACAGTTGCAACAAGCCAACGCGAACACTGAAGCTTCCAGGCAGCTCGAGAAGCTACAGGAAGACTTTCAACAGATGCAGATAGGCTATCAAATGAGTCTTGAAGAAAAGGAAAAACAACTGTAGACGGTGCGAGAAATGCATAAAGATGAGCATAAGCTGGCAGAGTT
Organism: Pinus tabuliformis; assembly: GCA_031772625.1. Taxonomy (NCBI): domain Eukaryota; kingdom Viridiplantae; phylum Streptophyta; class Pinopsida; order Pinales; family Pinaceae; genus Pinus; species Pinus tabuliformis. Next base: position 298,164,186 of record CM062814.1, read on the forward strand.
TATTTCAGAGTCCATCGGCTTGAACGAGCAACTACTGCAGCAACAGGAAGAGTTGGGACGTAAAATATCACAGTGGAGGCACTTTTGTGAGCTGAGCGACAAAATCACCAGTCAAGTGGTGGACTTACGGAGCGACTATGATCAGAACGACAAGAGGGTGACAGAATATTTCACTTGGCAAGATGATGATGAAGGGAAAGGAGCAGGCGCACCCAGGATTAATGAAAATCATAAGGAGTTGCTCTTTAATAAATGGGACGAACAAATCACGGAGGCGGAGCAAGCAGCAGAGACAGCGGCGACACAGGCAAGCATTCTTATCGACTGTGTAAATGAGAATTTACACAGGGCAAATTTAATTGCAGAGACCACCCCGGGGTACCTACCAAACAAGTTGCAACTGGAAACAGAATGGAGGCAGAAAGCGCAGGAAAAAGGGAAAGCAATCCAAGCATTGGCTAGGCTGAATTGGGAATGTTACTGGACGTATTTGGTTAAACTGCACAGCCAATGGATGACGGTGAAGTGCATTACGAACGCAGCCGAGAAGGTAGCGCCAGCTCTCATAGATTCCGTTTTCGCAGCCCAGCTCAGCGTAGAAATCAGCCAACCGACTCTTCTCAAGCCTATGCTGGACACTTGCAACTTTAAAGACCAAGTTCATTAGTGATTTCATTTGGAATGTTGTTTTTCTTCTTTTAACTAGATTAGAAAAAGGACGGTCATTTGAAAACCGTATCCTAAATTTTTTTAATAATACTATTATTAGAATTAGGAAGTAGTATTTTAACCCTTCTCGTTGCATTGGAGAAGGGTCCAGAAATTTGTCAAAAACTTGTCCTCGGAACATGCACTTCTGCACCCTCAGAGGAGGTTTTGATGAATGGAAGGATCGAGATTTATTTATGTTTTCATTTTAATGTCTGCTACTGATGTTGCACTTCTGTGCTCTTAGTAGACGTTAGAAGTAAGTAGAGATAAATCGTTATTGCTTGAAGTTTGTGAGTAAAAATCAGTCATAAATGGTACTTTTATCTCTTGACGAATTTCTGCTTATATTCTTAGAGTAATATACAACTGATGTTGTTTATATGTTAATGTATGAATGTGTGGGTTACCATTTGGCACTTTTGTACGGTGGAGTCATTTATTTGTGCTTGACATGCAAATAACTTATTATGCGATATGCTGTTCACAACTGTTTCGCTTAACTTCTTATGCAGAATGGTTTATCTTAATTGGTCTATATTCTTATGATAGCTGAATGATCTTTATTACCAGTTATTATATGAAATCTTTTTAGATCGCATAATGGAAAAGATATATCCCGGGTTAGCGTAGATTAGATATGTTGTTTTCATTAAATTACAGTAGCTTAGAATCTGTTTACAAGTTAGATTTAAATTAGCTTTAAAATGCTTCTAGAATCAGCATAATCAAACTCTACACACACACACACCCCCTTGCATTGGGAAACTGGTCCCATTATCCCCAGTCGGACCTGCTACACCAAACGGGCAAGGAGCCGCCAACCAGGTTCCGGACCGGGTGGGTATCCCCCTTGTTGTTGACCCGATTTCAGGGCCCTCAACATATTTGGCGCTAGAAGGAGGGCCTGAGCATAGTGTCTGTTGGAATGATTTCCAAATTGTAAAATTTGAATCAGGATGGCTGCTCATAGAATTCCTATTTGGAGTTGCATCCATGTTCCTACCTCTTCCAACACTCCACCAGATGTGGTAAGGCTCTTGTCTCAGGTAAAATTCAACGGTAAGAACAATTCTTCTGCATTTAATCATGCCCTTCAGTTCATTCAAAAAGTTTCAAGTTCTGATATTCAGAGAATTGATGAAGGCGTTTTGTGTAGGATTTTTACTCTTACATTCACAGCGGAAGCTAGAAAATGGTGCAGAACCCTCCCAGTTGCATCAATCCACAGCTAGGACCAATTCGTCAAGACTTTCATCTTGGAATTTGATCGTTATGATTACGACCAGGTATATGATGAAATTGACTATCTACAGAAACAAGATGAACCCGTAAGGGATTTCAATATGCGATTTCATCTTAAATGTCTACAGTATGATCTCGAGAGTGAGCTCACGGATGGAGAATCTTCAGATTGTGATGAGTATTTCCTACCTCCTATGCATGAACAAGCAGAAATTAGTTCAACCTTTGTTTCATTTTCTTCTAATATGAATGAGCATTTCAAGTCAAATACACAAATCATCCATAATGAAGAAAATCTGCAAAGCCTAGGAGTCATGCATGCTCTAATACCAGAAAATAAAGACGAAAATGCTGAAAGGGAAACTACCTTGGAACCAGAAGATGACTCTGACACAAAGTCAGACAATATCATTTCAAATCAACGAATGCAGATGCCAAGGTTAGATCAACGAACTGTTTCTCTTTCAAAAAGTATCAGCGCACAAAGGTATGATCTAAAGCCCGATGTTTATGATGAATCTGATGAACAAAGTTTTTTTCATGATGTTTTTAAATGCATTATTCCAGATTCACATTTTTCTCTTTATCCCGATGTTTTTAGTGATGACAATTTTTCCCCTCTCAATATTAAAGATATCTCAAAAAACACAGAGGGTTATTCAAACGACTCATCATTAGGTTTTCAAGATAAAGAGACCGCTTTAGCACAGCCTTTGATCAATGTCAAACAAGAGCTGCTTGACCTCCCTTGTCTGAAAATATATAATGAAAAAGAGGAACCTAGGGAAATCTGTAGAGTCTTTTGTGATAGTTACTTTGACAATGATAATGTTGTTGAGTTATCCCAAGTAACTCAACTAGGGTCAGATAATAAGGAGCATCTTAAATCAGAAATCATATCAGTCGACCCTTATCTCAAAGTAAAAGATCATTTGAATAATTTTACTATCCAAGACAATACCCCGATCTATGATTCATATCATGAGGAAAGCTCCATCCCTGTTCGCAATCATAACTTAGTTCCTGATTCACAAAACCTGGCCAGTTCTTGTGAGGAGCAAGATGTTACAAGTAAATCCCAGTTGTGCTGTAACACTATTTGTATAAATACCCAATCATTTCTTTCTCACTTGCACTCATTTTGTACAAAATCGGATTTCTTTTTAATTTTTCAAACTGACGATAGATTATGTTTTAGCGATTTATATATGAGAACTTTCATTTCAAACGAAATCGCTAAAAGCTCAGTGTTAACAAACAACAGGTTACAAGCCATTGAAACTAAAAAATCATTTTCACAATTTGACTTGTTATCCTTCCTATTGCGAGATCATCAATTCATAACAGAAATTCATCCTAATTTTTATGATCCAATAGGTACCCAGTTGGAAAGAACTTCTCATGAGAAAGGAAAATCAGACAGAATTCCAATTGAGGTTATATGTTCTTATTCCATAGCCAACAATTACGATCCAAGGGAAATTCGGTTCTTTTTACTGATGCTTGGAAGATTCATACGGCTAGGAATAATAATGAATAGATGGTTCCATTGGAAATATCATTTCACATAGTTATTTCCTGTATATAGTTAGAATAGGAGTAGGAGTAATTTAGCTAGGTTATTAGGTTTGCTTTTAATAATTAGGCAAGGTTATTTATACTCTGTACGTAACCCTAGGAAAATGTTTGCCTATCATTGCGTGAAATATTTTTCTCCATAATAATGTTTGTTTTGGTTAAACGGCATTTGACATTTACTAAAGACACCTTGTCTCTGTTAAAGATTTTGAACTTCTGCTTCTATGAACAGCAAATCTTTTAGGAATTTGATCTTTATTATCAATAGAACTTTAACCCAGATATGATGATAGTTTCAACTCCAAAAAATTAAAAGAAAGCTATCTCAGTGAAGGATTTGTTTTAGGTCAGCACAATGAAAGGTATCAATATTAAAATAAAGATTCTCTGTGAAAGCAGCCATTACCAAAAACAGCCCTATCATTGTCGTCCAGAACTTTCTTAAGGAAAGAAAATTTGACTTCCTCCCTGCTAAAGGAAAACGCAGCATTCAGAGGAATAATCTAAAAAGACGCTATATCTCAAAGAATAAGAGGTCTCATCACGAGCCGACTTATCATGATCACAGATATTATAACTTGCTGACTTTGCCAAAACTGTCTACCAAAACAGGGCAATGACTCAAGATTGTTGCAATCAAAAGACAAGGGGTCTCATCACGAGCCAGCTTGTTTAGCAAAAGTGTAAATCAAGTGAATGACTGTGTCATAATTTGGCCACCAAACCAAGACATTGTTCTTTAGAGAATAAAAAAGGAAAAAGTGTCAAAAAAGGGATTTTCTCTGAAAAAGTTGTAAATAACCTTAAGCAGGATAAAGGATCATCGCTGGATAATAGGTAACCCTGTCGAGGCTATGGACGCCTGCTGGCAGCAGAGGCTCTACCTGTGACAAAGGAGCATATTTAAAAAGGGCTGATACATAGGGAAGACTTTATTTTATGTTTTACAAGACCAAGTAATGACTGATTTAAATGCAAAGACGAACTGGGGATGCAAGTAATTGAAATAGAAAGAGGTTGAAACGAAACATCATTGACAGTTTGAAGTATCATTTGCTTTATCTTTTTATAATAAAGTTCAAGTTTTTTTTTAGAAAATTTTTGTCAGGAGTTTTGAAAGCGTCAATAGAAAAACAGAGATAACTGGTTCTCCCAAGTGAATCGCCAATTGTTGTGGCCAGCAACACCCCCCCCTTTATCAATTTAGTATCAACCATGATACTGAATGAATGGGGACCCTTAGTTAATTTTTAGAAAAAGCGAGACTTTCTTTTTGAAGTTACAATAATGCGCTTGGAAAAAGCCTCTTGGATATTTTAAGCCCAAGTCTATGATAGAGAGCAAATCTTTAAGGTCGCATTACAAAAGGATAGGAAACATCTTCATTTCCCTTCTAAAAAAATCGATATGCGCACCACCCTCATGTTAATAATGACATCGCATCGCAGCATAGTAGTGTACATAAGGAAAAACTTGAAAATTCGCCGATCTGCGATAACGCCAATCGCTAGATCGCATATCGCAGAAATGAACCAGGCAAGGTTTGGCAAGCATCAAATTTCTGCGATCTGCGATATTGCGATCGTTGCGATGCCACATCCATACGATTTGCGATCACTGCGATTTGCGATGGTGCGATTTGCGATTGCGCGACATGCGAGGTTACGTCATCAAATCATAAATCACCTCAGTACGAATCCTTCGGGCGCGCCATTCAAAGAAAAGCCACTTACTATAACCTGACCTGAAATCATGCGCTTTTAATTATAGTAAATGAATTAGTTGTCAGTTATTAAATGGATTAAAGACGCGTGCCTTGGTAGAGATTTGCTTCACGTAAGGTGGCATATTTGATTTATCTCTTGCATTTAAAACTCTCCCATCACCTTTCTGGATCAGTCATTTCCATTTCACTCGTAATCTGCAAAAACAAAGTGCTAAGGCGACTGTAACAGAAACGCAAAGCGAAATGGGAAAGAAGAATAAAGCTCAAAGCTCCGAAGCGAGAGAGAAGACCAAGGAGATGGCGCCCCTGTACACAGATACAGCCTGTAACAGAGACGCAGGGATCTCAACATGGGAAGGCATGTACAGGCTGCTAGAAGAGGAGAAGCCTAGAATAATGAAGGTGACTGCTGTCGCGGGTGCACCACGCTCTTCTGAGGCGTCCCTAGAGGACCTAGCATGTTCATTCCTTCACAGAATAGCGGCAAGGCCTAAAATTCTACCATACACAGATATGATAAAGTGGATTCTGGATGATGCAGAATTAAGAAACAGACAATTCAAAGTTCATGGACATGGGCTCGTGGGATCGTTTGCTGCGCAAGACCTGAAGCTTATGTATCATCTTCCTGAACCGCAAGCGACCTATAACGCTCAATTTGTTAAGAAGTTCGCGGTAGAGAATCCAGATCTATCAGACACCACTAAAGAATGGTCTAGAAGAGACGAGCCGCTAAAAAAGGATAAAAATGGTATGTACAGCACTGGTTCCCTCACATCTCCATATTGTTTTGTTGCGGCCATGCTCTGTAGGTTATTTGGTATGCCCGATATCAACAAGTTTTCATCTGAATGGCTGCCATTAATTGATGCTGCCACAAACGCCGATATAGTAGATTGGGCCAAAATCCTTTCTGATACTCTATACACGGCTGTTATCAATTACCGGTCCAAAAGATCCTTTTCTGAAAGGGTCTACCCTCCTTTTTATTTGGCTGCCTATGTTATGGATTCTGTTTGTCTTGTATCTAATTTTCCTACCATGGGTTGGAAATGGACTACCCAAGACCCATTGCCCATCCATGTTTATCATAAACTCTTATGGGATTCCTAGTTGCCCCCCATTTTTACCAGATTTGCCATGGGCTTATCTTGCCCATATATAGAATGATATATGATAAGGACCCCCCAAGGTGCTCTCCCGAGGCCCAAATTGACATCATCCCCATCGCGAGATGGTTTGGGGAAGAATGGTTTACTTACATTCGAGTTTTTGGAAGCACTATACCTCCACATGTCCTACCCTTATATGTCCCTGATAAACTTTTGGCCCGGGAAATCGCTTATCAAACCTGTTCTGAAGGCGGCCTGACCAAGGACCTAAAGGACAAGAAGAAGGCCATTTGGCCTCAATTTCCCGTCACTTGTGGGGCCTTCTCTTTGTTCGATGTAGGACACGCTTTTGGCGAGGTGGAGAATGTGACGTGTCTTCAATTATTTAAGTTCCCAGCGAGGCCATTCGACCCAAATGATGTGGCCCAAGAATTCACAACGAACGTCAAGATAAGAGTGTTCTCTGGAAAGAAAGATCTGTTTGATGATCTCTTTCAGAGTAAGAGCTCGCTCAAAGAAATTTTGCGGGAAGCTCAGTCGAGGTTGTCTCCAGGTGACCTCCAGAAATTCACGTTATACAGAGAAAGAAGGCTGGCCAGTATTCCACTAGAGAGGCTGCGAATACCTACTAGAGAACCGACTCCGAGCATCAGCCTCAGTGAAAACTCCAGCACTTCCAGATCTAAGTCCAACGCCGCGCAAGAAGTATCTGAACATCCTGAAGAGTCTGTTCACGACAAAGGAAAAAACGAAGAAACAACCAAAGATACAGCTCAGTCAAGTGCAATGTCTCAGCAGCAAGTTATCGCCTCACCACCAAGAGATGTCCCCCCTCTTGTCATCGAAGCACCTATTGTCACAACAGAGCTAGATAAAGAGTGGGAAACCTTCAATGAATTGATTAATCTTGAAGGGCAAGTCCCGAAGACACCTGTGAATAATACACAGGTGGTGCAAGAAGTCGTTTCGACCATAGTCAGTAGTACAGCAGAAGCAGAACACCTTCCTATCGCTCCATCCTCAGAGCTTCTACTTAACGTGGAAGAAATTCCCCCACTGGATGTATTCTACAGTACCCAACACAAAGCAGTTGTAAGGAGACAGAGAAAGAAGAGAAAGCTTGAGAATACACTGTCTCAAGATGCTGAGCATTTGGACATCTTATGGAAAGACCCCAATAATAATCCTACTGAAAACCTCACGAAGCTGTCTCAGATTGCAGGAGCATATGCTTCTGCAACTATCGACAAGGCCTCTGAAGTTCAACAACTTTTAAAGGAACAAGAAAATCATATACAATTGCTACAACAACAGTTGCAACAGGCCAACGCGAACATTGAAGCTTCCAGGCAGCTCGAGAAGCTACAGGAAGACTTTCAACAGATGCAGATAGGCTATCAAAGGAGTTTTGAAGAAAAGGAAAAACAACTACAGACGGTGCGAGAAATGCATAAAGATGAGCCTAAGCTGGCAGAGTTTATTTCAGAGTCCATCGGCTTGAACGAGCAACTACTGCAGCAACAGGAAGAGTTGGGACGTAAAATATCACAGTGGAGGCACTTTTGTGAGCTGAGCGACAAAATCACCAGTCAAGTGGTGGACTTACGGAGCGACTATGATCAGAACGACAAGAGGGTGACAGAATATTTGACTTGGCAAGATGATGATGAAGGGAAAGGAGCAGACGCACCCAGGATTAATGAAAATCATAAGGAGTTGCTCTTTAATAAATGGGACGAACAAATCACGCAGGCGGAGCAAGCAGCAGACACAACGGCGACACAGGCAAGCATTCTTATCGATTGTGTAAATGAGAATTTACACAGGGCAAATTTAATTGCAGAGACCACCCCGGGGTACCTACCAAACAAGTTGCAACTGGAAACAGAATGGAGGCAGAAAGCGCAGGCAAAAGGGAAAGCAATCCAAGCATTGGCTAGGCTGAATTGGGAATGTTACTGGACGTATTTGGTTAAACCGCACAACCAATGGATGACGGTGAAGTGCATTATGAACGCAGCCGAGAAGGTAGCGCCAGCTCTCATAGATGTCGTTTTCGCAGCCCAGCTCAGCGCAGAAATCAGCCAACCGACTCTTCTCAAGCCTATGCTGGACACTTGCAACTTTAAAGACCAAGTTCATTAGTGATTTCATTTGGAATGTTGTTTTTTTTCTTTTAACTAGATTAGAAAAAGGACGGTCATTTGAAAACCGTATCCTAAAATTTTTTAATGATACTATTATTAGAATTAGGAAGTAGTATTTTAACCCTTCTCGTTGCATTGGAGAAGGGTCCAGAAATTTGTCAAAAACTTGTCCTCAGAACATGCACTTCTGCACCCTCAGAGGAGTTTTTGATGAATGGAAGGATCGAGATTTATTTATGTTTTCATTTTAATGTCTGCTACTGATGTTGCACTTCTGTGCTCTTAGTAGACGTTAGAAGTAAGTAGAGATAAATCGTTATTGCTTGAAGTTTGTGAGTAAAAATCAGTCATAAATGGTACTTTTATCTCTTGACGAATTTCTACTTATATTCTTAGAGTAATATACAGCTGATGTTGTTTATATGTTAATGTATGAATGTGTGGGTTACCATTTGGCACTTTTGTACGGTGGAGTCATTTATTTGTGCTTGACATGCAAATAACTTATTATGCGATACGCTGTTCACAACTGTTTTGCTTAACTTCTTATGCAGAATGGTTTATCTTAATTGGTCTATATTCTTATGATAGCTGAATGATCTTTATTACCAGTTATTGTATGAAATCTTTTTAGATCGCATAATGGAAAAGATATATCCCGGGTTAGCGTAGATTAGATATGTTGTTTTCGTTAAATTACAGTAGCTTAGAATCTGTTTACAAGTTAGCTTTAAATTAGCTTTAAAATGCTTCTAGAATCAGCATAATCAAACTCTACACACACACACACCCCCTTGCATTGGGAAACTGGTCCCATTATCCCCAGTCGGACCCGCTACACCAAACGGGCAAGGAGCCACCAATCAGGTTCCGGACCGGGTGGGTATCCCCCTTGTTGTTGACCCCATTTCAGGGCCATCAACACCCCTCTAACATCAAAATCTTCCTTCGTTCCAACCTTTTTTTTAGAGTCTCTACTTTAGCCTTCAGGGGGCTATCATCCCTAAAATCAAAGTTCCTCCAGGTTCTCCATTTTCCAATACTGTTGGTTTGATCCCAAAAGTATTTTACTTTAGATAACCCTCTGGTGTCTGTATCTTTCTTGAGATCCCTCAAGTCTTCTTTTAACAATATAGGTTCTTGTTGTCATCTATCCTTCCAGAATAGGGCAAGGTTTCTTTCTCTGATTTCCCAGAAGCTGTTTCCTTGGACTAAGCCCCGGTTATCCCGGGACTTATTCCAAACATGAGAGCCCTTTCTATATCCTGACAATATTATTAGATCATTGTTTTTCCAAGTGCTGGCATATTTTTCTTTCCATATCCTTGCCCACTAAGCCTCTGGGTCTTTTACCCATCACCACCATAATTTAGCTCCTAAAACCTTGCTTAGAATCTCAGGATCATCCAAACCAAGCCCTCCATAGTTTTTACGTTTGCATATTTTTTCCCATGCTACCAAGGCCCATTTCTTTCTTTCCTCCCTCTTGCCCCAAATAAAGTCTCTTTGCATGTTTCTGAATTGTTGTTGGACTCCTTTAGGAGCTGGGAGAGCTGATAGCATGAAGATTGGGATCGATTGTAGGACAGCCTTGGTTAGCACCAACCTATTACCTAAATTTAAAGATCTAATAGTCCATTTCTTTATTTTATCTTGCAATTTGTTACAGGAACTCCCAAATATTTTGAAGGGAGGATCTCCCTTTGAAAGCCCAAAATCCTGGAAATATTTCTCTGAATAGCAATGTGAGTATTAAAGAAAAAAATCTTAGATTTGGAGAGATTAACTTCCATACCTAAAGCCATGGCAAAGTCTCTCAGGATTTGCTTATAAGCTAGCGCTTCTTTGACCGTGGGGATACCTTGTAGCATGGTATCATCAACAAATTGTTGATGTGTTAAGGCCTGACCATTTTTAGAAAGTTGGAGACCTTTGACTTTACCAACTACTTTTGCATGCTTGATAGATCGACCTAGCCCTTCCATCATGAGAATAAAGAGAAAAGGAGAGAGTGGATCTCCCTGCCTGAGGCCTCTAGAAGGAATAAAAGTCTCCGAGGGAGATCCATTAACAAGGATTGGAAAACTAGGAGATGTAACTAGGGTCATTACCCATCTGATCCAATTGTGATCAAACCCAAAAGCCATGATAACTTTTTTGATATAGGTCCAATTCAACTTATCATAAGCTTTGGCTATATCCAATTGCATGATCATTCCAGCTTTCCTATTGTTTGTTAGTGAGTGTACCACCTCATGAGCTTGAATGATGTTGTCGAGGATTTTCCTACCTTCCACATATCCAGATTGTTCAACCGACACCAGGGTAGGAAGAAGAGGCTTGAGTCTATTGGCCACAACTTTGGATATTATCTTGTAGACAACATTGCACAAGGCAATGGGTCTAAACCTATCAGGAGTTTGAGCCAATTCCTGTTTAGGGATTAGGGAGATAAAGGTGGTATTAAGTGCCTTCAGAATGGTTTTGTCCCTCCTGGAGTCTTCCACTACATTCAGAACATCCTGTTTTACTATATTCCAACAAGCTTTAAAGAAATCAACATTGAATCCATCCGGACCTGGTGCCTTACCATTTTGCATTTCTTTTAGGACCTCACTAACCTCCTCTTCTGACACTGGTCTATTAAGGTTGAAATTGTCCTCTCTGGTAACCAGCTTGGGAATATGTTTTGATATAACTCTAATGGATTGTTCTCTATCTGAATAGGTTTCCTGTGCAATATCACAAAAGTGCTGAACCAGCACTGCTTCTATTTCTTCATGAGAATTGAGAAGATTACCTCCCTCGTCCTTGATAGAAGAAATCCTGTTGTGAGCTCTGTTCGCCATAGTGGATCTATGGAAAAATCTAGTATTATGTTCTCCTTCTTTTAGCCATTGCACTCTAGATTTTTGCCTCCAAAAAATCTCCTCTTGTTTACATAAGCTCTCCCATTCTTGATGGTATTTGGTTGCCATATCACTTCTGTCTTTATCAAAACCCTCCATGATAAGGGTTTGGTTGAGTTCCTATATTTTTCCCTCAACATATTTTTTGCTTCAAAAATATTTCCATACTCCTTCTTGTTCCACTCCTTGAGCCTAAGTTTGATATGTTTTAGTCTTTTTTGAAGTAGGAACATTCTTGTGCCCTGAATATTCAACTCTTCTACCCACCAGATGGCTATGTTGTTGATGAAATCTGGGTGGGAGAGCCAGATGTTTTCAAATCTGAAAGGTCTATTCCTGGGGGTACCAATGCCCTGAATTTCCAGTTGCACTAGCCAGTGATCTGAGCCTCCAAAGGGGAGCACTCTTACAACTATGTCCTTTTCCTTGAGCCTAAGATCCTTTGAGATTATGAATCTATCTAATCTGGAGGCCACCTGAGACTCTTCTCTTCTTTTATTGTTCCAAGTAAAGGAACCATTACTCATAAATTGTCCACTAGCTTCATATTGTCTATGAAGGTTTGGAAAGCACAAGAGTCTTTATTTAGAGTTCTAGTACCCTTTTTTCTCCAACAATGATTTGATCATATTGAAATCACCCCCCAAGATCCAACGGAGTCTTGCATGTCTTTCCCTGAGATCCTGCAGGGAATCTAGAAGCTTGAGTTTACCATCCATCCTTTGGGGACCATACACATTCATGACCAGGTAGACTTCCTTATCTCCCACTAGTTGTATGACCACTGAAAGATAATCCCTAGCTGCCTCTGCATCTATAATGTCAATTTTTTGGGGGTTCCAAAGTGTGAGAATGCCTCCTGCTGTATTCTCTGCTTTGACTTCTAGAAACTCAAATCTATTGAGCCATTTGTTGTGAATCTCTTTTATTTTTTGAATGGAACATTTAGTTTCCTAGATGAAGATCACATCCGGTGCTACTTGTTTCATCCTATTACTAAGTAATCTTTGTTTTCTTTTACTACCTAGACCTCTGATATTCCAAGATGTAAACTTCATTATTAAAGATTTGTAAAGGAGTAGCTAGTTAGATCTTTCATCTTACCCGAATCTATCATTAGCTTTCCACACTCCATCAAGAGCTCATTCTGCTTTTTTATGCCCCTCTTCTTTCCTAGATTTTTAGTAGCTAAACCTGGAGTTGATTTCATTGTTTTCACACCTTTGTGTTCCTGCTTGTCAATGGTTTTTCCTTTATCCAACCCCCTCTCCTGAGTTTTCCATAAAAACAACTGTTGTATTCTGTTGCATTCTTCTTGAGGCAATGAATCTATCCCTCCCGTGGTTCCCTGCATCAAGAACCCTTCCAGATCTAAGTTTTCCTTTTCAAGGATCTCTTGTAGCTCATGGTCCTCCAGATCTATTTCACTCTGGATCATTTCCTGATCCATCTCCATGTCTACTTCACTCATCATAGTCTCTTTCTGATTGCCAATATCTTGTGTTTGTTTGTTGTCTTCTTCTTTCTCCTTTTCATTAGGACCTTCATAGATTGGTCTTCTTTTATGATTTCTTCATTCTCTTCCAGTACTTGAAACTTGTTCTGACTGCTCTTTTGCCCCTCATTATGTTGTTGCTTTGGCCCTTTTTTACCGCCTTTTCCTCTACTTACCACTTTTTGAAAGCTTTCTGTGTCCTTCATCATATTAGCCTTGCTCTTGTTGTCTGCTTTACTGAGAGGGCAGTCTCTGAATAAGTGTCCATGTTTGTGGAATCTACGACATCTGAATGGGATATGCTCGTAGTCTATTGTTTGCACCCATTCCTCATCAAAAACTTCCAAGATAACTTCATCTGGGAGAGCTCCTGATAGATCCATTTCCACACATATTCTTGCAAAGGAAGTATATTTCCCCCTTCTTGTGGCTTCAGAAGCTTTGACAAAACGACCTAGTTTATTTCCTATGGCAGCTAGTGATTCAGTTTGCCAGTAATCAAGAGGTAGGGAGTAGAGTCTTACCCAGACTGGTACCGAAGTGAAAGTTTCCCACTCTGGAACAAAGTTCATCTTCGAAGGCCACATATAGAGGTCGGCTGCTGCATAAAAGTAGGGTCCTGCTTCGAATATTTTGTCTTTGTCTTTGATGTTTGTGAACACCACGGTAAAGAATCCCTTTGACCCAAGATGTAGGTCGATGCTTCCTTTGGGTTTCTGGTGATATTTGATCCACATCTGTAAAGCTTTTTCAGTGGGCCATAGTCCCATGAATTTACAGATGATAGTGTAAGTCCCCATATGTTCCTTGTGTGCCAGCAGAGCAGGATCATTTAAAACTACTCTAGGAGTGATCTCTACTTTGGGTTTGCAAGGTCCCTTTTGTTTTTTGTCTCCCTGACTTTTGTCTTCTTCCTCCTTGTCTTTTTGCTACCGTTTTTCTTGGTCTTGGTCCCATCTGTTTCTTTTTCAGTATTCCCATTCCCTTCCTCCACAAATCCTCTGACATTTTTTTCCGGAGATGACTTACCTCTGCTGGCTATGGCGTCCTTATAGGAGGGAGTGGAGCTCCCTCCTCTGCGACCCTCCTCTCTAAATAAGTGTCCATGTTTGTGGAATCTACGACATCTGAATGGGATATGCTCGTAGTCTATTGTTTGCACCCATTCCTCATCAAAAACTTCCAAGATAACTTCATCCGGGAGAGCTCCTGATAGATCCATTTCCACACATATTCTTACAAAGGAAGTATATTTCCCCCTTCTTGTGGCTTCAGAAGCTTTGAAAAAATGACCTAGTTTATTGCCTATGGCAGCTAGTGATTCATTTTGCCAGTAATCAAGAGGTAGGGAGTAGAGTCTTACCCAGACTGGTACCGAAGTGAAAATTTCCCACTCTGGAACAAAGTTCATCTTCGAAGGCCACATATAGAGGTCGGCTGCTGCATAAAAGTAGGGTCCTGCTTCGAATATTTTGTCTTTGTCTTTGATATTTTTGAACACCACGGTAAAGAATCCCTTTGACCCAAGATGTAGGTCGATGCTTCCTTTGGGTTTCTAGTGATATTTGATCCACATCTGTAAATCTTTTTCAGTGGGCCATAGTCCCATGAATTTACAGATGATAGTGTAAGTCCCCATATGTTCCTTGTGTGCCAGCAGAGCAAGATCATTTAAAACTACTATAGGAGTGATCTCTACTTTGGGTTTGCAAGGTCCCTTTTGTTTTTTGTCTCCCTGACTTTTGTCTTCTTCCTCCTTGTCTTTTCTGCTATCGTTTTTCTTGGTCTTGGTCCCATCTGTTTCTTTTTCAGTATTCCCGTTCCCTTCCTCCACAAATCCTCTGACATTTTTTTTCCGGAGATGACTTATCTCTACTGGCTACGGCGTCCTTATAGGAGGGAGTGGAGCTCCCTCCTCTGCGACCCTCCATTAAGATCAACCTCTGTAACTTGTTGAAACCCTTGCTGTTCTGCAACTTGGAAGATATCCAATTCTTACAATTTTAACCAATTGGTCAAATATGTTCTAAATTCACTCCTAAGCCCTTTTATCTAATCATTCATGGCTAACAATAAAAAAAACTTTTAATAAAAAATATTTTCCATAAAAATACCCACCTGACTCCTTCACTTTGGATTATGTAAATAGATTTTGACTTAACATGGCCCAGGTTACCATCAAATAGCATGACCACCAATAAAAACAGAGACTTTCAAACACGTTGACTCCGTATTGAGTTGCGGCAAACATTAACATCTCGACTAAGGTGGCTTGCTTGTTGACTACTCAATTTCTCCGGCGATGGGTGTTCATGGCAGCTACGGTTGCTTCTTCAAGAAACTCTATCTATGTTGTTTACAAACCAAACGAGCTCGGCTATAACGCCGGAGAAACTTCTGACTATCTTATTACTCGCACATGCATGATGCATCTGTAGAATTTCTCCGTCTCAAACTTTTTATGATACCAATTTGTTGGATAGGCAGAGAGGAAAAACATAATTTCACACACAAAACATATGAGCCGTGACTCTTATATTGATCACACAAAACTTGATTCTTACAATGAACCCGGTGAAGGGTATTTAACCTTTTCCAACTAGCTACTTGCCTAAAATATCTTGAAATGAACCCACATGCAACCACACACTAGAAGTCATATATCACTTAACTCAATACTCAAACACTCAACCCTCAATCACTTAATTACTCAGTTAAGTGACTCTCTAAGTTTAGGTAACTCCACATGTGGGAGTAATTACAATTTCTAACAGTGTTTACATCAAATGAGAACATCCCTCTATTTGCGTTCTTCATGGAGTTTACAGTAGAGGAAAACCTCTCTTTGTTTATAATCTTCATCCACTGATAAATGCCACATAGAAATAAGGCGCATCAGTTATATGTTTTTTCAGCATAGCATGTCACAAGGAATAATGTTAATTCTAAGATTGAAATAATAATGATTGTCTCAGGGAAGAATGTTAATTCCAAGATTGAAATAGCAATGATTGTTTCAAGGAGTTGATGTTTACAAATAAAGTGGAATCATTCCATGAACTAAAAGAGAAAGTGACCTGCCACCACTTTCTTCTTCAATTTGGTGACCTGTTGAGCACGAGAATAAAGGAATTGAACTCTTGGAACACATTGTAATATCATCAAAGAATAAATAAGGTTATTACCACACTCATAATTTGTACCATCTTAACTTAGGTTCTTCTAATTACCATTGTATTCACCTTTTCTTTGAATTTAACCATAAATTACATTTGTGGTTTCTTTCTTAATATTGTTTTCACCTTTAACGCGTTGGGAAATGCATTGATATAAATTGTTAGAGTTTTGACCGTAATGTTTAATTTATATTATCCTAATTTCAATTCTTGAATTACCTATATATGTGCATTTTATTTGAAATTTAGTTTTAAGTTTCATGTCAATATCCCACTGGCAAATTAAAGTATTAATAATGTTGGGAAAACGACAGTTTTCATAATATTACTTTAAAATATTTGAATTTCTCATAATATTACTTTAGAATATTTGAATTTTAGTTTTTCAAGTTACTCTTGATATTTGTTTCTATAGACTTAAACTATGTTTTTCTTTTCTACTCTGGTACAAAATGGCTAATTAATTACTAAAAAAATGACTAAAATTTGCATATAAACGACTATTTTTCAGTCAGTGACTAATAGTAGCTAATTTACAGTATCTTATAACACTACCAATTTTTAGTCATTTTTAGCTTAGTCATTAATTAGTTGTCTCAATTTTATTTTCTAGTAGTATATTTAGTTATTAATTTAGACATTGATTTAGTCAATGAATTGGTCATTGATTTGGTCATTGATTTAGTTATTGATTTAATCATTGATTTGGTCATTAATTGTCACAATTAATGACCAAATATACAACAAAATATATTACTAAAAGATCACCGAGAAAACCAATTAATAACCAAAGAAATATGACCAAAATGTTGGTCATGTTATAAGATACTGTAAACTAGCTACTAATAGTCATATATATGTATATTTTTATCTTTGTCGCAAGAGTTATAAGGGTTTGAATCGACCTTTATATGTGACTTTCTAGAACATGACTTAAATAAGAGTCCATGCCAAGTGAGATGGTTCCAACTTCAAACATTAATGACGGCGTAAGGCCTTAAACTTCCACCTCCACTGTTGTCGATAATTCCACTAAACAACACCCTTCCAAACACACCACCCCACCCGTTACCCATCCGTGTTCCTAGAATTCCAGAGCCAATTCCTCTTTATAATTTCCATGTCTCACTGAGAAATCTTCGGTCGTAACTTGGGGGCTAGAAACATCAGGAAACCAAATCTTTCTCTCTCGATACCCTTCTGCTTCTGGACAAAATAGACAACTTTCAGATTGATCTTGCGACCTTCATCACTGCTTTTCTTCCTATGTTTGATGAACCTATAGCTTAGACACTACCCTCACCTGAACCAATAGAAAGTGCAAGAATTTAATTTCAAAATTTCTGAAACTTTTGGGCGAGACTAGTGAATTTGAAATGTGAGGTGATGAGAGACATTGAATGCATAAAGGATGACATCTACTTGTCATAATGATGGCCATGCCTAAGTGTGATATGTATCATGCTATATCATGCAGATGTAGGAAATTCGCGTTACTGGAAAACACTGAGAAAATGTAGTGGCTCATTATCGTATACATCAACATGGACATGCACTAAGCCAATGATTAGCTTAGTGCATGGTCATTAAGAATTTCCTATACATTATACCCCACCTCGAAGAAGCACGGTATGAGATCATGTTAAAATAAAAAACCAACCTAGATCTCTACACCCAAATAACGTCAAAAGACTGCAAGAGACAAAAACAACACAAAATAAAAATTAATAAAGGCTAGTACCGATCAACAAAAATGTTAAATAATAGATAGAAAAACCTCGAAGATCTACTGTAACTAATGGTGTTGTCTAACATTTGAAGTTTTTAGTTAGAGAGAGAAAATGGTTAAAGAAATATAAATTCAAAGTTTAGTTAGAGAGAGAAAAAGGTTAAAGAAACATGTTAGAGGAAAGAAAAATTCAAAATCATGTTTTTTCAATGTTTTTTTTTTCCCTTCCGACTAGGAATAATCGTAAAAAATAGTACAAAATACATACTTACACTCATTTTAATTTTGGTTTTTTATATATTAATGAGAAGGATTTTTATTAAAATTTGTGTTGGATGCAACAGTTATTTAGGAAATTAGTTACAATATCTATATATATATATATATATATATATATACTTCTAATGACATTTTTACAGAGAAAATTTTAAAAACCCGCTTCCTTCCAATAAGAACTAGCCTAGATCCATATTAACTCTGGATCTATCAAACACTGAGAGGGATTAAATTTCTCGAGGTGCAAACCTATTTTTTGAGTGCAAAACTTGACGAAAGGTTTTCACCTCCAGAGATTTGATCCCTCTTGGTGCTTGATACATCTGGAGTTAAGATGGATCTAGGTTAGTTTCAGTCATGTGCGACCAAAGAAAATTTAACGAACATATAATTCATTTTATCAATAATATGTAAATTCATCTAATATTAATATAATCATTTTAAATATGCTAAATATGTCTCATATTAATCTGGTCATTTTAATTTTAAATTTTCTTAGTTACCTCAGCTTGTTGAGATGATAAATATTGTTAACTTTAATGATGAAAATTAATGAAATAATTTTTTTTTAATGTAAAGTGACAATGTTATATTGTTGAATGATATAAAACGTGAATAATAAGAATATAGTCAATTACACATAGTCTTCATTGTGATAATCTCAAACTATTTTATTCTATTATTCTTATTTTCACCCTTGTTACTTTGTCATCTTTTTATATCGATTATATGAAAATGATAGGTTAAATCGTAAACCATTTAAATCTTTAGCTCGAGCTATTGTACTAAACATCATACCTTGTCTCTCTTTCTCTACAATATTAATAGTTGAATTCTGTCACACAAAAATCAATGTACATTGTTAATATTTTTTTGTGCTTACATTTAAATCAATACACAATTTAATCCAATCACTTTAAAATTAATGTACCATCATAAATCCAATTATCTCAATTCAAAAATCAACATCTCCACTGAAATTAATGCATCTAATGCAAATAATCAAATAAGATTAGAAAAAAATATTTACACTGAAATCAATGCATATAATGCAGGCAATCAAATAGGATTAGAAATCAACATTTACACTCAAATCAATGCATTTGGTGTAGGTAAGAAAATGGGATTATAAACCAACATCTACATTGAAATCAATGCATCTAGTGCAAGTAAGCAAATAGGATTATAAAGCAACAAGTACACTAAAATCAATGCATTTGTGGGAACAATCAAATAGGATTAGAAATCACCATCTACACTAAAATCAATGTATTTAGTGCAAGAAATCAAATAGGATTAGAATTCATCTACATTGAAATCAATGGATCTAGTGCAAGAAATCAAATATTATTAGAAATCAACATCTACATTGAAATCAATGCATCTAGAGCAAGCAATTAAATAGAATTAAAAATCACCATCTACACTAAAATCAATGTAATTAGTGCAAGCAATCAAATAGGATTAGAAATCATCTACATTGAAATGAATGCATCTAGTGAAAGCAATCAAATATCATTAGAAGTCCCTCCCTCTCTCCTTCTCTCTCTCTTCTCTCCATCTCTCCTTCTTTGCATCTTTATCTCACCCCTAAACATACACTCTCTCTCTCCATCTCTCCCTTGTCACTCCCTCTCTCTCTCTCTCCACTTCTCACTCTCTATGTCTTTCTTCTTCCCTCCCTCTCTTCCCCTCCAACTCCATCTCTCTACCCCTCCCTCTCTCCTCCTCTCTCCTCCTCTCTCTCTCTTTCTCTCTGACCTTCCTCTCTATTCCCCCATCTCTCTCTTTGCCCTCCAATCCTCTCACTATCTCCCTCTCTCTCCCCTTCCATCTCTCCCCCCTCCATCTTTGTGTCTCCCTCTCCCTATCTTACCCTTCTCTACCTCTCTCACTCCTCTCGCTCTTTCTCTCTTCATTCCTCCTCTCCCCTCTCCTTCAGTTTATCTCCATCTCTCCCTCGTCACTCCACATATCTCTCCACCTCTATCGCTCTATGTCTTTGTTCTTCCCTCCCATATATATATCTAGAGTTAATATATATCATGATATATTAATATATATTATAATATAATAAATTTAATATTGTATTAATCCAAAGTTATTAAATGTAATAATATTAATATTATAATATACTAATATGAATATTAGATTTACTCATAATAATAATGATAATAATCCTTTAATATTAATATTAGAGTTATTAATATTTTTTTGCATGATATTAATAATTATTTGGCCCATAGGCTTGGTATATAATTAGATGTTGATTTCTAATCCTATTTGATATATTTTTATTTATTTACCATACCTCTTTTATAAATATGGTATTTGGCCCATAGACCTAAATAAAACCTCTTTTTTTATCTTCTTTAAATATAAATAGGTTTATGAAGTAAATATAAAAAGAGGTTTTATTTATTTAACATACCTCTAGTTTATTTAAATTTTTGTTTATTTACCATACCTCTCCAGTAAATATAAAAAAATGTTTTCTTTATTTACCATACCTATAGTTTATTTATATTTTTATTTATTTACCATACCTCTTTTGAGTGTTTGTAAACCTTTTTATATTTTAAATTTATATTGTGTTTATACATAATTATTGATTTTTAAATAGGGCCTACATTAAATTAAAAAATTTAAATGTTAAATGTTAAACATTGCATTTTCGATTACATGATTACGGATTTACTTTTTTATGTGAGAGCATTTACATTTTTACGTGAGATCTACCCCCTGTAGAGGGCCTCCCTACGCAATAAAGAAGCAAAGTTCTAAAACCAAGCCATCTGATTTTATTCTTAATCGTAATGCAGAAGAGCAAAAGTATATTTTAACAAATTATGTGGATAAAAAAATACATAAACATAATATTTTATAAATGGCTACAAGATGGTACACTACTTAGAGTAAGGATCAAAGTTCCTTTTACTATGATCTTTCGACTTACTAACACTTTATTACATTATACATGTCACATTATTGAAATTTTAAAACTCATAAAAACTCTTTTAATTATAATTTATTTTAAATTATTATTATTAATAAAAGACAATAAAAATAATTCATATAAAAGTTGATTATTTATACATTTAAAAAAATATGAAAGAAAATCATTTATATTTAATCTTACTTTATAATAAAGATTTTTAATTTTTAAATAAGCCTTGTTATAATACTATGAACCAATATCATAGCTTATGGATACCACTTACCAAAACCAACCATAACTCACTTTATATAAAATTTCTTTTAATTATTCAATTTTATTAAAATGACCAAAAAATAATAATAACTATTTTGAGAAGAAATCTCTTCAACCATCAATGCAAATTATTAATGCTTAAATTAAATTTATGAAAACCTTATTTCAAAATAAACCCACCCATCAACATAAAACATTAACCTATTATATAAATAAAACTTGACCCATATGCATATTAAAAAAACATTTGTGAAAACATTAGTATAAAATAAACATACCATCAACATAAAAATATTAACCTATTATATAAATAAAAACCTCACACGGCAAAAAAACATTTGTGACCATCCTTGACGGATACCTGCAATCGACTTAAGCTGCTCACCGAGGGATAAATAGGGTTGAGAAGCCCCAAAAAACACTAATAAATAGGGGTGAGGGGCAAAACGGGTTGGCCGAAATTTGGCTGGATACGCAAAAGCTGCTCACCGAGGGATAAAATTTGGCTGGATGCGCAAAAGCTGCTCCTGCTCAAAGCAGAAATTTGGCTGGGTACGGAAAAGCTGCTCCTGCTCAAAGCGGAAATTTGGCTGGGTACGGAAAAGCTGCTCCTGCTCAAAGCGGAAATTTGACATGCAAAAGCTGCTGACCGAGCGATAAATAGGGGTGAGAAGCCCAAAAAACACTAATAAATAGGGGTGAGGATAACTGACAATAGCGACAATAATGATGGTGCGCAGGATAAGGGAGCGATTGATACAGCAATCATTCGAGGTGAGTCGGATCCTGGTTTCATTCATTCTTGTCCCTTAAAATAGTTGCAATACGCTCAAGGTTTTCATAGTACACAACATTATGAACAAACGGCATCATTTCTTGCCCGCCCTTCCACACAACAACAATCTAATCCCGGTTTCATTCATTCTTCTCCCTTAAAATAGTTGCAATCCGCTCAAGGTTTTCGTATTGCACAACTTTATGAACAAACGGCATCATTTCTTGCCCGCCCTTCCACACAACAACAATCTGAACAAACGGCATCATTTGTAACCCGCCTTTCCGAGCCTTCCTCCAAACCCATAATCAGGATTTTCAGTTCTCATACATCCTAACCAAATTAAATATATCTTTTATAATTTTACACTGAACATAATACAGTGATATGAGCTTCAACGATAAGTTTTTGGGGGTGTAATCCTCGAGATCAGGGTTCAAATCTCATTGAGTATATATATGACCTGTTGTGTCTTGGCTAGAAGAGTAGGCGACCCTATAGTGGACGTCTCGGCTCTTGTTGAGGCATAAGTGGCGACCCATAGCGGACGGCTCTTGTTGAGGCATAAGTTCCCTGCTATTGTGCGGCTTGCAGGCGGTTGCACGTAGCCTAGGTTTATAGTGGCAACCAGTTAAATTTGATCCTGAGTCACGTAGCCTAGGTTTATAGTGGCACCCAGTTAGATTTGATCTTGAGTCTGTTTAAGATAACTCTCACGAGTTACCAATTATCCTAGAACATACAATTTCAATCTATAGAGAATCAAGATCAGGTTACCAAGTTATATTTTGGTGCATCTTAGGGATGTTTTTGTGGGTTGGGTTAATGTTCTACTGTTTGCAGCCAAAGCTTGTGTTAGACTTTATACTATCAAAGGAATGATAGCCAAGGATAAAAGTTATATTTTGGTGCATCTTAGGGATGTTTTTGTGGGTTGGGTTAATGTTCTACTGTTTGCAGCCAAAGCTTGTGTTAGACTTTATACTATCAAAGGAATCATAGCCAAGGATAATTGGTAGCCATGGTCTTGATTCAAACATAGCTATTTCTATTTATTTATACATTCTTCAATGTATTTATGTAGATTTATTTATTTATACCTGCTTCAAAGTATTTAGTAGCCGACACAATTCTGAAACATATTAGATATATGAGTTTTGTTTGTATTTGATTGAAGGTCTAATTATATTAGACATTGTAATTGATTGAATTCTTATATTCTAATAGCTGCACCTCTCTGTTTACTCCTGCTAGTTGAGGAGCATGTCCACTATTATAATAACTACGAATATTATGCTTGATGCATCAGATGTTGAAATATAATTTCAACGCAGCCGTACGCTCCCCAAAACCGCCAGCAAAAACCACAAACCGGTTTAAAGATTTCTCGGACCGCCTACCTGCAGAGAATGGTTTTCGTACACAAGGGCCCGAGAAAATATGGAGCTGACGCGTGGTTGACCCCTGACGTAACGCAACGTAAGAATCTCGGAGGTTAACTTTCAGCACTTGTTGGTCTTCTGATATTGTTCTCCACCGTTGGATTTGCTCCCGTGTTCTCCGCCGTTGATCACCTGGAGCTGCATACGAACCCACATCAATTCAATGTTTTGCGTGGAGTAAAAGGTTTATGGTTGACCGCCGTAGGTAAAAGAATTTAATGATTGGTACAAGATTTTGGTGAGGCTCTTTTAATATGAGCATGGGCATGTTATAATATATGTTTTTATATATATTTATATACGGCATGTATTAAATAGGAAATCGTATGTAATAAGTTTAATGTTTTTTGTTTTGACTTTTAAAAAAAATGTTATGTATTGCACACGGGAGGAACAAAAAAATTTATTCTTCACAGCAGTGAAAAAGAATGATGGAGCAGTAAAAGAAAATCACACAGCAGTGTGTAAAATGAGAAGAACCAGGTGATGTAATTTTTGGAATAGCAAAAACCATGTGTGGTTTTGCACAGCAGTGCATAAGGAAAATGGTGGAGCGAATTTTGTAAGCCTGTGTAAGTTTTGCTTTTACAGCAGTATGTAAAATTGTTTTACACCAGTAAATGTGAATGGAGGTTTTACAGCAGTAAATGTTAATGGGAATTTTTCCAGCAGTGTAAATTCTCATATGGAGACACAGTGAATGTTTTTTTTGTTTTAATGAATAGAAATATTTTATGGTGAAATCCTCTGTTCCTCAGTGAATTTTTTTTAAGTCTTCTGTGTGCACAAAAGATCCTGGAGCAAAAGAAACAGAGCATTGCCTCTGTGTGTTTGAATATTTGGTTTTTGGTATTTTCCCCATTAAAAATACCCAACAGTGGTATCAGAGCAGGCTTAGGCTCTTTAAAAAAAAGTTAAAGAAGCTGAAGGGAGAAGGTTGTTGCTGCAGCAAAACTTCTCAGGCAGACAGAAGACTCAGACAACAAAAGATTCAGGTATTCTTCATAGCTATCTTGTTTGTTATTGGAGAGACAGTCAGTGTTTTAAATACACAGTCAAGGAATGGCCAGCACAAGCACTGGTATGGGTTTGTTTAACACCCAGCTCCCACAGTTTAATGGGAAGAACTATGACTACTGGTCAATAACTATGACAGCTCTGCTTGCTTCCCAAGATTTATGGGAAATAGTTGAAGAAGGCTTTGAAGAACCAGCAGATGAAACTGAGTTCAATGCATTAACTCAAGGAGAGAAGGATCTGCTGAAGAACAATAGGAAGAAAGATTCAAAAGCCCGTGTGTTGTTGTATCTAGCAGTAGACCAGAGTATGTTTCCAAGGTTAGCAGCAGCTAAGACAGCCAATGAAGCATGGCAAACCCTCAAGACAGCCTATCAAGGCATGGAGAGAGTGAAGACAGCAAAACTACAATTGCTGAGAAAGGACTTTGAGAATCTGTGCATGAAGGAGTCAGATAACATTGACTCATTCTTCACTCATGTGATTGGTGTAATCACACAAATGAGAACTCATGGAGAAACCATTGAAGATAGAAGAATTGTGGAGAAAATATTGAGGGTCTTGCCCTCAAGGTTTGATGCCATAGTCACCACCATTGAAGAGACAAAGGATCTCTCAAGCTATTCAGTTGATGAGCTGCATGCATCACTGATAACACATGAGCAGAGGTTGAGTAGGAATGAAAACTCATCTCTTGAGCAAGCCTTCAAGACCCAGATGTCCTTTGGAAGAGGCAGAGGTCAAGGCAGAGGAAACCGAAGAGGAAGAGGCAGAAGCCAGAACAGAGGTGGAAGGAACAGCTCATCAAATGCACAAGGAAGAGGCAACAATCCAAATCAGAACCAAGGCCAAGGCAGCAGCCAACAAGGAGGACAACATCATGCTCAAGGACAAAGGTATGATAAATCTAATGTTCAATGCTATTATTGCAAAAAGTATGGACATTATGCAAGTGATTGTAGAAAGAAACAACATGATATGAACAGTAGACAAAATGCAAATGTTACAAGAGAAAACAGCAGTCAAGACAATGTCCTGCTAGCTTGTAACATGGCTGAAACACATAGTGAGGACATATGGTTTTTAGACTCAGGTTGCAGCAACCATATGACCGGAAACATAGCCTTCTTTTCTGCCCTAGATAAAAATGTGAAATCAGAAGTCACACTAGGAACTGATAGTAAAGTGTCTGTTATGGGAAAAGGAGAAATAAAAATACTTTCAAAGCAAGGAGAAAGGAAAACCATAGCAGATGTATACTATGTCCCCGGAATGAGATGTAATCTCTTGAGTATTGGACAGCTTGTCCATAAGGGCTACAATGTTTTCTTTAAAAATGATGTGTGCACCATCATGGACATACCACCCAGCAAAAGATGCATTGCTGAAGTAAAGATGACAAGGAACAGGATGTTCCCTCTCAGGATCAGGGCAGATTTGAAAAACAAAGGTGAAATTGCAGCAGTCACCCAAGAGGCTTTCCAAAGCGTGCCAAAGGATGAAAATTGGTTGTGGCACTTGAGATTTGGGCATCTCAATTTTGGAGGTCTAAATTTGTTGAGTAGGAAAGGAATGGTAAGAGGATTACCATTGATAGAGAAACCGGACAGCCTATGTGAAGGCTGCATTTTGGGAAAACAACATAGAGAAAGTTTTCCATCAGGGAAGAGTATAAGGGCAAAGACACCCTTAGAGATTATCCACTCAGATTTGTGTGGACCAATGCAAGCTCCATCATTAGCAGGCAGCCTATATTTCTTGACATTCATTGATGATTTTACAAGAAAGACTTGGATATATTTCCTCAAGAACAAAAGTGAAGTCTTTGAGAAATTCCAAAACTTCAAAGCATTTGTTGAAAACCAAAGCGGGATGCACATTAAAGTTTTGAGAACTGATAGAGGAGGTGAATATATCTCCAAGGAATTCCTAAGATTTTGTAGAGAAAATGGAATACATAAACAATTTACAGCAAGGTACACTCCACAGCAAAATGGAGTTGCTGAAAGGAAGAACAGAACCATCATGGAGATGGCAAGGAGCATGTTGAAGGCAAAGCATTTGCCAAATGAGTATTGGGCTGAAGCTGTACATTGTGCAGTTTATATATTGAACAGGTGTCCTACAAAAGCAGTCATGAACAAAGTGCCAGAAGAGGCATGGAGTGGGAGAAAGCAAGGAGTCACCCACATGAGAGTTTTTGGGTGTGTGGGCTATGCACACATACCAGATCAGCTAAGGAGGAAGTTGGACAGCAAAGGGGAGAAATGCATCTTCATTGGATACAGTGATGAATCCAAAGCCTACAGGCTGTACATTCCATCTACCAAGAAGTTCTTTGTCAGCAGGGATGTTCAATTCATTGAAGAGGAAGCTTGGGATGGAAGCATAGAGAAGACAGTTAATGTTAAACACTGTTTGTCTCATGATGAAGATGAAGAGGAGGTGGCTGAAATGAATCCCCAAACAGCAGCACCAGCACAAGGACAGCAAGGGACACCATTGAGGATCAATGAGAGTGCTTCTCCAAGCACACCACAAGGAGGAAATTCAAGTGCATCTTCAAGCACTTGCACACCAAGTGAACGAGGTAAGAAGTTTAGAAATCTAAGTGAAATTTATGAAGAAGGAATGAATTCCTTATTTGCCTTGTATTGTCATGTTGATGATCCTATTCATTTTGAAGAAGCTATTAAAGATAAGAAATGGATAGAAGCTATGGATGAGGAGATGAATGCCATAGAGAGAAACAAAACATGGGATTTGGTTGAGTTACCAAAAGGCAAAGAAGTCATTGGTGTGAAATGGGTCTACAAGACCAAGAGCAATGCTGAAGGCAAGATTGAAAGGCACAAGGCAAGGCTGGTTGTCAAAGGCTACAAGCAGCAGTATGGGAGAGATTATGAGGAGACTTTCGCCCCGGTTGCAAGAATGGAAACCGTGAGAGCAGTGCTGTCCATAGCAGCTCAAAACAAATGGAAAGTCTACCAAATGGACGTGAAGTCAGCATTCCTAAATGGAGTGTTAATGGAAGAGGTCTATGTGGAACAGCCTCTTGGATATGAGAAGAAAGGTGAAGAGCACAAAGTGTGCAAATTGAAGAAAGCTCTTTATGGGCTGAAGCAAGCGCCAAGAGCATGGTACAGCAGGATAGATTCATATCTATTGGATAATGAATTTGACAAGTGTGAAGGAGAACCCACAGTCTACATCAAAGAAAAGGATGGTAAGATTTTGATTGTGGTCTTATATGTTGATGATGTTATTTTCACAGGTAATGATGATCAGCTCATTAAGAATTTTAAATCAGTCATGAAGGATGAATTTGAAATGACTGACATGGGTTTCTTGAGATACTTCTTAGGCATAGAAGTAGATCAAAATGAAAAAGGAATTTTTATATCTCAAGCAAGATATGTAAATCAAATTTTGAGCAGATTTAAGATGGAAGAATGCAAGGCAGCCATCACTCCCACAGTAATGGGATTAAAGCTCAGCAGAGAGGACAGCAGCAAGGATTTTGATCCTAGTTTGTATAAAAGTATTGTGGGTAGCCTTATGTATTTAACAGCTACTAGGCCTGATTTAATGTAT
This sequence comes from Pinus tabuliformis, assembly GCA_031772625.1. Lineage (NCBI taxonomy): Eukaryota > Viridiplantae > Streptophyta > Pinopsida > Pinales > Pinaceae > Pinus > Pinus tabuliformis. The sequence continues at coordinate 298,192,326 of CM062814.1, forward strand.
GCTGTTAGTTTAATTTCCAGGTTCATGGAGAGGCCAAAGGAGGCACATTGGCAGGCAGCAAAGAGAATTTTGAGGTATGTCAAAGGCACCAAAATGTTTGGAATTTTATATCATGCCTCAGAACATTCAGATTTGGTTGGATACACAGACAGCGATTGGGCTGGAAGTGTAGATGATCGGAAGAGCACTTCCGGTTATGTTTTTAATATGGGTTCAGGAGCCATTTCATGGGCTTCTAAGAAGCAGTCCATTGTAGCATTGTCTACAGCAGAGGCTGAATATGTGGCAGCTACAGCAGCAGCATGTCAAGCAGTGTGGATGAGAAGAATGTTGAGAAGCTTAGGCCAAGAGCAGGCAAAAGCGACAGTGATTTTTTGTGACAATAGCTCAGCTATTTCTTTGTCAAAGAATTCTGTGTTTCATAAGAGAACGAAACACATTGATACAAGGTTTCACTACATCAGAGAATTAGTGAACAATGGAGAAATTGTCCTAGAACATTGCAGGACTCAAGAACAGGTAGCAGACATCTTGACAAAGCCACTTGATCAGAAGAGCTTTGAATTTTTGAGAAAGTGTCTCGGTATGACCGAATGCCCAGCTGTTGAAATTAAAGGGGAGTGTTGAAATATAATTTCAACGCAGCCGTACGCTCCCCAAAACCGCCAGCAAAAACCACAAACCGGTTTAAAGATTTCTCGGACCGCCTACCTGCAGAGAATGGTTTTCGTACACAAGGGCCCGAGAAAATATGGAGCTGACGCGTGGTTGACCCCTGACGTAACGCAACGTAAGAATCTCGGAGGTTAACTTTCAGCACTTGTTGGTCTTCTGATATTGTTCTCCACCGTTGGATTTGCTCCCGTGTTCTCCGCCGTTGATCACCTGGAGCTGCATACGAACCCACATCAATTCAATGTTTTGCGTGGAGTAAAAGGTTTATGGTTGACCGCCGTAGGTAAAAGAATTTAATGATTGGTACAAGATTTTGGTGAGGCTCTTTTAATATGAGCATGGGCATGTCATAATATATGTTTTTTATATATATTTATATACGGCATGTATTAAATAGGAAATCGTATGTAATAAGTTTAATGTTTTTTGTTTTGACTTTTAAAAAAAATGTTATGTATTGCACACGGGAGGAACAAAAAAATTTATTATTCACAGCAGTGAAAAAGAATGATGGAGCAGTAAAAGAAAATCACACAGCAGTGTGTAAAATGAGAAGAACCAGGTGATGTAATTTTTGGAATAGCAAAAACCATGTGTGGTTTTGCACAGCAGTGCATAAGGAAAATGGTGGATCGAATTTTGTAAGCCTGTGTAAGTTTTGCTTTTACAGCAGTATGTAAAATTGTTTTACACCAGTAAATGTGAATGGAGGTTTTACAGTAGTAAATGTTAATGAGAATTTTTCCAGCAGTGTAAATTCTCATATGGAGACACAGTGAATGTTTTTTTTGTTTTAATGAATAGAAATATTTTATGGTGAAATCCTCTGTTCCTCAGTGAATTTTTTTTAAGTCTTCTGTGTGCACAAAAGATCCTGGAGCAAAAGAAACAGAGCATTGCCTCTGTGTGTTTGAATATTTGGTTTTTGGTATTTTCCCCATTAAAAATACCCAACATCAGAAAAGCTTCGCTTAGTGAGACAATAAGGGATCAGAAAAGCTTCTCTTATTGGGAAGATAAGGGATCGCGTACATCAGGCATTCGAGGCGAGTCGAATCCTGGTTTCATTCCTTCTTCTCCGTTAAAATAGTTGCAATCCACCCATGCTTTTTTTTTCCTTTTATAATCTGTCATGATTTCACACAACAACAATCTGAGCGTATATTTTATCTATAAATTACACTACTCCTTAAACTTATTTTATTTATTAATTATTAAATATATTTAATTTATTTATATAACATTAAATTATTAAAATAAAATCAATTCGATTTATAAAAATATTATATAATTATAAATTATAAATATATAAAATAATAAATTCATTCATTTTTTTATTTTTATATAATAATAAATTATAAATATATAAAATAATAAATTAATTGCTCTACTTTTCCTCTCCATAGTTCAGATGACCCTTTTCTTTTTCTTTCCATAGTCTATACCAAACCAAAAAAAAATTCTTTCTCTACAAATAAAATAACCATAAAATATCTCCACCCATCCATACTAGTTAGCTCCACAAAATACTTCATTTTCAGCAATAAAGGTTGGTAAAAAGGCAGAAAATGAAGATTATGATGCAATGACAAAACAAAAGAATGCATAGAAAGAAGATGAAGAAAATGAAGCTCTCAATGTAGAGCATAAATAAGATATTTCTAACATTGATCTTGAGTGTGCAAAGTACAAGAAAAAAAGTACCATATGATAAAAGTGAAGTGAAAGAGATGGATTTTTTCGAAGACAAAGATGAAAGCATTGAAACAATTTTTAAGTGATGGAGTCTAGAAGAGATAAGATTCCAATATCAAGAAATATGGCAGAAAGAAAGTTAGGAATATGAAGCACAAAAAATAGTGGAAACAAGACAATTTGAAGATGAAGAGTTGTGACAACAGTCCATGATTCAACGAATATTTGAAGAGGAAGGTGTAGAAGACATGATTAGATTGTTTTTCAGAACAAATTCAAGACAAGTCAAAGACAAATTTTAGCAACATCAAGTGAAGAAATCCTACAACAAGAAAGTGCAACAAAGAATGAAGCAATTTCCAGGATATAGAATTTAGAAGAAACAAAAAAAAATTGTTAAAGTTTTAAGACTTTGTAAGCATGGTTGAGACTTAGATTAGCATGCATGTTTGACTGATGATTGAGGTAATTTATATTGTAAGCCTATTGTTGAGTCATGTTGAGTTATGTTGAGTCATACGGTCATAATTAAGGGGGAGTGTTGGAAATAGTAATTACTTCCCCATGAAGATTTAGTAAGATCCAATTTGAGTGATGCATGAAGAGATAAGTTGAGTTAAGTGCAGTCCAAATTTAGAGTGTGAGTTAACTGAGTCAAGTTGAGTGATTTTGAGTTCAGCCTTATTTTGGGAAAAGAAAAATATAGTGTGTGTTTGCATGTTGAAGTTATTTTGAGTGAGTCACTAGCTGAAAAGCATAAATACCCTATGTGGGTTCATTGTAATCAAGTCAAGTCAAGTCGAATCAAGTGTATGTAAAAGGAAAGAGCTGAAACTCTATGGATAGTTGTATGTGAAAAGCTAAATTTGTGTGATCAATTGAAGAGTCGCAACTAGTGTTATTGTTTTGAGTGCAAATTTTAAGTTTCCCCTCCTCTACCTTTCCATCAAATTTTGGTTCAATAAATCCACTCTGCATTGCTAGTTGCATTGGGATTTCTGAAAGTCTATGATCTTCAACACCACAATAATTTTTTATCGTTGTGTGCTCATTCAGCACCATTCCTACATGAACCTTCGTTATCACATCGTATTGATCCTTGGACTCCACAAGGAACAATCGAGATCTTAGTCTGGAGCCTATTACTAGCGCCAATGGTTGAGGATATTATTGTTTGTGTAGCTTTTCTTCCGGATCCATCGCATTCAAATTCTTTTTGTATCGACGTTTTGAACCTGCAACGGTGGTTCATCTTCAGGATGTGAAAGAATTCATTGCAAGAGTGATCTTATTTGTTAAATATATATAGAGATGCAAGAGATGCTTAGCCGACAGATCTTTGAATTATTATTATTATTATTATTATTATTATTATTAGTATTAATTATTTCATGTTTTAATTCTATCTATTTTAATTATATTTGCTTTAATTAATTTAATTATTTTTATTTTTAAATTAATTGTTTCTTTTAATTATTTTAATTTTAATTAATTTACTAATTAAAATTAAAATACATATTCATGTTTTAGGTATATGTATTTTAATTAATTTATTAATTAAAATTAAAATACATATATGGGTTATACTATATTTATTTCATTAAATTTATTTATTTTATTATTTTAATTAATCACATTTTAATTATTTTAATTTTAATTAATTTATAAATTTAAATTTAAATGCATATCCCTATTCTAATTAATTAATTCTTTAGTTAATTCAAATTATTTTAATTCTAATCAATTTACTGATTAAAATTAAAACATGTCCCTGTTTAATTTTTATGTTTGATGAATTACTATTTCAATTAATTTAATCCTAATTAAATTAATGATATTATTGTTGTCTTACTATAACATCATAGGCTTGTTCGAAACTCAACGTTTTAGGCTATGGACACCGTGTTGGAAAATAGTTAGGCTGGAGTACTATTTGCAAATTAATAATGTATTCCCTCATTAGTTTTTGGCTTGGCTGAAGAATTTCAAATTTCTGTTGACGCAATTATTCAGGCTCTATGGTAGGTTAGTCCCTCCCATGGAAAATTAGGCTACACTCTTAGTGGTTCCTTACCGTACAGACATAGCTCCAAGAACTGGCTAATTTGGTATGCCCTCTACTAGTCATACTTCGATTTGGCTCAACAATTTCCATGGAGAACTGTAGCAAAATTTTCACTGTGAATGCCAAAGGATAGGTTAGTGTCAACCCTTCACGATTATGAACACGTTGAGATATTGGGTCAGCTTTGTTGTTTCGAGGGAACTTTCAAGCCTCTTCACTACATACTGAAAAGAGATGACATTTTGGGGGAGACCTGTTCGGTGGGTACACGTAGCAATGCTCCTTGACATATAAAGGTATGCCCTCTCATTGTGGGCATCTCCATTGTTTTGTTAGAACAACACTTTGCTATCATTTATATAAGTGGTGGCTCATTTTTTTTTTTTTTGGGAGCATCATGGTATACGTTTTAATTATTTATTAGAGTTGACATTGGAGGTTTATGTGGATGCGGTATTCGCATTTCCCAAAAATTCAGGATGAAAAGTTATTTTAATTAAAATGTTTTTTTTTCAATAATAATAATAATTCTTAAAATGTTAAGGTTTTAAGGATTTAAAAAAATAAAATTCTATTAAAATGATTGAAGAGTGACCACATGTTTATTTGGTTCAAAGTGTAATGTATTTAGTGTCTTTATAGTTGGCGGCTATGAAAAGATTGCTTGTTGGTTGGGAATTCAAACTCACAAGTATTGGTCTCCTTTGTATAGTCGCTGGATATGTAATGTTGTTTTTGTTATCATTAGCCTTGTTTTATAGCAATTTGTTTTTGTGGCCAGTACAAATACATTTGCCAACTTGGTGTTATCAATATTTGTAGAAGGTTGTAGGAACTTTGTGATAAGAAAGAAGCCAAAGAACTTTGCAATGAGATCATTCATTTGCAGTAAATTGTTTTTGTTGTTGAAACACACATAAAATTAATAGGAAGAATTAGGATAAATCTTGTGATTTAATATGTCTCTTGGACTTTTGTGACTGATGGAATTCCTTCACACAAACCCTAACATATAACATGCCCAACATTCCCCCCTTAATCCAAAGGGGCATATGTGAGTCCAATAAAAGAGCTGAAATACAAAAATGCATGGTAGCTAATGACTAAATGTGATCTCTGAAATGGTGGTTTAAGGAAAAATACAAAATAAATGAGGTAGAAGAACTCAAGGTTTCCGTCGGTGTTGGTTTAAGGATGGCCACCAACTTTGGAGCTAAAACTTGAAGCAATTTCTAGAATAGTTTTGAATCTAATTAGAAATCGAAGTCTTATGTGAAGTGGAAGTGTTGTTTGGTGATGATTGAAAGATGACCCCAAACTGATGTAGCAGAAACATAAGTCTTCTGCCAGTGGTGTTTTAGGGATGACCACCAACCAAAAACACACTCATGGAGCATGGATTTATTTTTGGTTATAACTTTAAATATGATTATGACTAATTTTGGCTCTAGGCTTTGGCAATTGGCTCTGGTTAAGTCTGTGGCTCGGGCTTGCTTGACGTATATTCAAATCTAGTAGTTCATCATAAATTCCCCCCTTGTCAGATACAATGTTAGAAGATGAAGATATATCCACTATAAGACGTGTCAATACTTGAGATTGAACTCTAAGGTATGACCGATATTTCTTCTTGGTGGCTGAATACCATTGCCAAGAAGAAATTGATCCAAGGTGAATTATTTTCTTGCAGGAGTCTTATTTCTAGAGAATATATCTGAATGATCAATGTGTTTCCACAATTCTTATTAGGGTGAAGATTAAAATAGCGTTCTTTCACATGGCCAACTTGATCAAAATGTTGGAAACATTTAAATGTCTAAACCCATAAAGTTTCAAAGTGTTGGATTTCTTTCATCGTATTAAATGAAGGGAGAAAAAGAGAGTGATATATCTCACTCAAAAGAAGGCTTCAATCTCATATCCATAGATTGAAGATGAAAAATCAAAGAGGGCCTCTCTCACCCCACCATTGAAATTACAATTTGAACTTGTTCTAAACAAAATTATATAGAACAATCATATAAAATAAGATGCGTGAATATTCTCCAACAAACACCCTCTTAGCAACCTTCTTTATCTAGACATCACGTCTAGTAATATTCACTAATTGATCCTTGCACTCCAATTTTTCACAATTAATATTGATATTCATACACATCAACATGTGTCATGTTCCTATACTCCACCAAAGAATAGAATACAATAGTTGTGCTTTGATATCAATTTATGGATGCAAAAATGATGTAGCAATGTGTAGTATACTAGAGGGTTCACATATAAAACTTGAATATCAATTTCCTTCACATCATTTCCAGCATTTTCTACAATAAACAAAAGAATACATTACATAAACTATGACTATACTTCGTCCTTCATTTCTTCCTTCAACAAGGGGATACAAATGTCTTTTTATCTTACTATACTTTGACCTTCTTATCTTGCTTGGGTACTTCATGCATTTTAGAGATGGATAATTCATTTGTTGCATACACGAGTTCTTCTTGAGAGAAGATAAATGTCTTATTTATAAAGTCATATTTATACAGAACCTTACTTCATAAACAAGGAACTTAAGGAACACTACTATATTCCTTTTATGGTTCTTTTACAAACTTAGATATATTTCTAGTTTTCACAGAGACCTATTTAGATTTGTAGATTTCACAAAACATCACACCATAGAGTTGTAATGTTGGCCCTTCAAAACTATTCAAAACTTCAAGCTTCTACTCAGACCATAGATTCAATATTCAGATCGTTTCACTAGCTCTCATACCATGTTGAAATTATAATATAAGAGAAAATTTCTAAACATGGTAATTAATTGTGAATATATTTAGTGTTCTTCTTAGTTTTTATTTAAAACTCATCAAGAAATTATCATTCAAATATAAGACACAAGAAACACAAGAGTTTATCCTAGAGGCTAAGGAAAAAACCACAAGGCTAAAACCCGTTAATCCTTTCCTTATATATTCTTCATCGACAAGAGAATTCCATGTCACATCTAACTTACTAGAAAATCCAATTTCCAAGTCAACCCTCCAAATAAGTGTCCACATGAGGTATATCAAGATTCCATATGTTTGCCCATAATTTTTGTCTCTTTGGAAGCTTGTATAATCACAAAAAATGCTACCACAAATAACTTGGATACTTCCGAAGTATGGTTCCTTAGAAAGCTCAGATATTTGTGCCTTAGAATTTTGTTCATATGCTACAAAATGCTCAATTAGGTGCCTCATGAATATTGGATATATGTGCTTCAGAAAATTGAATATATGTGCCTCATAATCTTCCATAGGTAGCTCGCATATGTACCTCGAGATCTATGAAAAACCTGAATTACCTTCCTCATGGGAAAACCTGGCAACTAGGAAGGACAAATAACACTTACAAGAATTCAATTTTTCTTCTTTTCACAAGGGTCATAAAAAGCACACCCTTTAAAACTTTTTTTTTTTTTTACCAAAACAAAGCATGAAGAACATGCTTGATAATAAAAAAATTAATAAAAAATATCGTCTTTTTGCTTTTACATGAAAATACATATTTATACAAGTACAATAATTATGAATACAAAACCTAGTTATAGTTTCAACAGAAAGCCCAATTATGATGAGAAGGAAAGTGAGTATGGAAAAGCCATCATAAAGACCATAAAAAAAAGGAATAAAAAAAATTAAAGTAACAATGAGAGTTGTTGACGCTATTACAACAATAGAAAAGAAGATGAAAGAAAATGAGGTTTTCTTTTATCTTAGAAAGGTTTATTAAACAATTCAATCAGTAGTAGTTGAAGTAAAAGTAGATGTATAAGAATAACCAGGTGGAAATAACATTGAAGAAGAAGACTAAAATAAGACTGAAAAGAAAAAAAGGAATAAAAAAGTTTCAATAGAATACAAAGTTGGAGAAAACATTTATACAACATAGATATGAAAAAAATGTGCACTAGCATGTAAAAGTATAAAATAATTAATAAATAAAAAACAAAATTTGATTACGTGTAATCCTAGTGAAGACTTAGACCAACATGTAGTAGTGTTCATAATTAAGGGGGAGTCTTGGAGTGTGTTAAATACTCCTAGTTGGTAGTGTTTGTAATTAACGGGGAGTCTTGGAGTGTGGCAAATACTCCTAGTTGGCTGATAGTTTCTAGAAGTTTCCCATAGAGTCTAAATTTAGTAAAATTATTGGTGCACATGTGTAAGCTAAAATTAGCATAACCATAATTATCATTCTCAAAGGTCCTTCTAAAAAATTATATGTGATCATATTAGATAATTATCCATGATCTTTCTAGAGCATACTCCATAATTGTTTTCGGTCCATTTATTCTTGTACCCTCAAGGCATTCAAGGAATGAAAATTTGAGTTACAAATCTGCAACTCTATTATATACTATTGTGTATATTATTGTCCTTTATTGTGAATTATTTTTGAGTGTTTAAATACTAAAAAAATCATTTTTTCTCCTCTGTTGATCATATTGTTCACATGGTTATACCAATTTTATATTGTTCACATGGTTATACCAATTTTATAAATTTTATTTGAATCCAAATACTAATGTAATCTAAATTTAGTAGAACAAATACTTCCATTTCCAGAGTAGAAATGGTCTACAATGTCTGACCTACTTACACTTATATTGGAGTCAACACATCACATGAAATAGTTGACAACAGATCACATGAAATAGTTGTTGTCCATTCTCATGTTTAGAGCAAGCATTTAAATTTTTTCATTTTTTTAATAAAATTTAAATGATTTCAATTCTCTTATTTATTTGGTCCACGTCACTTTATTGAATAATCACACTTTTTCCAAAGGTACTAGTGTATAATTGGCCACTTAGTTTTTGCATCATGAACTCAAGGCATGATAAAAATTCATATTTAGCATCTTCATATACTTCAAGTTTTTATTTGTATTGGTATAATGTATTTATATAATACTAATTCTAGCGAGAGCAATGCATAGAAATATTAATAGCTGCAATGTAGCATTGTCCATACCTCTACCGCTAAGTAATTGATTAAGACAATGTGAAGTTTGAATTTTATCTTTATTCAAGGATGCTTTGTTTCCATAATCTTTCATTATTCCCGCTTCCACACCAACTTCACACTCTGCGTAATAAAATCCATCTATAGAGGTATCGCTAAACACACTTCTCCACACCTATGCACTCTGCATTTTTGTAAACAAAATGTGTGCCTTCCACCTATTCATGGTAATAACCTCAATATTCCCAAAATCATAGATAAGAACTAACAATCAAGAACCTCAATTTATGTGTTACAATAATTGTGTGGAAGAGAGTTAGCTTCTCTAGTTGTGCAAAGCTTCACACTTCTAAACTCATGAAGTTAACCTATGCACCTCTGTACTATGCTGATTCATGAATTTTTACATAGAAATCCAATGACCTGCACTCCCTTTCTCCTCATCGTAAGAGTTACAAGTTATTTCCACTCATAAATAACATATTCCCTTTATCCACATCGTAAGAGTTACACATTATTTCCACTACTATATAATGCCAAGCATATGGAGAAAATTGGTTCCATACTTTTATACAAGAACAAAAGAATTTTGTTAAAGAATGAGCTAAAAAAGACAAAGTAAAAGCTACCTAAGAAATATGCAGCCACCCATTTGGTATGGGCCATAACAATATTTATGTAGATGTCAAAAAATATATATATGATCAAAATGAAAGTTGGTCACTCCTTGGATAGACCTCTTGTAGTGTATCATTTTCAAATTTTCATCAAGAAAACATAAGAAATCACTTCCATACTCATTGTTTTGAACTAGTTCACATTTTCAAATATATCAACATTATTTTTGATCTTTTGGAATGTGGAGGATAGATCTCCTCCTGATTTCACTCCTCTTCATTGCTCAAACTTTGCATTGCCATTTTGGAGGAAGTTAATTGTGCAGAGTGTGGAGTATGTGGAAGATAACATTCCTTCACATTACACTCCTCTACATTGCTCAAACTTTTCATTTCCATTTTGAAGGAAGTTCATTGTGTGGAGTGTAGATGACCTCCATGCTCCGCACAATGAACTTCCTTCATAATGACAACACAGATCTACATGATAAGAGTTACATGTTATTTCCACTACTAAATAATGCCAAAGGCTTATATAGAAAACTGGTTCCATACCTTTATATATGCACAAAATGCATACCTTCATATATGCACAAATGCATTTTTTTAAAGAATGAGCTCAACGAGACAAAGTAAAAGTTACATAACAAATATGAAGCCGCACATTTTCTATGGGCCATAAAACTATTTATGTAGGTGTCAAAAGATACAATATGAAGTCGCACATTTTCTATGGGCCATAAAACTATTTATGTAGGTGTCAAAAGATACAATATGCTCAAATTGCTATTTGGTCATTTCTTGGATAAACCTCTTGTAGTGTGTTGGTTTCAATTTTGCTTCAATAACACACAAACAAAAAAAATCACTTTCGCACTAATCGTTTTCAACCCTATCACATTTTCAACTATATCAACATTGTTTATAATCTTTTGGAATCAGGATAGCTCTCTCTCCTCAACATTGTTCAAGCTCCACGTTCTACACAATGAATTTCCTCCAAAATGGCAATATAGATGTGAAGAAAACTAGTGACACTAACTAGTTTTCTACGTGACACCAAAGGCGTAGGAGAAAACTAGTTCCATAACTTTATATAAGCACAGATGCATTTGGTTAAAGAATTAGCTCAAAGAGACTAAGTAAAAGTTACATAACAAATATGCAGCTGCCCATTTGGTATGGTCCATAAAACTATTTATCTAGGTGTAAAAAGAGTACAATATGAACCAATTGCCAGTTGGTTGCTGCTTGGATATACCTCATTTAGTGTACCATTTTCAACTTTTCTTAGCACACAATAAATCACTTTCATATCATCATTTTCAACCACATCACATTTTCAACTATATTAATATTGTTTCTATTTTTTTTCAAAGGAATTTGTTTATGATGAGAATGAGAAGAACCTACCTGTAAAGAATGGATTCCGGATTTGAGCTCTCTGTTATGGCATTCCATTATTTGTGCTTCTTTATCTCTACATGCTTTATCATCTTTTTCCTTGGTTATCATTTTTGCAGTGAGAGGCAACAATGGCGGGCGCTCGTTCAATATCAAATCAGGGTGAGATGGAGTCCTTACAAGTCCTGTGCCATCGGATTTTTCTGAAAGCTTCATTGTTGGTATGGTTTCAGGTTTCCCTGTTGAATTGGGGGTTTGTTATAGATATTGGCTTCGTTGTTTCGTTCGAGCTATTAGCTTTGGAATAGAAGAAAACATCTCAAATGCCCATAAATATAGACGCGAAAAGATGAAAAATATTTAAACATTGCTCTAATAAAATACTGTCACATATTTTTCTAATACACGTAAGAGTGTGGGGGTCGAGATCCATTTAAAACCATTTTGTTCACATTTCTCTCTGTACTTCTTGAAGTGCCATTTCAGAGGAAATTCATTCACTGTGGTGAGTGCGAAGTACCTCGTGTTGAACTTCCTCCGAAATGGCAATGTGGATGCAGAGGATAGTAATGTGAAGGAGATATATCCACTGCATTCCACCCTTACCACGTGCATCTAATTGAAAAGGAAAACTTAGATGAATATTTTAAACTACCCAAAAAATTGAAATGAAAGTTATTACTTAGATGAATATTTTAAACTACCCAAAAACTTGAAATGAAAGTTATTACGTGATTCCAAGTGAACAAGATTGATGAACGGTGGATAAATTTTTGCATTATGTACCATATTATTGGGGTATTTATTCTCTTGGGGGAATATTTGAACACATGGGGCACTTTGGGGGAGGATGATATTATTCCAAAATAGCAGAAATGATCAAGTTGCATGCCTTCTGCAATCCCCCAAAAAAAATTGTCCATCGACCTTAACAACCTTCATGTACTAGAAAGAAAGGAAGACTAAGAGATGAATGAAATTGGTAAACCTTAAGAGACGAGACCTGAGGTTGCCCACCACTGTGAATACATTCATTGAATTAACATAATCAATTACATCTTTATAAAGATGCATAGGACTAGGATAGTTAGAACTAATTCCTAGAAATCAAGAACTAATCCTTAATTGAAGCAAACATCTAAACAAAAATCTGTTTCTCCATTATTTTCAAGTTCCCCCCTTAATGGAGAAAGGATTGATTTCCAAACCTAGCATCTCTCTAAACAATTCAAATTTGATATTCTCAAGGGGTTTTGTGAAAATGTCAGTAACATTTTCACAAGTATTACAATATTCAATAAAAATTTCCTTAGACTATATCTTTTCTCTAATAAAATGAATTTGGGCATCAACATGCTTTGTCCTTGCATGAAAAATCAAATTATTTTCCAACTTGATTGAGCTCTAGTTTTCACACTTGATCACTATAGTATGCTTTTGTTCTTCTCCAACATCTTGAAGAACTCGCCTCAACCAAACAACTTCACAAGTTGTTGCACAAAAAGCTTTATATTCTGTCTCTGTAGATGAAAAAGATAAAGTTGGGTTATTCTTGCTGCTCCATGAAATAATCTCATATCTAACACTGAATGCATAACCTGTAGTAGATCTTCTATCATCCGAGTTACTGGCCCAATCTAAATATAAGTAACCTATCCTCTTAACACCAAATGAATGGGTATATTTAAGACCAAAGCCAATTGTACCTTTAAGATACCTAAGTACTTCTTTCGTTGCATCCAATGGATTTTTAAAGGTCTGGTCATAAATTGACTCAACACATTAACTGAATATGCAATATCAGGTCTAGTGGTAGTAAGATAATTTAGACTTCCAACTAGCTGTCTGTACAATGTACCATCAACCTCTTTTGAACCATCATCAAGATGAAGCTTCACATTCTATTGCATAGGAACAAAAGTATCTTTGCACTGATCCATATTAAACATTTTAAACACTTCTCTAGCATACTTACCCTGTGAAACAAAAGTCTGACCAACATCTCGCCAAACTTCAAAACCTAAACAATAATGCAACTCATCGAGATCTTTCATCTCGAATACTTGTGACATCTGCATCTTAATTTCATTAATTAACTTCACTGAATTTCCTGTAATGATTAAGTCATCAACATATAAAGAAATCAGCACCACATACCCCTTTGCATCAAATTTGGTATACAAATTTGGATCACTTTGACTTCTCATAAAACCCTACTGGAAAAAGAAAGAATCTATCTTTTGATACCATGACCTAGGTGCATGTTTCAGCCCATACAAAGCTTTCCTTAATCTACAAACTAAATGATCCTACCCTTTTTTCACAAACCCTTCAGGTTGTGTCAAATACACCTCCTTCTTTAAGTCACCATTCAAAAAAGAAGATTTTACATCTAGTTGGTGCAAATTCCAATGATACTTTGTAGCTAACGTAATTAACAAACTAATAGTGTTCAATTTAGATACAGGTTCAAGTGTTTATGCATAATCAATCCTCTTTCTAAGAGTACCCTTTTGCGACCAATTTAGCTTTATATTTATCTATACTTCCATCTTCTTTAAAATTGGGTTTGTATAGCCATTTGCATCCTATATATGGGCTCTTTTCCTTTAGGAATTTCAATAATTCTCAGGTTTTATTTTAAATTATAGATTCATATTCTTCATCTCCACTCTTCATATTCAATAGCTTCATTAAAATGCATGGCTTCTATGACATTCAAAGCATTGGTCATGAGAGCATGGCCCTTGTACCTTTCAGGTAGTCGAATCCACCGAATAGATTTCCTGCGTGCTTCACTACTTTCACTTGTATTCTCTGAAAGTACTTCTCCATTTATGATTGGGATCTGACTGGTGATGATGTCCACATCACTAGATTCCTCCCCAAGATTTTGTTGCTCACTGTCTTCTGCTTTTTCTTTTGCTTTATTGTCTTCAACTTCAGGAAGAATGTGTCATATTTCATAGTTGTTATCCTTATTGCCTTCATCTACCTGTTCATGGAAAATTACATCTCTACTCACAAATACTTTGTGAGTAGATGGATCAAACATTTTATATGCTTTAAATTCTAAACAGTATCCTACAAAAATACATTTGATACCTTTAGCATCAAGTTTCTTTCTGTTCTCCTTTGGAATATGTGCAAAGGCATTACACCCAAATATCCTCAAATGATCAATCGTTGGTTTAAAACCATACAGGGCTTCGAATGGAGCCTTGAAATCAAGATACCTTGTCGGACTTCTATTATTTCGATAAACAACAATACTAATGGATTTTGCCCAAAAATAATTTGAGAGGTTCTTACCTTTGATCATACTCCATGTACACTCCACCAATGTCTTGTTTTTCCTTTCTGCAACATCGTTCTACTTTGGACTGTAGGGTATTGTGAATTTCCGCACTAGTCCATGATCCTTTCAGTAATTGACGAAGTTCCCTAATATGTATTCTCCCCCTTGATCTGAGCAGAGAATCTTTATAAATTCCTTGTATGCTTCTCTCGTTTTTTTTAATTCTTTGAAGTATTAAAAAACATCACTCTTTTTCCTGAGGAAGTACACCTATGTGTGCCTTGTGCAATCATCAATAAACAACAGAAAATAATAGGCTCCTCCTAAATATCTGGTCTGCATTGGTCCACAAACATCATAATGCACAAGTTCTAATACATCTCTTATTCTCCTATCAAAATTAGAAGAGAATTCATCTTTGTGAATTTTACCTAATGCACCGCCTTCACAAGCAACATATTATTTTTAACATAGGGAGACCTTCAACCATATTTTGTTTCTGCAGCAACAATAAATCATGATAATTGATGTGACCATACTTGTGATGCCAAATAATTTCTATTGACATAGTTGTAGAAGTCACTGCATGATGACTTTTGCTGTTAACATCAAACTTGTACAAGCCTCTAACTCTGACTCCTGAAGCAACGGGTTTGTAGTGATCCAACAAATCTTTCACTATGTAATGTGTTTTAAAACATTCAACCTTTAGGTTCTGATGTGTTATTGTAGACATAGAGATCATTTTTTCTTGATCCCAGGTACATACATAACATTATAGATGCATCTAATGCTACCATTTGGTAAAGCCATGGGTATATCCCCATATCCCATAGTCTTATATGCAAGATCATCTCCAAGGTAGATGTTTCCACCATTGCTAATTTCCTTGAAGTTTTTGTACGTGTCCTTATTGCATGTCATATGAATCGACACTTCAAAGTCCACAAACCATGTATTAGCATCATCCATTTCAACAGACAATGCAACAATAGACACAAATAACTTGATATTTTTGAGATCAAAATTCAGGGCTTCTCCTGCAAAATGTCCTAACTATCTTCTATGTTTATGTCTAAATTCATCACTTTTGTTCTTATAACAGTCTCTTGCCAAATGCCCACTTCTACCACAGTAAAATAATTTCATTTCAGATGACATACCTTGATTTGATTTTAGAAATGGCCTTTTCTGGGATGAGCTTCTTCCTTTGTTTGCTCTTCCTTGTTTCCCTTTGAAGAATTTCTTCTTCGCCACAAGTGCCAAATCTGGATTCTGAGGCTTCCAGTTCTTGCGTTTCTCTTCTTCCTACAATAATATAACTCTCAATTCCTCAAATTTTGGCACTTCTCCCTTGCTGCGAGACCTGTAATAAACATTTGGTAATCTTCTGACATTCCATTTAACATGATTGTTACCAGATCAGTACTAGGTATTAACTCCCTTATGTCTCCCAACTTGTCTTTCAATTCTTTAATTCTGGAAATAAAGGCATTAACAGATTCGTTCTCTTCCATTTTAATGTACATGAGCTTACTTTTCAAGAAGAGAACTCAATTTTTGTTTTTAGTCTCATATAATTCCTTTAGTGTATTCCAAGTTTCAGCAGAAGTCTTACAATCACAGATATGAGGAATTATACTATCTTTGACAGACATTCTAAGAAGTACCTTTTCTTTATTTTCTTGCTTCTCCTAGTCTTGAATTGTTGCAGTTGTCATGCCTGCAACAGGTTTTGTTTCATCCCCTTTTGTAATAGTCTGGGCACCATAGCCTTCTAGTAGGGTCTGCTCCTTGAATTTCTAGTTGACGTAATTTGTGCCATCTAGATTATTGGCTTCGTTCAGGTATGTCTCTGCAAGAGGATTTTCCATCATCTTCCAATATATTCAGGAGGACTTCCAATAGCTCAAATAACTCAAATTTTGAATTTCAAAAATGGTGCTGCACTACAACGTGAATTTCTAGTTGATGTAATTTGTGCCATCCAGATTATTGGCTTCGTTCAAGTATGTCTTTGCAAGAAGATTTTCCATTCTCTCCCAATATCTTTAGAAGGACTTCCAATAGCTCAAATAACTTAAATTTTGAATTTCAAAAAAGGTATTGCACTATAACTTGAATTTCTAGTTGACCTAATTTTTGCTATCTATATTATTGCTTTCCTTCACACCTATCTCTGCAAAAAGGTTTTCTATCCTCTCCCCTATCTTCCGCAGGACTTCCAATAGCTCAAATAACTCAAATTTTGAATTTCAAAAAAGATGCTCAACTTTTTGAAAAACAATATAAAAACCTTTTTAAAAAAAATATAGCCCCTGGTCGCTCAATCAAAACCCTCTTTTAAATATATTGAAACCTCCCTTTTTTTGTTTTTGTTTTTCTTTTTTTTAATAGAGAGCCTTACCATCGCCAAGCATCCTGAATAATAATTCTATGCACCCACTATTACATGGTCGGTTAATACAAACACACAGTTGCAGAATAGGAAAGGACTGTCCTGGCCCGTATACGATTATGCTGACGAATTGCGGCAGAACCTTTCAGTGTTGCCAGCAAATTCTTCGACAGGACTAGGCAATGTTGCACCTCCAATATTTTTAATTTCGTAACTGTGCCTCCACCAATGCTCCTCCTCCTAGGGGTCACAAGCGGTGATCCACAGGAAAAAAAATAACACGTCACTAGATTCAGCAACGGGAACAAACACGTCGCGACTTTGCTTCAGCTGCGCCAACAAATATGATCTCGGCTCTTCGCTTGAATCCGGATATGGTGATCCGATTGGAGAGCCGTTGTTGTCAAGAGTACATCATTGAGGGCTGCTCGAGCTTCACGAGTACGTCATTTCACAAACTTCCCTCCACGCTTCAGCTCACTGTCTTCTGCTTTAGGTTCAACTCACAACAGATCGCTCCACGCTTCCACTGCGCATAGAGATGAATGCTGCCATCAGATAGCTAATCGGTGTCCCTCTTCGTCACAGTGCTCGACCACACACATCTCCTGGGCTTCTCTCAAATTCTTCAATTGAACAATTCCAGAACAAATAGTCACGCCATCTTGCTCTGATACCAACTAGAAAGAAAGGAAGACAAAAATTGGCAAACTTCAGGATTGGAGACCCAGAGGCTTCCCACAGCTAAGAATACATTCATTAGATTAACATAATTAATTAAATCTTTATAAATATGAATAAGACTAAGATAATTAGAACTAATTCCCAGAAATAAAAAACTAATCTCTAATTACATCAAACATCTAAATAACAATCCGTTTCTCCATTCTTTAATCAAACATCTAAATAACAATCTGTTTCTCCATTGTTTAATGGAACATCTAAATAACAATCCGTTTCTCCATTATTTTCAAGTCACGTGACTTTAGTTTCCGTTTGTCCATTATTTTCAAGTCATGTGACTTTAGTTTATGAGGATGGTCTCACAATAACGCCAAATGTGAACTTGGAAGCACGAAGTCAAACTTAAAAGGAAATTAACAAAATCTACACAAAATTAATCAGGTCTAACATGATTCTATGCTGCTCCATGACGGGGTTCACCAACTTGGTTTAACATAAAATTAAACGTGGCTATGACGCTGCCTCAATATCCATCGAAGTCCTGCAAAATTCAATATTCTTGCTTAGTTAAATAGGCCAAGAACTACCCAAGAATAATGAATACATGACTATCACAAAAATAATAATCAAAGAGTAATAAATTCATGGCTACCACAAACAAAAACCAATGCAAACATTTTAATATGCCATAAAAATGTTTAGTACACAAGATCATAAAAGGGAGAAAATGAGAATTCCAATGTCGGTGAGAAGCAAATGGTTAATGGTTTATTTGTGAAGTCAAAACACCGACCGAATGATGCTCAAGACCTAAACCTTTAGGACTTGTGACGAGATGCCATACATGGGCTGGCTATGTCTTAGAATGAGGCAATATAGCATTTATGTGCATGAAGGCTCACTTATAAAAAAAAGCGTTCCATCCTATTGATGAACTTGTGCACTTGTGCGTGAATGACCCACCAGGTTTCGGTAAGATACTTTATAATAATAACAAGGAACAATAATAATTCTTTTCATTTCAAAAAGGGGTTTGATTTGTGTAAAGTGGAGTGTGGAGGTGTGGATACTACGATAAGGGGTTTTAAGACAATATTTGAGACAATTTTGGGGTAAATTGTTTTAACTTGAGACAAAAAGAAACTTGTATATTGTCTTAAATATTGCTTTTAAGCGAGTGTCTCAAATTAATGTCTTAAAAAATTGTTTTTAAAAAGACAATATATAGCACAAGTGTTATTGTCTCTTAGGAGACAATTCATTTTTCTGTCCTCAGAGACAAAAATATCTCACCATTGATATAAATCAATATAAAATGTTTTTAATTAAAAATAAACAACAATATCATTGATTAATTCATATTAGGGCATAATGGAATCAAACCACCAACCTCCTGCATATAAATTAGGTGCTCTTCCATTGAGCTAGCACCCTTTAAAGAATTATGTGATCAGGTTGGGAAGTTAGAGGATGTGGCAGAGATACATGAGGTGATGATGGAGCTTCAGGAGAGTTGCCAAGATGAAATGGATAGGATGGCGGTGGTTGAAATTTCACATCAACTATATATTGAACATTTTAAACTCAGGAGAATTAGACACGTATTGAGGCGTTTTTCCATGAAAGTCATCTGCACAATGTCCAAAAGAAGAGTTAATTGAAATATGAATTGTAGCAATATCTTAAATAGGAAAAAAATTAGTTATTCTATCATTATTGTTGAATTGGAAGAATGTGCAAGATTCAAAACAATTAACTTTCTTGGGAATAAGCATCATATCACTAAATATTTGATTTATTTGAAGTGTTAATTTTTGTCCCCAAAAATTATAGGAACACATTTACAAGTCAATTGATATAGTAATAAAGGGTGGGAGTAAAGGAGGATTCCCGGTACAAGAAGAAGAATAAATTGTTGCAAATGTAAAGGTCATATAGTTTTCTAGCAGCACCATAGATGTATCTATGAAATGGAAATAACTAGACTTCATCACTCTCCAACAAAATATGACATAATATCTCACAGATTAAGCCTCAGATAGAGATTTTGCTTTCATCTTTTAAGTATTAGCCTCAAAGATGAACAATATCGACAACAACTTGAGCCCAAAATTTCAATTGTTCCTTCACTTGTTACGGATCATCTCTTGTGATGGAGATTTTCCACTTGGCAATAGGAGATTATGAATATCCCTCATTGTTTGGATATTTCCTTTTATCAAGAGTAGACACAAGATAAAATTTCTGATGGTGGTCATCTTGAAACTGTTGGCCGATTGCATAACATAACTCCAAGGCTAGCAAGGTATTGAGAGCTCAGACATTTCTTCATAATTGAAACTGAATCCCAGATAAAGACACCCATTCAACTCATCTAATTCAATGTTTGTAAGCATCTTAACTCTAGGAGTGCTAGAAGTATGTGTCAAAGTTGAATAAGGACAATCAACTTTGGCCTCTTTGTTGGTTGAGTCAGAAGTTGTCTTAGAGAGCTGGAAATCACTGAAATAATTAGAATCGCAAGAAAATTCCTTTAATATAGCTTGATATCTTTTCGTTTCCCATGCCTTCTCACTCCAGTATTCTATACTAGACCTATATAGGCTTCTTCTGCTTCTACTTTTCTTAGATTGACTGAAATCTCTACACTGATCTGCATCTCCATAAACTACGGTGGTTGGCTTGTTGAGAGGATTACTTAAATCAGAGAGTGGGGACTTCTTGTTGTACCCTGAGATAACAGATGCCAAAATCCCTCATTATACAATCAATATTTCTTTTTCCTTCACCTTATGAGACTATTGCACAATATTGCAATCCAATCACCTCCATACATATAGGCTTTCACACAATTAGGGTGGTTTCAACCACTCCCTAGATAGTAGGATCTGAGATCTAATATTAGAGTCTCAATCCTATCATCATCATAACAATAATCTAAGTTTAGCTTTCTCCATTCATTCCAACACTCCCGCTTAATGGAGAAAGGGTATTGAACAATAACATATGTTTGTTGGTCTAGTCTCAGCTATGCTCACAATTAAAAAATGAAACAACTTGGTAATAGAGGTTTTCATTTTTGTCTTCTTGCAGCAGAGTCCATACTTGTTCATCTTGAGTCGAGGCTTCATCTTTGCTTTCCTCGCCATGAGGTAGTGATATCTCTTCACCTCATTTCTTCCCTAGTGATGGAAAGCTTGAATTCTTATTCTCGCCCTTCTCAAGATTGTGACAAGCTCGATAGGAGAATTTTCCCTCTCACTATTTTCGGTGTCAATCATCTGAAAGTTAGTTATGATGTCTTCATCATTCATTGATGTAACGTCTGCACACACAGAAATATTGATGAGATCATCATAATCTAAATTCTCTCCAGCTTTGTCTTCTTCTGTCACGTCTTTGTAATCGGCTTCATGTGGCTCGTCCCATTGATCTTCAACACTTTGTTCCACTTTACACCCTTCCTGAAGGTCAGCTCATGTGTCTTCAAGCTCAATATCTTGCACAACATATTGTGCCTCTTGATTCTCGTGGTCATCAACAGAACCACATTGTTTTTCTGAAATTTCTTCTAACTCAAACATACTGCCCATCCTAATGCCTCCGAATGCCCACATGAAAAAATCATCATCATCAGAATAAAAAATATCTAAAAATATAGACATGTTGTTAAAGTCCAGCTTATCTCGCTTTGAGATTCTTTTTTCGGCTCCACACGATCCTCTAACGAGCACCAACAACCCCCACGCAGGCAGGAAAATTCTCCCTTTGGAAGCTCTTCAACTGTAGAACCTTGTAGATTGTGGCTTCTATGCCACATAGGTCTTAGTGCCCTCGGCTTTGGCGACGAGCAACTAAATGGCCTCTCACAAGCTTTCTCAATATCTAATTCTGATGCACATATTTCTGATGATGGGTTCAAATCAGCAAAAAAAAATTGTATTTTCTGTGGCATATAATAATTTACAAGAAAATTTACTGAATTACTTTTGGGATCTCCACAAGAGAAACATTGCCACATGGATGAGCAAGCTACCACTGAGAACATAAACCAACGTTCTGCAATCCACTGCCCTCCTCCGATCCTACAATGATTTTCACTCTTTTACGCTACACCCAGAGGTAGATCTACCAATCCATGACACCACGAATCTACAACAATCAAAGGCACCAACAATTGAATCCACGCGGCACCACCAATCCATGATCAAGGTAGTGTTGGCCTCAAACTGTTCGGCCTCAATCAAGACAAAACCTTCTTGGTAGACCGCAACAACCTCAGCCTCAGGAGCAGATCATATGTTTCTCCCTTTGACAACGCCACAGCTGCTACATAGTGATTTTTCCATTTCCTACGCAAGAACGCTCTCATGAATTTGGCGTAGCTGCTAGCTATACGTAGGTTTTTCATCACATTCTTTGTGCGTTCTCCACTCAGACATCGAAGATGGGAAGCTTGCAATTTTACCAGATAGCTTTGAAGAACAAATCAAAGATCGGGCATTACTTGTAAGTTGGGTGCCTCAGGTTAAAGTTCTTGCCCACATGGTCATGCACGCATGTTTAAGAAACACCGAACTGTTTTTAACTTCACCTGCTTCGAGATGAAAGATGAAGAGTAGCCACAGCACGCACGGTGCAGTCCGGAGGGGCTTCTGAGACAGGTTATGGAGGCTACCAAGAAAAACAGGTGTGGGCCTTGCTGGGGAGAATGCATTGTAGAGGTTCGATGGAAGATGCAAATCTTCTTGAAAAAAACTTATCGCGCAGCTAAGAAATCGGGCTGCTGCTTAATCCAAAACACTTCAGAAGTAAACGACGGATCAGAAGCTCCGTGCAGCTTTTTTTCTCCATGCACTCCCCGCAGATCTGGTCTTCAATCATCGGCAATAGCACAGTCACCGCCTTCCTTGAACACAGCCTTGTTTTCTGTTTGCACAGTCGATGCTCTTATACACCATGGTCTCGCGAAGATCTTCGCAACTGTACACTTCACATCTGCGACGACTGACAAAATAAAAAAGTGCATAGTTCCACAGTGGGATCAGCACGTTTAGCCTTCCAATACAAGCGATGATTTTGCCTCAGTCGCGCTGTCCACTTGGCTTACAAGATTGACAACCCTGAAGCTCTGATACTACTTCATGTAACCGATTCTACCATCGCTCTATCTCCTCATCAGAATTCAAAGTACAGGAGCTCTCACGCTCCCATGAAATCCACCCACCCATGGTGGGATTTACCCAGCCTTGCTCTCGCACTATTATCTTGTAGATGCAGTCCAAACATCATCACTTTCATAGTCATGCACCGGCTCCGTATAGTGTGATCCTTTGGCAGGGTCCAGGGGTACAATTACGGGCAGTGATTTCTTCTCAAAAATCATCTTGCACTTCTTCAGATTAATCACCCCGTTCATGTTAGTGGCCCAGTCAATTCCTAAGAGCGTGGGGTAGGGAATGATATCATCCAAAATCTCTATCACTTCAAAGTCTGTCAACATGCTCACTCCCTCAATATCCACAGTTATTCCTTGCAATTGCCCCATGGGTATTATTTTTTGCTGGTTTGCCATTCTTAGCTAAATTGGAGACCACTACAGCGCAGGTCTCCCCATTTGCTCCCATGTTTGTTTCGGAAAAGCATTCGCATCCAGTCCTAAATCCATGATGAATTGATCCATCTCATATTCTTTGATCTGCGTGATTAGCCTCATTTCTCTTCTCGTCATTGTCTTATGCTTTCCAATCTTTCAGACTATGCGCAGTTCTCCTGGCGCAGTCCCAGCGCATCTGTTAATGAGTTCCCGTAATCCTTTTACAGCCTTACTGTCGCGTAGTAACTTCATACATGTTTTTAGGAATGTTGTGAGAATATATGGGTCCATCTCTGGCTCTGGTTTGTCTTTGCTTCCTGAAGTGGAGGCATTAGCGAAGCTCTCCTTAGCTTCCATGAAGGTTTCCCAAGTGCGCTCCATATCAGACTCCACTTCTTTCACCGGAGCTTTGTGAACCCAAGTAATATCTTCTGTTTGTTTTCCTTTGTCATCTCTCGTCACAATTCCATTTCAGAGCACAATGTTCATTCGGATCTTCCTCACACGGCTCAAACCTCATCATCTACAGGTTCTAAGTCAGGGGAGGCGGTAGCGCTCCTTTGTTGTGTATCCTAGCTATCAGCGTAGGACAATATTATGTCTCATGATCAAACAAGGTGCAATACAAACACGACGTGCATGTTGGATTCGTGCAATCGTGGGCATAATGTCCTAGCCCTTCGCAATTGTAGCATATCAACTGTCCGCGACTTCTTCCAGGTCCTCCTCCGCCTTGGCCTTGTTCATGCCCTTGAAATCCTATTCGCGTCATTCCTGCATTCTGGTCAAGGGGCCGCTTTTTGGCTTGAACCCTATAGGTGGGAGTTCTATCCATCATCAACCCATAGCTTCTACAAGTGCGCTCATCGTGTCCCACTGACCTACAAAAGTTGCAGAACAACTGTTGTGAATTTTGTGTATAATTCTGTAACAAGTGGCAGTTTTCTGTGGCATGTTTTCCAGCTATTTAACAAATCACGGACCACAAAGCAGGCGTCGTGCTAAGTACTACTTGTGCTTCCAGCCTTGAAGGCATCAGTCCTCCTCCTGCGAGGTAATTTGTGAAAACTAGGTAGTGGTCCTTGTCATGACCCTGACCCTTGCATTTTACGCACCATACCTCTTCGCACACTTTTGGTCGAGTTGTCCTATCTGGTTTTAAACTCTAGATCTCAAGGCATAAATTCTTCAGCTGCGTGTGGATCTACTGAACTCCCAAGTTGGGATCCTGCATCGAGGTCTCATGTAGCCTCATCGCGATCTCTAAGGCCTCTGCTTGAGTTGTTATCTTTTGCTGCAATAGCGCACTCCTTAAATGTCACGTTAGCGAAGCTACAAACCACTCACGATGTTGTCCATCCATTAGATTCATATTAGCTTTGTGATTGTGCATTTTAGCCTCTGATCCAGCTCCCAAGGAGTCTCACCTGGTAGCATCGTGATCTCATTGAATCCAATGATTGATCGTGATTCAAACTTTGGCCTGCTAAATTCTTTATTTAGCACCTTTTGGATATCCGCTATTTCCGTATTTGGATTATCATTGGAGTGCTTAATATACCAGGTCAGTGCATGATCATGCAGAGTGCTAACTAGTGTCGCTTTCTTTATATTGTCATCTATAACTCCTTGTGCTTCCCATATAACGAACCAGAATTGGTCTAGATCCTCATTTCCCAATCCTTTGAACACATGCAACTTCAATATTCTTGCCATATTAAATTGCAGTGGTGGTGGAGGTGGTACAGGAGAAGATGGAGGTGACGGTGGTGAAGTTGGTGGCCATGTGGGTGGAGGTGGTATTCGTGGAATTCTTTGCCTTATCAGATGAATCGCACTTCGCGGAGAGACCTTTGCGCATTCTTCCTCGTCCCCTCGTGGAGGTGAAATCAAGGGGCTATTTTTTGGTCCCTTATTTCCTTCATTCCTGCAAGCTTTTCCACTCCACGTAGCCTTGAACATCAAGGTAACTGCATAACCCTCTTTTCACACAATAGCATTTTAATCCAAGTATTAAAAGACTTTACGTATTTACCTCGCGGTCCTTTGAGAAAGCGTCACTCTGCCTCGCTATAGCTGACTGAGGTGTCGACCATGAACTCAGTAATGAATCCTCCTATAATCTGATCAAGCCAGTGATCAACGACATGCGTGATCTTATCCTCCGATGCTTCCAACCTTCACACTAACTCTGGGGTCCACACAATATGACCGTCAAGTTTCCACCTTCATTGGCTATCTGCTAGCTTCGGGATCCACTCGTATAGCTTAGTAGGGAAGGACGCGCAGAAGATTTTGTGGATCTCCATGTATAGGTAGTAATCTAGCCACTCTTCTTTTGACCGTCGCATGTTCCTGTTCTCTTGTGCTGTGAACTCGTGAATTCTTCTATCCAACCAGCCTTCAATTTCCTTCTTAATTGGATTCCAATGATACGACATCAAACATCTCTATGCAGATTCTAGTCCTGGCAACAGAACCATTTGTTGGCTTGAGGGGGCTTGACCCAGGTTTGGAGTTATTTAGACAAACAAATCCCTACACTATTGGCCCTTTTGGCATCAGCCCGCGGAGCGCGGACTGAAGTCTCACCTGAAGCAGTATGGGGGGATGCTGGAACCAAGTTTCTGCACCCTTGAGAACTCTGTGATGTCGGTTTAGTCCAACTAGACCTACCTTCGCATAAGTCACTTCACGTACTATTCTAATCTTCAATACCTTCGCGATTTGTTATAATTGTCTTTCACGCAGCCCTAATCAAGGGATGAGATGCTTTCGCGTTGCTATGGCAGCGACCTACACTGTTTCCCCAAACTACACCACGTATCTTATTTTCTTAACAGATCTTAGTTAACTTCGCGTAAACATATATTCTATCTTGCATTCACTTAATCAACACAGTTATATACATTCGTGCATCATATAAACAGTGGAAGTACAATTCATACCCAATATATTCAATGCATAATACAGGAAATAAATACGCAAAAATGATATGAAACTTCTCTTAATTATTACTTCCAACTCTTACAGCCTCGACTCGCCCTGCGCACTCAGTTGTAGGGGTCCATGCACTCAACTGCGGACTACTAGGCCTCCATGCACTCCGTTGAAGAGCCTTCTCCTACCCTATGACTCAAAACTAGACTTTACACTTCAAATCTATCTCGCATACATCATATGTCCATCTTCCACTATGCTATCAAACTACTTAGAGCCTAGCTCTATTTATACAATCCCATGGTTTGCGGACCATGGGTAGATCTCTATAACTGACTTTACAATAACAAAATTAAGGGTGGACAACCCTATGACTCTTTTACAAGCTACATGCTCCACACCCACAAAATGCAGAGTCTTTACATCGAAATTACAATTTTTGACCAAAATCTGCTCTCTAAGCCCCAAAACTTCCATTGGGTGATCCCGCGCCCAACATGGACCATAAACCATCACCAGGGCTATAGGGGACAATGCCTTCGAGCTTAACATTCCACCATTCCTTGGTCTACACCCAGTGTTCAATGTAGACGGCTTTCGGCCATACTTTCCACCATTGTTGGACACATCCGACGTTGCAGAACAACTAACACCAATAGAGCTAAACCCAGACTCCATGGAATAGGCCACAACTGATCGAATCATGGACACACAGATCAAGAACACTCGCCAATAGAAGATCCATCTATATCGAGTTTTCAAAGCTGGCCAAATCCTTCACCAAGGCAAGTGGCTCAACAAGGACCAAGTTCAGCAAAAGTTTCCCCATCTCATGGAGGCACTCAACGCAATGGGGACCATTGCTTCCTAAAGGGGGAGGAATGATCCAGATAGATATTCGTGGCCACCTACCTATTCCAATTGGACCCCAAACACTCTTTTAGTTTTTTGGTTTCCTTAATTGTAGCACAATTTACTATTTTTGGTAGTTTTTAGGGTCTTGAACTTCCAGAGCTATTTTGAGGCCCTAAACGACATTTTTATGGAAAACGGAGAGACCAAAACTGTCCCAAGTTGGCTTGGTATTTAGATTTTGACTTATTCTTTAGAACCTTCGAAACGAGGAATTGTGATAACCAAACGAAGATCATATGCCAAAGTTACGACCCTAGGAAGTTGATGTACCAATTTACCCAAACGGGGCCCACAATTTTGGCACTTCATCTCCTTGGATTAAGTTTTTGGGTTTTCAGGGTTTTGCATTATTTCTCAATAATAAATATGCCTTTGAGCCTCATTGTAACACAGTTCATAGGCATGTAGCTACCACATCTCTTCTCAGAGATAAGCTACCATCACCCAAGCTAGTTTATTTCCATTCTATTTGTAAGCATATTTTAGTATTTTGATATTAATGAAATGAAGTGTTATTACTGCCGCATTTTGTATTTATGGTTATATGTGTAATTTGTTGTGTTCTTGTTTATGTTCGGATTAGTGATATCAGAGCGGTATGCTCTTTCTCTATTTTTCTTTGCATGTCCCCAATGAGGCCAGGGTATAAGGAGTTAGGGCTCGATCTGGTTGAACCTTTTCAAGACCAGCCTCGCAAACCCCGACAGCCTACCATGGCGGAAGAAAAGAAAGATGAGGGGGCAATAGATCCTTTCAAAATATTTCTCGAGGAAGCCCTCGAGCGACAGAGGAATGTCATGATGGATAACTTTGCCCAGATCATTCGACGACTACCCACAAGCGATGCATCTTCATCCAAAAACTACTCTGGAGGCACCACTCTTTTTAAGGTACATGTTCAATTCGTTATTCTTGTATTTGAGGGACAGATGGATGCAGACGTCGTAGATAAATTGTTGAATCTATTGGAAGGATATTTTTCAATTCATGACTTTTCGAATCGGGAAAAGATTACTTTTTCACTTCTCAAAGATGCCCCACATGTCAAGAACTGGTGGAAATCCTACTGTGAACAAAAGGACGAGTTGGAATCCTCACTGTTTTCAAACGCACCCACTTCAGATTCTTTCCAAGATGCCATCAAGGAACAATAGTACCCTGCATGGAGCTATGAAGATAAATACATAAAGTGGACCACTCTTCGACAAGGAAGGGACCAAGAGATTAGGGAAATTTTGAGGTCTAAAATGGGCCTCCTAAGGAAATTATAAAATAATAGTGGAAATAATAAAATAAGATTATATTACATCATCCAATTTTATAGGGAAAAAAGAAAAACCTATTTTTTCAACTCGTATTTTCAACCTATCTCCCTATGGGTTTACTAAAATTTTGAGCAGCAACACTCATTGTATGAAAAATTTGATTCCTCATTCAAGGAGTACCCATGTTGCATACTTTCGATGGGCTCTACTAAATGAAAAATGTGATTGCAATAAGGTTTTTTTCATGTATTTCTCATTTTTCATGTAGCAGGGTTCATCGAAAGTATGCAACATAGGTACTCCTTAGATGAGGAATTAAATTTTGCATCTAATGAGTACTCCCGCTTGAAATTTGAGTAAAACCTTAGGGAGATAAGTTGAAAATACGAGTCGAAAAAGTAATTTTGTTATTTTATTATTTTTTAATCTTTTTACTTTTTTACTCCAAAAATGGTGAATCATCCCCCATGGTTGACATCATCATCTTGAATCCTATTAGTTCTTATAAAGTTTATTTTGGTTGTACATTTTTCTTAGGAGACCCATTTTAGACCTCAAAATTCCCCTAATGTGTGTTAGAGTTAACATATATTTTCCATACTCTCCGCAGGAAGTTGGGTATCGAGTATTCTGAGTTGCATTTGGTACTCATGTATTGTGGTTGTTTACACAAGTACATCTAGGACGAGATGGAGTTCCTGCACATCTCCTCGCTCGACACGATATATTGATATGCTGTCAATATTGAGCAGAAGTTTAAATAGAAGAAGTGGGACTTTGGATTTGGGAATCTGAAGCAAGGAAAAGGTGTCACCAAACCATAGAGAAAAGACCAAAGCTAAGGCGGAGTGACCCAAGACAACCCGTCGAAGTCGAAAGAAAATAACAACACCACGAAGATAAAGAAGGACACAGGAAAATGGTGTGAGTTCCATAAGAGCTCCACTCACAACATAAGTGAGTGTCGGGCCAAGCTGTCACTGGTGGCTAAGCTAAAGGCTTCCGAATTAGACACATGTTCCGACTCTGAGTCAGAACTTGACAAGGGGAATGACAAAGGGAAGCAAATCATTGATTTGGAACCCAGTGGCACCGTGGCCACCACCAAGATCCAAAAGAATGAGCCTGAAGATCCAGAGGAGGGGGAATGCCTCTTCCACTCACAGATGTTGGTGAAATTTTCTCCACTGCAGCTCATTGTCGACAGCGAGAGTCAAAAGAACCTCATTTCAATAGAGGTTGTGAGGCGGTTAGGCCTATTGACGACAACGCATCCACAGTCATACACCATCGGTTGGCTTCACCAAGGACGAGATCTGTGCGTCAGCCAATAGTGTCGCCTTCCCTACAACATCAAGCCTTTCACGGATGAGGTACTGTGTGATGTTGCTCCTCTTGAAGTTTGTGATATATTATAAGGACAACCATACTTGTGGAAGTGACATGATGCATATGAGTCTAGACCTCGCTTTGTGATTATTACTTTAGGCAATAAGTTGTATAGGATACTGGAGGTAGCCCCACCTACTGCCATCTCTTTGATCACTGCAAAGAAATGCAATAAAATCATTTCCTATACCAGAAAATTTATTTTTCCTTATGATTTCCCTCAGGGCAAGAAGAAGGTTGTGGCTACGACTTCCAGACAGGGCTCCTCCTCATAGTAGCAGTAGATGGACAAGGTCGTGGAGGAGTACAGGGACAATTTCACCTCAGCTACAGGGGCACCTCTACACTTTCAGATCAAGCACTCCATCGATATGACCCTGGACTCGCCGCTACACAATGGATCGATATATTAACGCTCTATTCGGAAGAATGATGAGTCAAGAGGCATATTGAGGAGTTGTTGTAGAAAGGGCACATCAGGCCAAGCTCATCACCATGTGGGAGCCCGATTATATTGGTATAGAAGAATGACGAGACATGGAGACTCTCTATTGACTATCGAGTGCTAAACAAGATCACTGTCTAGAATAGGTACCCAATCCCATGGATTGATGACCTTCTAGACCAACTCAAGGGGGGCAAATATTTCAGCAAGATTGACTTGAAGTTTAGTTATCACCAGGTGCCTATCAAACCCATCTGTTCTGTGGAAGACTACCTTCAAATCCAAGGAGGGACTTTTCGAATGGTTGGTTATGCCTTTCAACTTTATGAATGCCCCTGCAAGCTTCATGATATTGATAGATGACATCTTGTGACCCTTCACCAATGAATTCGTGGTGGTGTATTTAGATGACATCTTGATCTTCAGCTAGAGTTGGGAAGATAACCTCTGCCATATTCGACATGTCCTTCAAACCCTGCAACGACACAAGTTGTGTGCCAATTTGGAGAAATGCACTTTTGGCATGACCCAGGTTAAATATCTTGGCTACATAATTGATGAGTAGGGCGTGCATGTGGACCCAACCAAGGTACAAGTCATTTGGGATTTTCCAGTCCCAACCACTCTTACAGAGCTTCGCAGCTTTTTGGGCCTTGCCAATGTCTACCACAGGTTCATGTTGGGGTTCTCTCATATCACTTGGCCTTTAAGTCAAATCACCAAGGGAGGAGTGAAAGAAAAGTTTTTTTGGTCTGAAACCCAATAGAAGGTGTTTTCCGAGTTGAAGCATCGCGTCTACTCTGCACCAGTGCTCACATTACAATACTTGCAACAACCATTTGAGATTGAGATAAACACCTCCGACTATGTTATTGGTGCAGTTCTTGCTCAACACGAGAATCCAATGGCTTACCACAGTGAGACAATTTTAGACATAGGTCGAAATTATCCCACTTACGACAAATAAATTTATTCCATTATGCAAGTATGTCATCAATGGAACCATTACATTATGGGGAAGGAAACGATCATCCACATAGACCACCGACCTTTGCAGTTCATACAGACAAAAGGGAAATTGCAAGATGATCGCCATTAGAAATGGTCCACATACTTCCAACAGTTCCTTTTGAATATTAAGTACAAGAAGGGAAGCACCAATAATGTTTCAAACTACATCAGCAGACCACCAGTCATGACATTGATCATTGTGCTCGACTCCTATGGGCACAAGACTTCAGGGTGGCCATACCTTACAGAGTTAATTTTGATGACAAAAAAAATTTGGTTATAGGCCAATTTCACTAGCATATTCTTGTATTTTCATCCAAATTTTTATTTGCCTGGTTAAGAAAAAATAATTTACAATAT
This sequence comes from Pinus tabuliformis, assembly GCA_031772625.1. NCBI lineage: Eukaryota > Viridiplantae > Streptophyta > Pinopsida > Pinales > Pinaceae > Pinus > Pinus tabuliformis. The sequence continues at coordinate 298,224,095 of CM062814.1, forward strand.
GTAGTATAAGTGAAGTAATGTAAATAATATGAATAGGTAATACACAATTTTTATCTAAAACCCATTTTTAAAAATTATAATCTCTAATAATATGTTTAATCAAACTTACTCCAATCTAGAAAAAAAACATTTACATTGCAATAGAATCTATAATTTGAACTGAACTTTTCAAATATCTAATACCGCATTTATATATATATTTGATATACTGTCTTATAAAATTTGAATCAAGAGCATGGCTACTAATTGTCCTTGGCTATCATTCCTTTGATAGAATAAAGTCTAACACAAGCTTTGGCTGCAAACAGTATAACATTAACCCAACACACAAAAACATCCCCAAATGCACCAAAATATCAACTCGGTAACCTGTTCTTGATTCTCTGTAGATTGAAATTGTTTGTTGTAATCACTGTTTTATGATGTATGAAAAGCCCTCTTCTCAGATCCCCTGTTCACAACACCAAATCTACTCAGATTGCAAATATTTTAATTGGAAAATCAAAAGGCAGTATACGGCCTGGTTTCAGAAGTACAGATACGATAGCTTACGTTTAGTATAAAATTATAAAATATATATTTAATTTGGTTTAGGATGTATGAGAACTGAAAATCCCGATATTCAGATTATGGGTTTGGAGGAAGGCTCGGAAGGGCGGGTTACAAATGATGCCGTTTCTTCAGATTGTTGTGGTGTGGAAGGCGCGGGTTAGAAATGATGCCGTTTGTTCAGATTATGGGTTTGGACTCTGGAGGAAGGCTCCGAAGGGCGGGCTACAAATGACTGTTCTATATAATTTGGTTTAGGATGTATGAGAACTGAAAATCCCGATATTCAAATTATGGGTTTGGAGGAAGGATCGGAAGGGCGTGCTACAAATAAATAGAAATAGCTATGTTTGAATCAAGATCATGTCTACCAGTTATCCTTGGCTATCATTCCTTTGATAGTATAAAGTCTAACACAAGCTTTGGCTGCAAACAGTACAACATTAACCCAACGCACATAAACATCCCTAAGATGCACCAAAATATAACTCGCTAACCTCATCTTGATTCTCTGTAGATTGCAATTGTTTGTTGTAATTACTGTTTTATGATGTATGAAAGGCCCTCTTCTCAGATCTTCAAATTATGGGTTTGGAGGAAGGCTCGGAAGGGCGGGTTACAAATGATGCCGTTTGTTGTTGTGTGGATGGGCGGGCTACAAATGATGCCGTTTGTTCAGATTGTTGTGTGAAATCATAACAAACTAGGAAAACCTTGAGCGGATTGCAACTATTTTAAGGGAGAAGAATGAATGAAACCGGGATTCGACTCACCTTGAATGAGTGATGTATCCTCGCTCCCTTATCCTCTGTATCCTCGAATGCGTGCTGTGTATGATCCCTTATCCTCCCTCTGCACTACCACCAAACTGAACCTTAGAATATTTATGCTCTAAACGCGGGAGTAAACTGGGAAGATTTGATTCGACTGGTTAAATAAAAAGTCAATGAGGCTATTTCAATGGATTCGGAAGGTTACATAAAACGTTATTTTATGGATATTAGAATGAATGAAATCAGCAGGTGACATTGAAGGCTATTTTATGGATATTAGAATGAATGAAATCGGCAGGTTACATAAAAGGCTATTTCAATGGATTCGGCTGCTCCTAGTGTTCTGCTCCGGAGGCCATCTCACTATTGGTCGAGACACTCTGTTTGCAAGATCATTTTGCTTTTCATGCGAAGGCTCCGCATGTACAAATTATTGACCTGCAGAAAGCGAAATTGCCTTTGTTTGGTCGTAACACTCATTCAATTACAAAACTTAGATTCGATGGAAGAATGAACTAAAAAGGACAAAGTAAAAGTTATGGCCCATTTGGTATGGGCCATAACCGGGAAGATTCGATGGATTCGGCTGCTCCTACTGTTCTGCTCGGGAGGGACCATCTCACTATTTCATAGCCATATCGGGATTTTCAGTTCTCATGCATCCCTAATCAAATTAAATACATCTTTTATAATTTTGTACTGAACGTAAGCTATCGTATCTGTACTTCTGAAATCACGCCGTATGCTGCCTTTTGATTTTCCTTTTAAAATATTTGCAATCTGAACAGGGGATCTGAGAAGAGGACTTTTTATACATCTTAAAACAGTAATTACAACAAACAATTTCAATCTACAGAGAATCAAGATCAGGTTAGCGAGTTATATTTTGGTCCATCTTAGGGATGTTTGATTTATTTATTTATACCTGCTTCAAAGTATTTATGTAGCCGACACAATTCTGAAACATATTAGATATATGAGTCTTGTTTGTATTTGATTGAATGTCTAATTATATTAGACACTGTAATTGACTGAATTCTTATATTCTAATAGCTGCACTTCTCTGTTTACTCCCGCTAGTTGAGGAGCGTGTCCACTATTATAATAACTACGAATATTATGCTTGATGAATCAGAAAAGCTTTGCTTATTGAGACAATAAGGGATCAGAATGTTGGAAAAATCACCACACGTCTATAGAATCCGTAATTTCTACCTTGGGGATCCTAGTTACTAGTTTGTAACCTTTACCAACACCTGTGGGTTTTGGTGTAACGATAAACCTACACATGGTATCAGAGCTTGGACCCAGGTTCGATTCCCCCGAGTTGTGTTTGAGGGGGGGTGTTGGAAAAATCACCGCACCTCTATAGAATCTATAATTTCCATCCTAGGGATCCTAGTTACTAGTTTGTAATGTTTACCAACACCTGCGGGTTTTGGTATAACGGCAAACCTCCACATGGTATCAGAGCCCACAGGTTGCCAGATAAAAGGCGCAGGTAAACACCTGCGGGTTTTGGTATAACAGCAAACCTCCACATGGTATCAGAGCCCACATGTTACTAGATAAAAGGCGCACCAGTATGCGGGTTTTGGTATAACAGCAAACCTCCACATGGTATCAGAGCCCACATGTTACTAGATAAAAGGCGCACCAGTACTTTATTTTACAGGTATTACAGCTTGGATATCGAAGATCGACAGAAAAATGGAGTTTCCCAAAGCATCAATCTTAACACCGTACAACTATCACGAATAGAAGGACCAAATGGATCGAAGTTTCCCAAAGCATCAATCTTAACACCGTACAACTATCATGAATAGAAGGGCCAAATGGATCTATCGTTGCAACTCAAGGGTTGTGGAATTGACAAATCCAAGGAGGAGAGTCGCCAAGTTCTCTCTATTATGTCAAAGCTCGGACTTCCACACAGAAAAGCTTCTCTTATTGGGAAGAAAAGGGATAACATACATCAGGGATTCGAGGCAAGTCGAATCCTGGTTTCTTTCGTTCTTCTCCGTTAAAATAGTTGCAATCCACTCATGTTTTTTTTTATAATTTGTCATGAATCCACTCATGTTTTTTTTTAATAATTTGTCATGATCTCACACAACAACACTCTAAACGTATATTTCATCTATAAATTACACTAATCCTTAAACTTATTTTATATATTAATTATTAAATATATTTAATTTATTTATATAACATGAAATTATTAAAATAAAATCAACTCAATCTATAAAAATATTATATAATTATAAATTATAAATATATAAAATAATAAACTAATTGCTCTTCTTTTCCTCTCCATACTCAGATGACCCTTTTCCTTTCCTTTCCATACTCTATATCAAATAATCCCAAAAAATACTTCATTTTCCAAAAATAAAATAACCATAAAATATCTCCACCCACCCATCCATACTAGATAGCTCCACAAAATACTTCATTTTCTAAAACTAAAATAACCATACAATAGCTACCCTTATTAATAAATTGTAGATTCAACTTTTTCATTATAATTTATTTTTTCATAATTTAAATTATATAAATCATTATAATTTGATGATATTTTTTTTCCTTTAGTAAACGCAACTCTTATGTTTTAATAAAAAATATTTAAGTTTATCAAAATTAATAAAAATAAATATTCAACTTTTGTATTTTTAAATAATACTTTTACACACACTCTAATATAATAATAAAATGTTTATTTTTCAAACAAATTTGTTTCTAATTTAATGGTTTAAATTTTATCAATAATTTTTACTTTAAAATTCTCCTCACATTTATACAAATATAAATATAAATATTATATATTTATATAAATATTATATATTTATAAATATAAATTTTAACATAAATTTGTAGCATTAAAATTTTTAATAATCAATATATTATATGATTTTAAATAATTTTAAATTATTTTTGAAGAAGCTTTTTTACTTTCCTATCAATAATTTATTAATAAATTATCGATGGGGAAGTAAGACATCTTATTAATTTATCTTTTCAAATTAGGTTATCCTAAGTTGCATGAGGGGAATACTTACATTTCCAAATTATCTTTCAAATATTGGGCTCTCCTTTGAGCAACCACCACCAAATGGAATCTATAGGAGGAGCTCCTATCAAAGTTTCAGAACAAGTTGGACATTTAGATCCCTTAACATAGCTGGAAGATTAGTGCTCTTGAAATCGGTCCTACAAGCTTTAACTATCTACATGTGCTCTATAATGATGGCACCATCCTCTATAATACAAGAGTTTTGTAGAATTCAATGATCTTTTCTTTGGGGTGGAACTTGTCTAGAAAATAAGTGGTCCTTGATGGCTTGAGATACTTAATGCCGGCCTATGCTCAAGGGAAAGTTGGGGCTCCATGATCTAGCTACTATGACTACAGCTCTCAGAGCAAAGATTTGGTGGTGGTTGCTCAAAGGAGGGCCGAATATTTGGAAGATAATTTGGAAATATAATTATTCCCCTCATACAACTTAGCATGACCTAATTTGGGAAAATAACTCAATCCCAAAATCATCTATTTGGGCATTAGCAAAAAAGGGAGTGGATTTGATTCAAAAACACTGCTTCTAGGAGGTCAAAAATGGTAGCAAAATAGAATACGTGTATTTTTCTTTGAACATTTCAAAAGATTTATGAAGTGATAATAAAAAAAAAAATTAAGTTTTTTGAAATTTTTTTATAAAGGAAGTGTCTACCAAGGTGGAGGAATTGCTCGGCTAGCCAAAAGTCGCTGGAATCCGGGCAAAATAATTTCCAAAAATCTTGCACTTGCAATGTTTGAATCATGTTTTTGATGGTGGAAATGGGTTCAACATCATCAAAAACCTCTGGGACACCCAAAACTTTGAAGTTTGAGAGCTAAAGTGGATTTACAAAAATCCCTGTTGGATTTTATCAAAATCTTGCCAGAATTTCCATGATTTTCAGGGCAAAAAAAATTGTAGTTACACTACGATTATTATAAAAGCGTTTTGTTAAAAGGGAGTTTATAAAGCTTTTAAAAGAAGGGTTTTTCGAAAAATAAAAATTTTATCAAGGGTTTTTTGAGAAAATTTTAAAGGTTTGGCATCGATCTGATTAAAGAGTTTAGTAGTATTTTCTGGAAAGTGGTTATTTTTGGAGAATTAAAAATCAATGTGGTTTTATTGAAAAGAGAGTTTATGGATTTGAAAAGTCTGTTCATTTGCAAATTTTGTCCATTTGCAATTTTTCTTGTTTTGCCAAGTATGACATAGGTTTTTAGGTGAATATTATGTTTAATGGGGGCACATATTAAAAATCATATTTCTTTGGGGGGGAATATGGAAGATAACCTCATGCAATCAGGAAAGTAGCTATAAGACAAAGGAAATACAACAATCACATGTCTCAAGGCGTAACTGAAGCAGATTAAAAAAAAAGAAGAGACAAAGATCCTTGTCATAATTAGAAAATTTTAGGCCGAGCCGAGGAACTGAAAAGTGTAGTAGAAGACAAAAGAGAGATCAAGGGTGATTGGTGTAGCGTGGATCTGCTACCACTTCTTATGTTTACTAATAAATATTTTGATTTTTGGGTTATCAAAACGCTAACTTTTCTTCAAACTAAAGAGTTAATTGAGTACTAGTCTAATAGCCTATGTGATGAAGTATGTGATGCTTTAGCATTGGATTTTATAAAACAGAGATTGGGTGAGAAGTTTTTTTGTAAGGTAACAAAATCTACAACTTCCGAGGAAGCATGGAAGATCGTGGAAGAAGAATTTGGTGCAAGGGTGAGTAACATGTCGCAGTGAGATGTGTCACAATTTGTTGAGTCAGTGGTAGATCTCAGAGTAGATGAGAAAGGATCTAAGAAGACAACAAAGCTTGAAGAATCTCACTCAAAAGTGGATGACGGTCATGAAGACTATAAAACTAAAAACCATTATCCAGGCATGAATATTGCAGAAGAATATCTAACAAAGATTGTAGAGAGGGAAGTTGAAGCCTCTATGTCTGAAGCAGAGCAAGAGCATATCAATTCTCAAGGACTCCATTGTAATGTGAAAGGTGCAGATCATGGTGAATCCTACAGTGATTAAAAACATGTGGATGATGACTGCAAAGTGAGATGTGAATTGGTGAATCTAGCGACCACTGATGAATATAGTTAAGTTGAAATTGTTAATGAGAAAATGCATGCTCGGATATCCCACAATAGAGTGAATGAAAATTAGGTTGATGTTAAATTTGATGAAGAACCATTAACTAGTGATGAGTGGTTGCATATGGTACAACAAAAAACGCTTATTGATATGTTGTTATGTGGTAAGAAGCCCACTTGTGTTTAGAAACCAAGTGGAAGACAACATGTTTGCAGCAACAAAGGTTGGTAAAAAGGAAGAAAATGAAGATTATGATGCAATGACAAAACAAAAGAATGCAGAGAAAGAAGATGAAGAAAAGAAGCTCTTAATGTAGAGCATAAAGAAGATATTTCTAACATTGATCTTGAGTGTGCAGAGTACAAGAAAAAAAAGTACCATATGATAAAAGTGAAGTTAAAGAGACGGATGTTTTCGAAGACAAAGGTGAAAGAATTGAAACAATTTTTGAGTGATGGATTCCAAAAGAGATAAGATTCCAATATCAAGAAATATGGCAGAAAGAAAGTTAGGAATATGAAGCACAAAAAACAGTGGAAACAAGACAATTTGAAGATGAAGAGTTGTGACAACAATCCATGAAACAAATATTTGAAGAGGAAGGTGTAGAAGACATGATTATATTGTTTTTTAGAACAAATTCAAGACAAGTCAAAGACAAATTTTAGCAACATCAAGTGAAGAAATCCTATAGCAAGAAAGTGCAACAAAGAATGAAGCAATTTCTAGGATATAGAATTTAAAAGAAACAAAAAAAATTGTTACAGTTTTAAGACTTTGTAAGCATTGTTGAGACTTAGATTAGCATGCATGTTTGACTGATGATTGAGGTAATTTATATTGTAAGCCTATTGTTGAGTTATGTTGAGTCATAAGGTCGTAATTAAGGGGAAGTGTTGGAAATAGTAATTACTTCTACATGAAGATTTAGTAAGATCTAATTTGAGTGATGCATGAAGAGATAAGTTGAGTTAAATGCAGTCCAAATTTAGAGTGTGAGTTAACTGAGTCGAGTTGAGTGATTTTGAGTTCAGTCTTATTTTGGGAAAAGAAAAATATAGTGTGTGTTTGCATGTTGAAGTTATTTTGAGTGAGTCGCTAGTTGAAAAGCATAAATACCCTATGTGGGTTCATTGTAATCATGTCAAGTCAAGTCGAATCAAGTGTATGTAAAAGGAAAGAGCCGAAACTCTATGGATAGTTGTATGTGAAAAGCTAAATTTGTGTGATCAATTGAAGAGTCGCAACTAGTGCTATTGTTTTAAGTGCAAATTTTAAGTTTCCTCCCCTTTACCTTTCCATCAAATTTTGGTTCAATAAATCCACTCAGCATTGCTAGTTGCATTGGGATTTCTGAACGTTTATGATCTTCAACACCACGATAATTTTTTATCGTTATGTGCTCATTAAGCACCATTCCTGCATGAACCTTCGTTATCACATTGTATTGATCCTTAGACTCCACAAGGAACAATCGAGATCTTAGTCTCGAGCCTATTACTAGCGCCAATGGTTGAGGATATTATTGTTGTCTTAATGATAACATCATAGGCTTGTTTGAAACCCAACGTTGTAGGCTATGGACACCGTGTTGGAAAATAGTTAGGCTGGAGTACTGTTTGCAAATTAATAATGTGTTCCCTCATTAGTTTTTGGCTTGGCTGAAGAATTTCAAATCTCTGGGAAGTCTCTGTTAAGAAATATCAACATTCTTTCGACGCAATTATTCAGGCTCTATGATAGGTTAGTCCCTCCCGTTGAAAACTAGGTTACACTCTTAGTGGTTCCTTACCGTACAGATATAGCTCCAAAAACTGGCTCATTTGGTACGCCCTCGACTAGTCATACATCGATTTGGCTCAACGATTTCCATGGAGAACTGTAGCAAAATTTTCACTGTGAATGCCAAAGGATAGGTTAGCATCAACCCTTCACGATTATGAACACATTGAGATATTGGGTCAATTTTGTTGTTTCGAGGGAACTTACGAGCCTCTTGACTACATACTAAAAAGAGATGACATTTTGGGGGACCTGTTTGGTGGGTACAAGTAGCAATGCTCCTTGACATATAAAGATATGCCCTCTCATTGTGGGCATCTCCATTGTTTTGTTAGAACAACACTTTGCTATCATTTATATAAGTGGTCGCTCAATTTTTTTTTGGAACATCATGGTATACGTTTTAATTGTTTATTAGAGTTGACATTGGAGGTTTATGTGGACGCGGTATTCGCATTTCCCAAAAATTCAGGATGAAAAGTTATTTTAATTAAAATGTTTTTTTTTTTAATAATAATAATAATAATTCTTAAAATTTTAAGGTTTTAAGGATTTAAAAATATAAAATTCTATTAAAATGACTGAAGAATGATCACATGTTTATTTGGTTCAAAGTGTAATGTATTTAGTGTCTTTATAGTTGGCGGCTATGAAAAGATTGCTTATTGGTTGGGCATTCAAACTCACGAGTATTAGTCTCCTTTGTATAGTAGCTAGATATGTGATGTTGTTTTTGTTATCATTAGCCTTGTTTTATAGCAATTTGTTTTTGTGGCCAGTACAAATACATTTGCCAACTTGGTGTTATCAATATTTGTAGAAGGTTGTAGGAACTTTGTGATAAGAAAGAAGCCAAAGAACTTTGCAATGAGATCATTCATTTGCAGTAAATTGTTTTTGTTGTTGAAACACACATAAAATTAATAGGAAGAATTAGGATAAATCTTGTGATTTAATATGCCTCTTGGACTTTTGTGACTGTTGGAATTCCTCCACACAAACCCTAACATATAACATGCCCAACATTCCCCCCTTAATCCAAAGAGGCATATGTAAGTCCAATAAGAGAGCTAAAATACAAAAATGCATGGTAGCTAATGACTAAATGTGATCTCTGAAATGGTGGTTTAAGGAAGAATACAAAACAAATGAGGTAGAAGAACTCAAGGTTTCCATCGGTGGTGGTTTAAGGATGACCACCAACTTTGGAGCTAAAACTTGAAGCAATTTCTAGAATAGTTCTGAATCTAATTAGTTTGGTGATGATTGAAAGATGACCCCAAACTGATGTAGCAGAAACATAAGTCTTCTGCCAGTGATGTTTTAGGGATGACCACCAACCAAAATCACACTCATGGAGCATGATTTATTTTTGGTTATAACTTTAAATATGACTATGACTAATTTTGGCTTTAGGCTTTGGCAATTGGCTCTGGTTAAGTCTATGGCTTGAGCTTGCTTGACGTATATTTAGATCTAGTAGTTCATCATAAATTCCCCCCTTGTCAGATACAATGTTAGAAGATGAAGATATATCCACTACAAGACGTGTCAATACTTGAGATTGAATTCTAAGGTATGACCGATATTTCTTCTTGGTGGTTGAATACCATTGCCAAGAAGAAATTGATCCAAGGTGAATTATTTTCTTGTAGGAGTCTTATTTCTAGAGAATTTATCTGAATGATCAATGTGTTTTCCACAATTCTTATGAGGGTGAAGATTAAAATAGCGATCTTTCACATGGCCAAATTGGTCACAATGTTGGAAACATTTATATGTCTAAACCCATAAAGTTTCAAAGTGTTGGATTTCTTTCATCGTATTAAATTAAGGGAGAAAAAGAGAGTGAGATATCTCACTCAAAAGAAGGCTTCAATCTCATATCCATAGATTGAAGATGAAAAATCAAGAGGACCTCTCTCACCCCACCATCGAAATTACAATTTGAACTTGTTCTAAACAAAATTATATATAATAGTGATATAGAATAAGATGCGTGAATATTCTCCAATAAACACCCTCTTAGCAACCTTCTCTATCCAGACATCATGTCTAGTAATAGTCATTGATTGATCCTTGCACTCCAATTTTTCACAATCAATATTGATATTCATACACATCAACATGTGTCATGTTCCTATACTCCACCAAATAATAGAGTACAATAGTTGTGCTTTGATATCAATTTATGGATGCAAAAATTATGTAGCAATGTGTAGTATACTAGAGGGTTCACATATAAAAATTGAATATCAATTTCCTTCACATCATTTCTAGCATTTTCTATAATAAACAAAAGAATACATTACAGAAACTATGACTATACTTTGCCCTTCATTTCTTCCTTCAACAAGGGGATACAAATGTCTTTTTATCTTACTATACTTCGACCTTCTTATCTTGCTTGGGTACTTCATGCATTTTAGAGATGGATAATTCATATGTTGCATACACAAGTTCTTCTTGAGAGAAGATGAATGTCTTATTTATAAAGTCATATTTATACAGAACCTTACTTCATAAACAAGGAACTTAAGTAAGGAACACTACTATATTCCTTTTATGGTTCTTTTACAAACTTAGATATATTTCTAGTTTTCACAGAGAAATACTATTTAGATTTGTAGATTTCACAAAACATCACACCATAGAGCTATAATATTGGCCCTTCAAAACTATTCAAAACTTCAAGCTTCTACTCAGACCATAGATTCAATATTTAGATCGTTTCACTAGCTCTCATAACATGTTGAAATTATAATATAAGAGAAAATTTCTAAACATGGTAATTGATTGTGAATATGTTTAGTGTTCTTCTTAGTTTTTATTTAATACTCATCAAGAAATTATCATTCAAATATAAGACACAAGAAACACAAGAGTTTATCCTAGAGGCTAAGGAAAAAACCACAAGGCTAAAACCCATTAATCCTTTCCTTATATATTCTTCATCGAAAAGAGAATTCCATGGGTACACTCGATGATATAGATCACCTCAGAAATCGACGGATTCGTTCTGTAGCAGATTTATTACAGAATCAATTTAGATTAGCTCTAGGTCGTTTAGAAGATGCAGTTAAAAGAACTATTACTAGAAAATCCAATTTCCAATTCAACCCTCCAAATAAGTGTCCACATGAGGTATATCAAGATTCCATATGTTTTCCCATAAGTTTTGTCTCTTTGGAAGCTTGTATAATCACAGAAAAATGCTACCACAAATAACTTGGATACTTCAGAAGTATGGTTCCTTAGAAAGCTCAGATATTTGTGCCTTAGAATTTTGTTCATATGCTACAAAATTCTCAATCAAGTGCCTCATGAATATTGGATATATGTGCCTCAGAAAATTGAATATATGTGCCTCATAATCTTCCATAGGTAGCTTGCATATGTACCTCGATATCTACGACAAGCCTGAATTACTTTTCCACAAAAGATCACTGAATTGGTTGCCAATTGTTGGAGGATAGGTTCCAATATATAGTTGTTCTTGCATCTGAAAGGACATGTATTTTGTGTAGGCGGACTTACCTTCCTCATGGGAAAACCTGGCAACTAGGAAGGACAAATAACAATTACAAAAATTCAATTTTTCTTTTTTTCACAAGGGTCACATTAAGCACACCCTTTAAAACTTTTTTTTTACCAAAACAAAGCATGAAGAACATGCTTGATAATAAAAATAATAGTAAAAAATATCATCTTTTTGCTTTTACATGAAAATACATATTTATACAAGTACAATAATTATGAATACCAAACCTAGTTATAGTTTCAACAGAAAGCCCAATTATGATGAGAAGGAAAGTGAGTATGGAAAAGCCATCATAAAGACCATAAAAAAAAAGGAATAAAAAAATTAAAGTAACAATGAGAGTTGTTGAAGCTATTACAACAATAGAAGAGAAGATGAAAGAAAATGATGTTTTATTTTATCTTAGAAAGGTTTATTAAACAATTCAATCAGTAGTAGTTGAAGTAAAAGTAGATATATAAGAATAACCAGATGGAAATAACATTGAAGAAGAATAAATATTGAAGAAGAAGACTAGAATAAGACTGAAAAGAAAGAAGAGAATAAAAAAGTTTCTATAGAATACAAAGTTTGGAGAAAACATTTATACAACATAGATATGAAAAAAATGTGCACTAGCATGTAAAAGTATAAAATAATTAATAAATAAAAAACAAAATTTGATTACGTGTAATCCTAGCGAAGACTTAGACCAACATGTAGTAGTGTTTGTAATTAAGGGGGAGTCTTGGAGTGTGTTAAATACTCCTAGTTGGTAGTGTTTGTAATTAAGGGGGAGCCTTGGAGTGTGGTAAATACTCCTAGTTGGCTGATAGTTTCTAGAATTTTCCAATAGAGTCTAAATTTAGTAAAATTATTGGTGCACATGTGTAAGCTAAAACTAGCATAACCATAATTATCATTCTCAAAGGTCCTTCTAGAAAATTATATGTGATCATATTAGATAATTATCCATGATATTTCTAGAGGATACTCCATGATTGTTTTGGGTCCATTTATTCTTGTACCCTCAAGGTATTCAAGGAATGAGAATTTGAGTTACAATTCCGCAACTCTAATATATACTATTGTGTATATTATTGTCCTTTATTGTGAATTATTTTTTAGTGTTTAAATACTAAAAAAATAATTTTTTCTCCTCTGTTGATCATATTGTTCACATGGTTATACCAATTTTATAAATTTTATTTGAATCCAGATACTAATGTAATCTAAATTTAGTAGAACAAATACCTCCATTTCCAGAGTAGAAATGGCCTACAATGTCTGACCTACTTACACTTATATTGGAGTCAACACATCACATGAAATAGTTGACAACAGATCACATGAAATAGTTGTTGTCCCTTCTCATGTTTAGAGCAAGCATTTAAATTTTTTCAGTTTTTTAATAAAATTTAAATGATTTCAAATTTCTTATTTATTTGGTCCACGTCATCACACTTTTTCCAAAGGTACTAGTGTATAATTGGCCACTTAGTTTTTGCATCATGAACTCAAGGCATGATAAAAATTCATATTTAGCCTCTTCATATACTTCAAGTTTTTATTTGTAATGGTATAATGTGTTTATATAATACTAATTCTAGCAAGAGAAATAGATAGAAATATTAATAGCTACAATGCAGCATAGTCCATACCTCTACCACTAAGTAATTGATTAAGACAATGTGAGGTTTTCATTTTATCTTTATTCAAGGATGTTTTGTTTCCATAATCTTTCATTATTCCCGCTTCCACACCAACTTCGCACTCTGCATGATAAAATTCATCTATAGAGGTATCGCTAAACACACTTCTCCACACCTATGCACTTTGCATTTTCGTAAACAAAATGTGTGCCTTCCACCTATTCATGGTAATAACCTCAATATTCCCAAAATCATAGATAAGAAATAACAATCAAGAACCTCAATTTATGTGTTACAATAATTGTGTGGAAGAGAGTTAGCTTCTCTAGTTGTGCAAAGCTTCGCACTTCTAAACTCATGAAGTTAACCTATGCACCTCTGTACTATGTTGGATTCATGAATTTTTACATAAAAATCCAATGACCTTGACTTTCCCCGCACTCCCTTTCTCCTCATCGTAAGAGTTACAAGTTATTTCGACTCATAAATAACATATTCCCTTTATCCACATCGTAAGAGTTACACATTATTTCCACTACTATATAATGCCAAGGCATATGGAGAAAATTGGTTCCATACTTTTATACAAGAACAAAAGAATTTTGTTAAAGAATGAGCTAAAAAAGACAAAGTAAAAGTTACCTAAGAAATATGCAGCCACCCATTGGTATGGTCCATAACAATATTTATGTAGATGTAAAAAAAAAAATATATATGATCAAAATGAAAGTTGGTCACTCCTTGGATAGACCTCTTGTAGTGTATCGTTTTCAAATTTTCATCAAGAACACACAAGAAATCACTTCCATACTCATTGTTTTGAACTAGTTCACATTTTCAAATATTTCAACATTATTTTTTATCTTTTGGAATGTGGAGGATAGATCTCCTCCTGATTTCACTCCTCTTCAATGCTCAAACTAGGAAGTTAATTGTGCAGAGTGTGGAGTATGTGGAGGATAGCATTCCTTCACATTACACTCCTCTGCATTGCTCAAACTTTTTATTTCCATTTTGAAGGAAGTTCATTGTGTGGAGTGTGGAGGACCTCCATGCTCTGCACAATGAACTTTGCTCATAATGACAATGCAGATCTAGACAATAAGAGTTACATGTTATTTCCACTACTAAATAATGCCAAAGGCTTATGGAGAAAACTGGTTCCATACCTTTAATATATGCACAAATGCATTTTTTTAAAGAATGTGCTCAACAAGACAAAGTAAAAGTTACCTAACAAATATGCAGCCGCACATTTTCTATGGGCCATAAAACTATTTATGTAGGTGTCAAAAGATACAATATGATCAAATTGCTATTTGGTCATTTCTTGGATAAACCTCTTGTAGTGTGTTGGTTTCAATGTTGCTTCAATAACACACAAAAAAATCACTTTCACAATAATCGTTTTCAACCCTATCACATTTTCAACTATATCAACGTTGTTCAAGCTCCACATTCTACACAATGAATTTCCTCCAAAATGGCAATATAGATGCGAAGGAAAAGAGTTACATGTTATTTCCACTACTATGTAACACTAAAGGCTTATGGAGAAAACTAGTTCCATAACTTTATATAAGCACAGATGCATTTGGTTAAAGAATAAGCTCACAGAGACTAAGTAAAAGTTACATAACAAATATGCAGCTGCCCATTCGGTATGGGCCATAAAACTATTTATCTAGGTGTAAAAAAAGTACAATATGAACCAATTGCGAGTTGGTGGCTGCTTGGATATACCTCATTTAGTGTACCATTTTCAACTTTTCTTTAAGAGCACACAGTAAATCACTTTCATATCATCATTTTCAACCACATCGCATTTTCAACTATATTAATATTGTTTCTGTTTTTTTTCAAGGAATTTGTTTATGATGAGAATGAGAAGAACCTACCTGTAAAGAATGGATTCCGGATTTGAGCTCTCTGTTACGGCATTCCATTTTTGCTTCTTTATCTCTACATGCTTTATCATATTTTTCCTTGGTTATCATTTTTGCAGTGAGAGGCAACAATGGCGGGCGCTCGTTCAATATCAAATCAGGGTGAGATGGATTCCTTACAAGTCCTGTGCCATCGGATTTTTCTGAAAGCTTCATTGCGGGTATGGTTTCAGGTTTCCCTGTTGAATTGGGGGTTTGTTATAGCGATTGGCTTCGTTGTTTCGCTCGAACTATTAGCTTTGAAATAGAAGAAAACATCTCAAATGCTCTAATATTTAAACATTGCTCTAATAAAATACTGTCACATATTTTTCTAATACACGTAAGGGTGTGGTGCTTGAATTGCCATTTCAGAGGAAATTCATTCATTGTGTTGAGTGCGAAGTACCTCCGCGTGTTGAACTTCCTCCGAAATGGCAATATGGATGCACTGGATAGTAATGCGAAGGAGATATATCCACTGCATTCCACCCTTACCACATGCATATAATTGAAAAGGAAAACTTAGATGAATATTTTAAACTACCCAAAAACTTGAAATGAAAGTTATTACGTGATTCTCAAACCGAGCCATGCCTTATAAACTTAGATGAATATTTTAAACTACCCAAAAACTTGAAATGAAAGTTATTACGTGATTCCAAGTGAACAAGATTGATGAACGGTTGATAAATTTTTGCATTATGTACCATATTATTGGGGTATTCATTCTCTTGGGGGAATATTTGAACACATGGAGCACTTTGGGGGAGGATTATATTATTCCAAAATAGCATAAATGATCAAGTTGCATGCCTTCTGCAATCCCCCACAAAATTGTCCATCGACCTTAACAACCTTCATGTACTAGAAAGAAAGGAAGACTAAGAGATTAATGAAGTTGGTAAACCTTAAGAGACGAGACCTGAGGTTGCCCACAACTGTGAATACATTCATTGAATTAACATAATCAATTACATCTTTATAAAGATGCATAGGACTAGGATAGTTAGAACTAATTCCTAGAAATCAGGAACTAATTCGTAATTGAAGAAAACATGTAAACAAAAATCTGTTTCTCCATTATTTTCAAGTTCCCCCCTTAATGGAGAAAGGATTGATTTCCAAACCTAGCATCTCTCTAAACAATTCAAATTTTATCTTCCCAAGGGGTTTTGTGAAAATGTCAGCAACATTTTCACAAGTATTACAATATTCAATAAAAAAATTCCTTAGACTATATCTTTTCTCTAATAAAATGAAATTGGGCATCAACATGCTTTGTCCTTGCATGATAAATCAAATTATTTTCCAACTTGATTGAGCTCTGGTTTTCACACTTGATCACTATAGTATGCTTTTGTTCATCTCCAACATCTTGAAGAACTCGCCTCAACCAAACAACTTCACAAGTTGTTGCACAAAAAGCTTTATATTCTGTCTCTGTAGATGAAAAAGATACAGTGGAGTTATTCTTGCTGCTCCATGAAATAATCTTATATCCAACACTGAATGCATAACCTGTAGTAGATCTTCTATCATCTGGATTACTGGCCCAATCTAAATATAAGTAACCTATCCTCTTAACACCAAATGAACGGGTATATTTAAGACCAAAACCAATTGTACCTTTAAGATACCTGAGTACTTCTTTCGTTGCTATCCAATGGATTTTTAAAGGTCTGGTCATAAATTGACTCAGCACATTAACTGAATATGCAATATCAGGTCTAGTGGTAGTAAGATAATTCAGACTTCCAACTACATGTTTGTCAAATGTACCATCAACCTCTTTTGAACCATCATCAAGATGAAGCTTCACATTCTATTGCATAGGAACAAAAGTATCTTTGCACTGATCCATATTAAACATTTTAAACACTTCTCTAGCAAACTTACCATGTGAAACAAAAGCCTGACCAACATCTTGCCAAACTTCAAGGCCTAAACAGTAATGCAACTCACCGAGATCTTTCATCTCGAATACTTTTGACATTTTCGTCTTAATTTCATTAATTAACTTCACTGAATTTCCTATAATGATTAAGTCATCAACATATAAAGAAATTAGCACCACATACCCCTTTGCATCAAATTTGGTATACGAATTTGGATCACTTTGACTTCTCATAAAACCCTACTGGAAAAAGAAAGAATCTATCTTTTGATACCATGACCTAGGTGCATGTTTCAGCCCATACAGAGCTTTCCTTAATCTACAAACTAAATGATCCTGCCCTTTTTCACAAACTCTTCAGGTTATGTCAAATACACCTCCTTTTTTAAGTCAACATTCAAAAAAGAAGATTTTACATCTAGTTGGTGCAAATTCCAATGATACTTTGTAGCTAACGTAATTAACAAACTGATAGTGTTCAATTTAGATACAAGTTCAATTGTTTCTTCATAATCAATACCCTCTTTCTAAGAGTACCCTTTTGCGACCAATCTAGCTTTATATTTATCTATACTTCCATCTTCTTTAAACTTGGGTTTGTATAGCCATTTGCATCCTATATATGGGATCTTTTCCTTTAGGAATTTAAGTCAATTTCGAGGTTTTATTTTTAATTATAGATTCATATTCTTCATCCATAACTTTTCTCCACTCTTCATATTCAATAGCTTCATTAAAATGCATGGGTTCTATGACATTCAAAGCATTGGTCATGAGAGCATAGTCCTTCTACCTTTTAGGTAGTCGAATCTACCGAATAGATTTCCTGCATGCTTCACTACTTTCACCTGTATTCTCTGAAAGTACTTCTCCATTTATGATTGGGATCTGACTGGTGATGATGTCCACATCGCTAGATTCCTCCCCAAGATTTTGTTGCTCACTGTCTTCTTCTTTTTCTTTTGCTTTATTGTCTTCAACTTCAGGAAGAATGTGTCATATTTCATAGTCGTTATCCTTATTGCCTTCATCTACTTGTTCATGGAAAATTACATCTCTATTCGCAAATACTTTGTGAGTAGATGGATCAAACATTTTATATGCTTTAAATTCTAAACAGTATCCTACAAAAATACATTTGATACCTTTAGCATAAAGTTTCTTTCTGTTCTCCTTTGGAATATGTGCAAAGGCATTACACCCAAATATACTCAAATGATAAATCGTTGGTTTAAAACCATACAGGGCTTCGAATGGAGCCTTGAAATCAAGATACCTCGTCGGACTTCTCGATAAACAACAATACTAATGGCTTCTGCCCAAAAATAATTTGAGAGGTTCTTACCTTTGATCATACTCCATGTACACTCCACCAATGTCTTGTTTTTCCTTTCTGCAACATCATTCTACTTTGGACTGTAGGGAATTGTGAATTTCCGCACTAGTCCATGATCCTTTCAGTAATTGACGGAGTTCCCTAATATGTATTCTCCCCCTTGATCTGAGGAGCGAATCTTTATAAAACTCCCTATATGCTTCTCTCCTTTTTTTTAATTCTTTGAAGTACTAAAAAACATCACTCTTTTTCCTAAGGAAGTACACCTATGTGTACCTTGTGCAATCATCAATAAACAACAGAAAATAATAGGTTCCTCCTAAATATCTGGTCTGCATTTGTCCACAAACATCATAATGCACAAGTTCTAATACATCTCTTATTCTCCTATCAGAATTAGAAGGGAATTCATCTTTGTGAATTTTACCTAATGCATCGCCTTCACAAGCAACATATTATTTTTAACATAGGGAGACCTTCAACCATATTTTGTTTCTGTAGCAACAATAAATCATGATAATTGATGTGACCATACCTGTTGTTAGCCTCCTGTTGCAACAGGGTATCATCTTTCATGATTGACATTTTTACATGCCAAATATGTCATACTTTGCAGGCTGCAGTATTCCATATTTCCACAAGAAGCCATGAAGTGTGCTAGTCCAAATGCCACTGCTGCATTCCATTTTGATGAGTTGTTCCAGTTTTGAAGAATTTCATTTAAGGGATGGTCCAAACAGTCTAATCTTGGTCTCCCTAGGTTTCAATTTCCTGTTATAGAATATAGAGAATGCATCTGTCCAAACAGTTTAATCTTGGCAGATTTGTAGATAGGTAGAGAATCAAAGGGACCCAACTGCTTAATCTGGGCCCTGGTAGAAATAGGTGTAGATTTAGATAGAAAAAATTCAAAAAAGAAAAATTGTAAATCTGGGTCTGCAAGTCTAAGTGCACCCAAATCAAAAAAGAAGAAAAAATGTTAGGAAAGTAGGCCGGGTAGGTAGCTGTGGTTGCAGAATGATAGTTGATGATCAATTTTGTGTTACAAACTGTTTTCATCTTTACAGATCACAGTTGCAGGCAGTTTTTCATTCAGAAGAGCTCAGAGCTGGACATCACTAACTCCCCCTTCTTCTAATTCCCCAAGTCACTTACTAATTTCCCCCAAAGAGGTCAAGATCTGCTTGATTCCTCTTAAAGTTTCATCATCATCCATATCAGTTGCCTTGGTGAAGATCTGCTTCACTCAAGGATTTCATCTCTTTGCAAATTCTTTTCCCCAAAAATTAGCCTAAGGTCCCTGACCTTAGCGCCTGCTTATCACCTTCATATTAACTACTAACAGTATTATATAACTCCCTATCAGTCTTCCCTTTCCCCTATTAAAACTATGTATATAAAACCCCCTATGTAAATATCCCCACCCGGGTAATATAGCCATATTTTTATAAGTCCGGGAAGAAATGACCCATCTGGGGCTGTTTTTAGCCCATTCGAGTCATAGCAGGGGTTAGATGACGCCTGGTCATGCTAACAACCTCTCCCCTAGCCCTAAAACCCTCAAAAACCCATGTTTTACCCCTCATCCCTAAGTCCCAGTCGTAAATATTTCGACTGCGCTCATTTTACATCCATAAACCCCCTTTCCCCGCCCTTAACCCAAAGTTTTTTGTATAAAATATTAACCCCACCCGTATTAACCCTCATAATCCACCGTTCCGTAAGTTATAACCCACCGCGCGCATATAATTAAAAGTGGAATATTCCACGCATATTCCCCACCCTAACTACCCGCCACCTCGCCATCGCCGCCAGCCGTTGGATTGCCCACCCCGCAGATCAACAGTGGGCGGGCCGCCCCATCCTCGAACCGCCCGAAGGTTAGCGTCCGGGAGATGGGCGGTATTACCGCCGTATCTCCCGCCACGCGTCACCTCCTGGGCTGTGGCGGAGGCCCCCATCACGAAACCACCATCCCCAAAAAGCGGTGCGCCACAATACCGCTTACTGCCCTCCCCTGTGATGTAAGCCCCACGTCACATGCCATGTCACCTCCCATGTCACCCCCCTTGCCCAGTCACCTGCCACGTGTCCTGCCACCGAGACCCTGCCGCCGTACATGCCACGTCACCAGCCGTACATGATGACGTCATGCTGACGTCATCCCGCCATGTCATCATGCTGACGTCACCCGCCGTACAACGTCACGTCATGCTGACGTCATCAGCACTTTTTTGGCGCGAAGGAGCAAAAATTGCACTTCGGAGCCCCAGAATCTGATTCTGAGGCAGTTTTTGATGAGCGATTTGCGCCTAGGATTTTTTAGGCCAAAATGGAGAATCTTCAGGGAATCTTTTCATCATACGGCCCCAGGAAGCCCGAAAGGCACAAAAATGACCCGTTTTCTTCGCAGAGCATACCGAAAGGAGCAGAAGACAGTTCCAGAGGATACAGAGGCCGAACAGCGGCCATCAATGCGTGATTAGACCCGCAGCACATCAGAACAACAGTCCAGATTTTGTCAAAGAGTATCAGAAGGAAGAAAAGACGCCAAAGAGTATCAGCAAAGATTTTTTAGGGGCTCGAAGCACCTGTACATTAATGAAGCCCCCAGAAAGTCAAATCAGGCATCATCAGCCCATCCTTGCCTTCAAATCACAATTAAGACATTCAAAGCCACCAGATAGCAAGGAAGCAGAAACCCATGCATATTTATTTCAAAAGACATTGAACCGAGGCACCTAAACTACATCATTTATTCATTTTTATACGGCCACCCCAGCGCAGCCTGAGATATTTTCATGCATTTATTTCAGATAAGAGTAGGTAAATTAATTATTCTTTATGACCTGATTAGGTCAAGATGTAATAAAGAACTCTGTGGATAGAAAGTTTTGCCCTATATATACCACCCTCTGTATAGTTTTAAGGGTTGGTCAATTGAGAATTTTCACTAGAGACTCGCACTGTATACCTGACTGTTTCTATAATCAAAGATTGCAGAAAGCTTGGAGAGCAAACTGTTTGTTGTAAATGAATGTTTTGGAGACTGAAGATGGAATTCTTGTGCTGCAGCCTGAAGCAATAAGTGCATCTTACCTCTGTTTTATTGTTATCACTATCTAAATAGCAGAAAGGAAGAATAGCTTAGAATTAGTTTAAATACTCTCTATGCTCGATTTCTGATGTTTCTTTATGTTTTCCTCTGAATGAATTGGTTATGAATATGAATTCCTTCTGGCTCATATTTAGCCCGATTCACCTGCGTATGCAAATTATCTAGGGATTCTTTACTGCCCTTGGGTAGCGCTCTGTTATTTCCCTCTGCTGAGTTGATTAAGAGATTCTCAACTGCCTCTCATCGTTTAGCATTTCTTTCCATCACTTAGACCTGAAACATTGTTTCCTGCGTAGCTATCTTGCTCCATTTTCCCTCTGTTGTGACCAAGTGAAAGCACCAACAGTCATACTCCTCGACTCCACGCCCAATGGTTTGAAACCCTTAGACTATGCACTGCCTCTCTACCTGAAATATCAATTTTCCCACCAAAACAAAACAAAACCCTTCGAACTCAATACCTAGCCTAAAATCCCTTTTTAACAAAGCTAAATCTGAAAGAGAGAGCCCTCTCTGACTGCAGGTGGGACAACCTGAGTGATAACATAATGGCGACTCTGCTGGGAACCTTCCTCAGTTAATTTCACAAAGTTTCACAAAGAAGGTTGGAAATCCCTGGAAAAATTGATTTTCTAATTGCTGTATATTTCTTAAAACTACAGATGAAGCCTGAATGTCAGCCAGGAAGCCTTTGAAACTGTTTTTGTTTTACATTAACAGGATTAGATAAAAGCTGCTTCAGTTAATCTTCATGCTAGTTTTAAGATATACAGATCCATTCCAAAATCTGATCTGTCCCTTGTTTAATACAAAAATATCCCAGAAAAATACCCAAAAAACACATTCGGAAGCTGGCTCCCAAGAAGAATTCACGATATACAAGGTCAAATCCCGACCCGGATCCACCAGCTATTTTTGAAAACCCTAACATAATCCAAAAAATCCTTAGGAAGCAAGAAAGACAGGAAAATTTTGCTGATTTGAGTCCTGAAACAGCTTGCCCTAGCTCTGTTCCAACTCCTGTCAAGGTTTTATTCCGGTCTACCCCTGCTTCCCCTTGTTCATCATCCACATCTCATAGCACTCCTTCCACACCTTCATTCACTGCACATACTCCCATTACTACTACTGTTGTACCCGTTACTCCTGTTATCCCTATTGTTCCATTCATCCCCGTTGTTCCACTTGTACCGGCCAATATGGCTAATAGATATGCACCCCTGCAATTACCTGCTAATGCTGGGGCTTTACCTCAAGATTACCAATCGAAGATCACATATTTTGATTCCACTGGTCACTTCACAGCCATTCAACATACCAAAAAGATGCAAGATTATTTTGAAAACTACGAAATAGATGATGATAGTGTGAGAATGAGAATTTTTGTTCAGAGTCTGACAGGTGATGTAAGAACCTGGTTCAGATCACTTGCTGTGAATTCCATAACAACCCCTGATGAGCTTTACCTATCTTTTACAAATAGATGGGAGAAAAAGA
The DNA here is from genome assembly GCA_031772625.1 of Pinus tabuliformis. Lineage (NCBI taxonomy): Eukaryota > Viridiplantae > Streptophyta > Pinopsida > Pinales > Pinaceae > Pinus > Pinus tabuliformis. The sequence goes on from CM062814.1 coordinate 298,247,302, forward strand.
AAGATCCCTTGCACATACTAGCAGAGTATGATACAATCAAACGAGGTCATCAAGAGACTGTTTTGGAGTACTGTGCAAGATTCAACAACGTCTACAATGCAATACCACAGAATTTAAGGCCTCCACCAGACCTTGCCTTGTACAAATTTCCCGATGGTTTTGACCCTGATATGGCATATCAGTTAAAAGAAAGAGCTCATGAAACCCTTGAAGACATGCAAAAGGTTGCTGTCACTGTAGAAGCCAACTTAATTGCCAAAAGAAATAGAGCCCGAATGGAAAAGAGAACCACCTTTAAGGAAGAACCCTCAGCCTTTGACCAGAAGCTTGATGCTATCATCAATGGCCTGCAAAGACTAGGAGAGAGGGTAGAAAATGTTGAGAGAAAAGCATCATGGGAAGGACAACAGTCTAACCCCATAAGAAACCCAAATTTCAGAAAGACGCAGAACACAAATGCGGGTAGGCCTAACCAAGACCATGATATAAGACCCCCTTTCCAAGATAATTATGTTGAAGGATCTACCTCTAGTGAACCCATAGAGGACACTCACATGAACTTAATGGATCTAAAGGGTGAGCACCAAACTGTCCTGTCCCAAGAAGACCAAAATGAACCTGATTACAATCAGTTTCAGACTAGGTCTGGCGAGTCTTTTGATTTTAAACAAGGTTATGATACCGCTGTGTATGAAGTACACAAACAATATAAGCTGAGAACTAGGACCATTGACATTCCCGAACCTAGTAAAACAAAGGATAGCAAACAGCCCAACAAGATCAAAGGCAAGGCTGTCATAACAGAACCAGCTGATATACCTGTTCCAAACCCGCATCAAGTGACTGTAGAAGACATAACAGAAATGCAGCCTTCCAAAGATCAACCTTTGTCACCTTCTTCCTCGAAAGAAAGCTCAAATAGGATTCCAAAAAACTTTTCTGAAGTTGAAAAACCGCAAGCAAAAACTTCCCATAACGCTGATAAACAAGAGCAAAATGCAGACAATTCAAATGAAACAGAAAAAACTGCCATTATCAACACCAAAACTCCACTGGAAAAGCCATTTAACTTAGAGGCAGAAATAGCTAAGTTGAAGATATCCATTCCCCTCTCAGAGCTCGCCAAACACGATGTATATAGGCAGCAAATTCAAAGATCACTTCAAATGCCAGAAAACAAAGATGACGTAAATGTTTTGGACGACACCCCAGAACTGCTATTTGGCCCAGAAGTTAATGGAAAGTCAACACATGGACCTGTCCCACCTTTTTATGTCAGTTTGCATATACATGACAAAATCTTACACAACGCTATGTTTGATTCAGGGGCATCGCACAATCTTATGCCCAAAGCAGTGATGGAAAAACTGAATCTTGATGTTACAAGACCTTACAAAGATCTGTACTCATTTGACTCAAGTCAAGTGAAATGTATAGGCCTCATCAAAGACTTGTGTGTCTCCTTAGTCCAATATCCTAACAAAACAATCCTCATGGATGTAGTGGTGGCTGACATTCCACCAAAATATGGTATGCTCCTATCAAGATCATGGGGAGCGAAGCTCCAAGGATCCCTTCAATTAGATCTTTCCTACGCTACTATTTCAGTCTTTGGGCAACCAAAGAGACTGTACAGAGAAACGCTGATGAAGTATGTAGTGAGTAGTGAAAGTAAGCCTGAAAATTTTCCCATTTATTCAATTCATTCCGATATGGATTCTTTCATTTTATTTAATGATGAAATAAATTTACCCAATGAGGGTAAACCGCTAGCTCTAGAACAACAAGCACATATCAATGAAGAATCGGCTGCACACAATAAAGAGATTGTCAAAACAGTAAATGCAACCAGCCTGCTAGAAGAGCCTCCCCAAACAGAAATTTTAAATCTGCCCAATCCTCACTTAGCTGAAACTCTTAGTACAAACCACAAGCAAGAAGTCACATGGTTCCTAGAATTTGATGGTTCTGTCAACAAGTTAGGAACAGGGGCAGGTGTTTGGATTCATAATACACAGGATAATCATGCAGAAGGACATGCCTACAGACTGAATTTCAAATGCACAAACAACATGGCAGAGTATGAGGCCCTGCTTTTAGGCCTTAAACTGCTGAAAACTCTAGGAGCTGTCAAAGTGTCTATCTTAGGTGACTCTGATCTAGTTATACAACAGATGAAAGGTAATTTTGTTACCAATGACAACAGAATGAGAGCCTATAGGACTACTGCTACAAACATACTCCAGGCATTCACTGAATTCAAGCTTGACAAGATTTCCAGAAATCACAACATTCATGCGCACAGCCTAGCCACCTTTGCAAGTACGTGTAAGCTTCCTTTCGACCCAAACCATCACTTCACGGCTGAAATAAAACATAGGCCCACTGTCCCAAATAACGTTAGAGATTGGCAAGTGTTCGAAAATGATGCCCAGATTAACAATTTCCTCACTCTTGAGCATGAGTTTTCAGGTATCAACATTGACATGGATGCTATGACAAATCCACAACAACAAACTAACGAAAATCAACAAGAAAATCAGCAAACTCTAAACGCTGCAACAGCCAAGCAAATCATGAGACCGACTGTTTTTGACAAAGAAAACATAGAACATCTGAAACAAACACAGGTAGAAGAGATAGATAAAACAGAGGAAGAGGTCATTGACTTGAAAGATAATTTTTTTTTCTGCTGGCCTCACCCCTTTGGAAGACATGTTTGATGCTAATGACGTACCCAGAAAGCCGAAATTGCAGCCCATAAACACTGATATAGAAGAACACAACATTGGGACAGCAGAAAATCCGAAAATGATCAAACTGTCCAAAAATTTGCCACCTGATCAAAAGCCCAAGTACATTGATTTATTCAAAGAATTCCAAGATTTATTTGCTTGGAGTTATGAAGATTTGAAATCTTATGACACCTCGGTGATCCAGCACACAATTCCTTTGAAGCCCAATCAGAAGCCCTTCAAACAAAAATTGAGAAGAATCAACCCTGTGCTTCTTCCCCCGATTGAAAAAGAAGTAAAGAGGATGTGGGAAGTAGGCATCATAGCACCTATCAGATTCTCTGAGTGGGTGTCCAACCTAGTTCCTACAAGAAAAAAGACAGGTGAAATCAGACTTTGTGTAGATCTCAGAAATTTAAACCAAGTCTCCTTAAAAGACCACTATCCTCTGCCCAAAATGGACCACATATTGCAGAGAGTAGTGGGTTCATCTAGAATCTCTTTGCTAGATGGATTTTCAGGTTTCAACCAAATACTTGTTCACCTAGACGACCAAGACAAAACTGCTTTTACCACACCGTGGGGAACATTTAAGTATGTAAAGATGCCATTTGGACTTAAAAACGCTGGTGCAACCTTTCAAAGAGCAATGGATATTGCTTTCGCCAAAGAAATACATGACTTCCTAGTTGTCTACCTGGATGACTTAACCCCATTTTCCAAAACTGATGAAGAACACCTCAAACATCTCAGGAAAATTTTCATAACATGCAGGAAATATGGCATTTCCTTGAATCCAAAGAAATCTCTATTTGGCCTTGAAGAAGGAAAATTACTTGGCCACATCATATCAAAAGATGGGATCAGAATTGATCCCGAAAGAATACAAGCTATCCTTCAAATTCCATACCCCAGAAACATAAAAGAGTTGCAAGCATTCCTTGGGAAAATCAACTTTTTGGGAAGGTTTATCCCAAATCTAGCTGAATTAATAAGACTGTTAAGCAACATGTTAAAGAAAGATGCCAAGGTAAGATGGTCCCTGGAAGCCAGGCAAGCATTTGAAAGTATCAAAACAGCCTTAACCCAAACCCCTGTTCTAACCAGTCCACAGTTTGACAAAGATTTTATCATATTTTCATTTGCATCTGATCACACTATAGCCGCTGTCCTTTTGCAAAAAGATGAACAGGGAGCTGAAAAACTAATTGCTTTTTTCAGCCGAGCCTTAAGAGACGCCCCGTTGAAGTACCCAATCATGGAAAAGCAGGCCTATGCACTTTTTAAGGCCATCAAGGATTTTAGAGTGTACATACTGTATTCACACGTGACTGCCTACGTCCCACACGCTGCTGTAAAAGACATATTGACCCAAGAAGGACTAGAAGGCAAAAGAGGCAAATGGATCGCAAGCATCATCAAATATGACATTGAAATAAAACCAACCAAGCTGATAAAGGGACAAGGTTTAGCTAAACTCATGTCCGAAACAAACTTTCAGGCCTTAGACATTAACCAGCTGGACAATGAACCGGAGCTGGCGACTCCACAGATCAGTGAAATATTTCTGCAATGCCCTTGGTACACTGATATATGTTATGTATTGTTAAACCTGTGTGCTCCCCCAGGATTGTCCAGGACAAAGAAAAGATTTTTAAAAATGAAGGCTTTGAAATTTTGTGTTATAGATGGTGCATTATTTTGGAGAAATCATGAAGGTATATTGCTAAATTGTTTAACCATGAATGAAACTAACAATGTCATGAAAGAATTCCATGCAGGTGATTGTGGAGGACATCTCTACTGGAAGTCCACAGCAAACAAAATTCTAAGGGCTGGTTTCTACTGGCCCACTCTTTTTGCAGATGTAAAAAAGTTTTCCATATCATGTCACAAATGCCAAATTTTTGAGGGCAAGAGAAAGTTGTTACCCCTGCCCCTGAAACCCATCTCAACAGAAAAACCTTTTCAACAATGGGGTCTTGACTTCATTGGAGAAATTCATCCCTCTTCCTCAGGCCAGCACAAATGGATCCTAACAGCCACTGATTATTTCACTAAGTGGGTTGAAGCCATTCCCTGTAGACAAGCCAATGATACCATCATTATCCAATTCCTTGAGTGTAATATCCTTTCTAGATTTGGCTGCCCTGAGAAAATCATAACTGACAATGCCGCTGCCTTTAAGTCCAAAAAGATGATCAGTTTCTGCCACAAGTTTCACATCACCCTGGGCCATTCTACAGCTTATTACCCTCAAGGTAATGGATTGGCCGAATCTTCAAACAAGAACCTCATTAACATCATAAAGAAGGTGCTAGAAGAAAACAAGAAGAACTGGCACAAAAAGCTGGTTAACGCCCTATGGGAAGATAGACTTTCAAGCAAAAGATCTATTGGGATGAGCCCTTATGAGCTGGTATACGGCATGGAGGCTAGATTTCCTTCATCCCTGGGCATTCCTACTATCAAGCTGTTACAAGAAATTCAGGCTGAATCAAATGACATTCAAAGAAGAATTAATCAAACAATTCACCTTCAGCAAACCAGAGAACAAGTTTATGACAGAGCTCAAATTTTGCAAGAAAAGCTCAAAAAGATGTTTGATAAGAGGGCTAAAGCCGAAGATTTCAGTATTGGTGACAAAGTTTTAAGGTGGGACTCAAGAAGAGAAGACAAGGGAAAACATGCAAAATTTGATTTTTTATGGAAAGGTCCATTTGTAATTTCTACTGTTCAGGGAAACAACACTTATTTTCTTAGATCTATGGAGGACAGCACTGTTGAAGAAGGCCCTGTGAATGGCAGGATGTTGAAACATTATCATGATCCTTGTTGTTGAAACTATGCAAATTCTGTAAATATCTTTGTACAATATCATTTGTAAATATCAGCACTCTGTTTTTATTTTGTATAAAAAGGCCGATTGTCTAAGGAATAGCAGTAAATTTGGTGAGGACGCAGCCGATGCAAATTTTCCAGTCTCAAAAGTAGCAAAACAGAGTAAGAACTTTCAGCTTATATCAGCATAGTTGCTCAAGCATTGTACATAATTATCAAGCACGCAGAAGAAAGTAGGCGGTGTTGTACAGTTCACAGAAAGCTCAGTTGAGGAGGAATTGTTCATAGTTCAAAGTTTCATGTTTTTAACAGCCAGAACAAAGAATTTTTTTTAGTCTACAGCAACAAACAGAAGATCAAGGCAGTCTGACCTACTGTTCTTGACTTTTCACAAGGAAAAGCCATCCCCAAGAAGAGCCACTGTTAGCCTCCTGTTGCAACAGGGTATCATCTTTCATGATTGACATTTTTACATGCCAAATATGTCATACTTTGCAGGCTGCAGTATTCCATATTTCCACAAGAAGCCATGAAGTGTGCTAGTCCAAATGCCACTGCTGCATTCCATTTTGATGAGTTGTTCTAGTTTTGAAGAATTTCATTTAAGGGATGGTCCAAACAGTCTAATATTGGTCTCCCTAGGTTTCAATTTCCTGTTATAGAATATAGAGAATGCATCTGTCCAAACAGTTTAATCTTGGCAGATTTGTAGATAAGTAGAGAATCAAAGGGACCCAACTGCTTAATCTGGGCCCTGGCAGAAATAGGTGTAGATTTAGATAGGAAAAATTCAAAAAAGAAAAATTGTAAATCTGGGTCTGCAAGTCTAAGTGCACCCAAATCAAAAAAGAAGAAAAAATGTTAGGAAAGTAGGCCGGGTAGGTAGCTGTGGTTGCAGAATGATAGTTGATGATCAATTTTGTGTTACAAACTGTTTTCATCTTTACAGATCACAGTTGTAGGCAGTTTTTCATTCAGAAGAGCTCAGAGCTGGACATCACTAACTCCCCCTTCTTCTAATTCCCCAAGTCACTTACTAAATTCCCCCAAAGAGGTCAAAATCTCCTTGATTCCTCTTAAAGTTTCATCATCATCCATATCAGTTGCCTTGGTGAAGATCTGCTTCACTCAAGGATTTCATCTCTTTGCAAATTCTTTTCCCCAAAAATTAGCCTAAGGTCCCTGACCTTAGCGCCTGCTTATCACCTTCATATTAACTGCTAACAGTATTATATAACTCCCTATCAGTCTTCCCTTTCCCCTATTAAAACTATGTATATAAAACCCCCTATGTAAATATCCCCACCTGGGCAATATAGCCATATTTTTATAAGTCCGAGAAGAAATGGCCCATCTGGGGCTGTTTTTAGCCCATCCGAGTCATAACAGGGGTTAGATGACACCTGGTCATGCTAACAACCTCTCCCCTAGCCCTAAAACCCTCAAAAACCCATGTTTTACCCCTCATCCCTAAGTCCCAGCCGTAAATATTTCGACCGCGCTCATTTTACATCCATAAACCCCCTTTCCCCGCCCTTAACCCAAAGTTTTTTGTATAAAATATTAACCCCGCCCGTATTAACCCTCATAATCCACCGTTCCCTAAGTTATAACCCACTGTGCGCATATAATTAAAAGTGGAATATTCCACGCATATTCCCCGCCCTAACTACCCGCCACCTCCCCATCGCCGCCAGCCGTTGGATTGCCCGCCCCGCAGATCAACGGTGGGTGGGCCGCCCCATCCCCGAACCGCCCGAAGGTTAGCGTCCGGGAGATGGGCAGTATTACCGCTGTACCTCCCGCCACGCGTCACCTCCTGGGCTGTGGCGGAGGCCCGCCTCACGAAACCACCATCCCCAAAAAGCGGTGTGCCACAATACTGCTTACCACCCTCCCCTGTGACGTAAGCCCCACGTCACATGCCATGTCACCTCCCACGTCACCCCCCTTGCCCAGTCACCTGCCACGTGTCCTGCCACCGAGACCCTGCCGCCGTACATGCCACATCACCGGCCGTACATGATGACGTCATCCTGCCATGTCATCATGCTGACGTCACCCGCCGTACAACGTCACGTCATGCTGACGTCATTGGCACTTTTTTGGCGCGAAGGAGAAAAAATCGCACTTCGGAGCCCCGGAATCCGATTCTGAGGCAGTTTTTGATGAGCGATTTGCAGGCAGGATTTTTTAGGCCAAAATGGAGAATCTTCAGGGAATCTTTTCATCATACTGTCCCAGGAAGCCCGAAAGGCACAAAAATGACCCGTTTTCTTCGCAGAGCATAACGAAAGGAGCAGAAGACAGTTCCAGAGGATACAGAGGCCGAACAACGGCCATCAATGCGTGATTAGACCCGCAGCACATCAGAACAGCAGTCCAGATTTTGTCAAAGAGTATCAGAAGGAAGAAAAGATGCCAAAGAGTATCAGCAAATATTTTTTAGGGGCTCGAAGCACCTGTACATTAATGAAGCCCCCAGAAAGTCAAATCAGGCATCATCAGCCCATCCTTGCCTTCAAATCACAATTAAGACATTCAAAGCCACCAGACAGCAAGGAAGCAGAAACCCATGTGTATTTATTTCAAAAGACATTGCACCGAGACACCCAGGACTACATCATTTATTCATTTTTATACGGCCGCCCCAGCGCAGCCTGAGATATTTTCATGCATTTATTTCAGATAGGAGTAGGTAAATTAATTATTCTTTATGACCTGATTAGGTCAAGATGTAATAAAGAACTCTGTGGATAGAAAGTTTTGCCCTATATATACCACCCTTTGTATAGTTTTAAGGGTTGGTCAATTGAGAATTTTCACTAGAGACTCGCACTGTATACCTGACTGTTTCTATAATCAAAGATTGCAGAAAGCTTGGAGAGCAAACTGTTTGTTGTAAATGAATGTTTTGGAGACTGAAGATGGAATTCTTGTGCTGCAGCCTGAAGCAATAAGTGCATCTTACCTCTGTTTTATTGTTATCACTATCTAAATAGCAGAAAGGAAGAATAGCTTAGAATTAGTTTAAATACTCTCTATGCTCGATTTCTGCTGTTTCTTTATGTTTTCCTCTGAATGAATTGGTTATGAATATGAATTCCTTCTGGCTCATATTTATCCCGATTCACCTGCGTATGCCAATTATCTAGGGATTCTTTACTGCCCCTCGGTAGCGCTCTGTTATTTCCCTCTGCTGAGTTGATTGAGAGATTCTTAACTGCCTCTCATCGTTTAGCATTTCTTTCCATCACTTAGACCTAAAACATTGTTTCTTGCGCAGCTATCTTGCTCCATTTTCCCTCTGTTGTGACCAAGTGAAAGCACCAGCAGTCATACTCCTCGACTCCACGCCCAATGGTTTGAAACCCTTAGACTATGCACTGCCTCTCTACCTGAAATATCAATTTTCCCACCAAAACAAAACAAAACCCTTCGAACTCAATACCGAGCCTAAAATCCCTTTTCAACAAAGCTAAATCTGAAAGAGAAAGCCCTCTCTGACTGCAGGTGGGCTAGACCCTGCAGTCCAAAGTTGGTTTGTGGTTACCTCGACCGTATCCCTTCCTCCAACTTGGGGACAACCTGAGTGATAACACCTGTGATGCCAAAGAATTTCTATTGACATAGTTGTAGAAGTCACTGCATGATGACTTTTGCTGTTAACATCAAACTTGTACAAGCCTCCGACTCTGACTCCTAAAGCAACTGGTTTGCAGTGATTCGACAAATCTTTCACTATGCAATGTGTTTTAAAGAATTCAACCTTCAAGTTCTGATATGTAATTGTAGACATAGAGATCATTTTTTTCTTGATCCCAGGTACATACATAACATTATAGATGCATCTAATGCTACCATTGGGGAAAGTCATGGGTATATCTCCATATCCCATAGTCTTATATGCACGATCATCTCCAAGGTAGATGTTTACACCATTGCTAATTTCCTTGCAGTTTTTGTATGTGTCCTTATTACATGTCATATGAATCGACACTTCAAAGTCCACAAACCATGTATTAGCATCATCCATTTCAGCAGACAATGCAACAATAGACACAAATAATTTGAGATTTTTGAGATCAAAATTCAGAGCTTCTCCTGCAAAATGTCCTGACTATCTTCTATGTTTATGTCTAAATTCATCATTTTTGTTCTTATAACAGTCTCTTTCCAGATGCCCACTTCTTCCATGGTAAAATAATTTCATTTCAGATGACATACCTTGATTTGATTTCAGAAACGACCTTTTTAGGGATGAGATTCTTCCTTTGTTTGCTCCTCCTTGTTTCCCTTTGAAGAATTTCTTCTTCGCCACAAGTGCCAAATCTGGATTCTGAGGCTTCAAGTTCTTGCGCCTCTCTTCTTCCTACAATAATATACCTGTCAATTCCTCAAATTTTGGCACTTTCTCCCTTGCTACAAGACCTGTAATAAACATCTGGTAATCTTCTGACATTCCATTTAACGTGATCGTTATCAGATCAGTACTAGGTATTGACTCCCTTATGTCTCCCAACATCGAAGTCCAGCAAGCTTGGGAAGAGTACGCCAACTCCCATGGCCATTCTTTTGAATGTAATTGACCAAAATCTTGTCGTCCTCACGAGTCCAGGGAACTTTCTTTAATACTTTTAAAGTTTTATGTCTCTCGCTGAGTTGCATGGCAGTCGAGTTTTATGTATACAAACTATGTGTGTGTTTGCATGACACGTCACCAATTTCGTTCCGTAGATTGAATGAACCAGTAGAAAACATTAATCCTTTAAAGAGACGAGGAATTATAATTAATGTTTTTTCTGGTAAATGGTAAAAATCAAGGCACAGAGTTAAGATTTTAGCTTTATGCGTAAATCTTTATTAAAAGATTGAGTTGTTCAGACATGAGATCAACGCGTAAGTGTTTGATGGGAAAATTAAGATTTTAGATTCCCGTGTAAATCTTTGATTAAGCAAAAAGATTATTCCATATAACACTCAATTTATATGTATATATATTTTGATATTTTATAGAAAATCAATTTACACATTAAGAAGGGTGTGTATATATTTTGATCAATAATCAGAGTTTTTAGGGTCTTTTCGTGCATCATTTACTGTTTTGGCTTTGCACGATTAAAGTTTACTGGTACAAAATAATTGTTTGAAATTTGGGCATAAAAGTAATTGCTCTATGACTAAATGAGATTTATGATTTTGTTAATCACCAAAGTGGTCAAAATCAGAATGATGTTTTGCATAAGGTATGTGTTATAAATTATTTATGCACATGAAATTTATGATTTTGTTAATCACCAAAGTGGTCAAAATCAGAATAATCATTTAGTGCATAAGTGACATAATGATTATTGATAGAAATTGCCAGTTATAATAATACCAATTAAAAACTGGCGTCACTAATGATAGAACCTGAGAACTTACCCAAAGGAAAGTCTTGTTCTATAACTAGTTGACATGATGAGGGTTGATAGATATTTTGATTAAATAAATATTGATCATCCAAAGATGTCAGTTCTATTTAATTTAATATATTTATTACCTACTTATGTTTTGGTATTTAATTATGTTAAGTATAAGATAGTATCTACCCAAAGGAGTGCTATATTATACTATTATGTCTACATCTGAATCGTGTTAGTTATGAGCTTATAGTTATTTCATTTTTTGATTTGCAAGGATATCTATCTTTCGTATGTTTTGAATCAAATTTAGTTGAAGTTCCTATTAATACATGGTGGCTTGATACTGGTGCTACAACTCATGTTTCCAACAATATGCAGGGATTTCTTACGATCCGAACCATAAATCCAAATGAAGATCGTTTTCTCTTTATGGGAAACGGAATGAAATCTTCAATTGAAGGCATTGGGACTTATCGTCTAATTCTAGAAAGTGGATATGTATTAGACTTATACAGTACCCTTTATGTACCTTCATTATCTAGAAACCTTATTTCCGCAAGTAAATTGGATATTTCTGGTTTTAGATGTATGATTGGATCTGGTTGTTTTGATTTATATAAGAATACTGATAATGTTGGTTCTGGTATTCTAATTGATGGTTTATATAAATTGAAACTGAATGACACTTATGCGAATTCCTTGTTGAGTGTAGTAAATAATGTTGGATGTAAACGTAGCAGGTTGAATGAAAATTCTGCTTTCTTGTGGCATAAACGACTAGGTCATATATCCAAAGAAAGAATGATGAGATTAGTAAGTAATGAAATTTTGTCAAATTTGGACTTTAGTGATCTAGAATTATGTGTGGATTGTATTAAAGGTAAACAAACCAAACATAATAAGAAAGGAGCCACTAGAAGCAGCCAGCTTCTTGAAATAATACACACTGATATTTGCGGACCTATGGACACTCCAGCCTTTAATGGAGAAAAGTATTTCATCACTTTCATTGACGATTTTTCCCGTTATGGTTATGTCTATTTGCTTCATGAAAAATCTCAATCTGTGAATGTCCTTGAGACGTTTGTAAAGGAAGTTGAGAGGCAATTAGATAAAAGGTGAAAATCATAAGGTCTGATAGAGGTGGTGAATATTATGGTAAATTAATGAGTCAGGCCAGTGTCCAGGTCCATTTGCAAAATTCCTCGAAAGTCATGGCATATGTGCGCAATACACAATGCCAGGTACACCACAGCAAAATGGTGTAGCAGAAAGGCGCAATAGGACGTTAATGGATATGATTAGGAGTATGATGTCAGATTCTACACTACCTAAGAATTTGTGGTCGTATGCTCTCAAAACCGCTAACTATTTGTTGAATAGGGTTCCTAGTAAAGCTGTTCAAAAGACTCCTTTTGAGTTATGGACTAACAAGAAACCTAGCTTAAGACACCTGCATGTTTGGGGTTGTCCAGCGGAAGCGAGAATTTATAATCCACATGAAAAGAAATTAGATTCTCGAACGATCAGTGGGTAATTTTTAGGTTACCCTGAGAAATCTAAGGGGTATGTGTTTTACTGTCCTAATCATAGTCCAAGAATTGTAGAAACTGGTAATGCAAGATTCATTAAGAATGGTGAAGTCAGTGGGAGTACTAGAAGAGAAATAGTAGAAATAAAGGAAACAAGGGTAAATGTTACATTGCCTAGAATAGTTCCTCCATCTACTATTACTCCAAATGTTGTTCCAGCTGTTGTAGAACAACATGATGATAATGAACAACATACAAATGAAGAAGTACTTCCTGAAGGAAATGACTTACATAATACTGATATGCATGAACCACAACAAGTAGCATTAAGAAGACCTCAAAGAAATCATAGGTCAGCTATTTCTGATGATTATGTGGTTTATATGCAAGAATCAGATTATGATATTGGAATCAATAAGGATCCAGTTTCGTTTTCACATGCTACAGAAAGTAAAGAGTCAAAGGAATGGATTAATGCCATGAAAGAAGAAATGAAATCCATGCAACATAATGAAGTTTGGGATCTCGTTGAGTTACCACATGGCTGTAAAAGAGTCGGATGCGAATGGGTTTTTAAAACCAAACACGACTCTAGTGGTAATATCGAACGGTATAAAGCTAGACTTGTTGCTAAGGGTTACACTCAGAAAGATGGTGTTGATTACAAGGAGACATTTTCTCCTGTTTCGAAAAAGGACTCACTAAGAATAATAATGGCATTAGTAGCTCATTATGATTTGGAGTTGCATCAAATGGATGTGAAAACAGCCTTTCTGAATGGAGATCTTGATGAGGATGTTTATATGGATCAACCTCTTTCTGAATGGAGATCTTGATGAGGATGTTTATATGGATCAACCTGAGGGTTTTTCTGTAGAAGGTAAAGAACAATTGGTGTGTAAACTTAAGAAGTCAATATATGGGCTTAAACAAGCATCCCGGCAATGGTATATTAAGTTCAATACCATTATTACATCTTTTGGTTTTAAGGAAAATACGGTTGATCACTGTATATACCAAAGGATCAGTGGGAGCAAGTTTATTTTTCTGGTCCTTTATGTTGATGGGAACATTGGCAAGCTGCAAAGAAAGTTTTGAGGTACTTACAAGGCACGAAAGATTACATGCTCATGTATAGAAGATCCAATGAATCAGAGGTGATTGGATATAGCGATTCAGATTTTGCTGGATGCATCGATACTAGGAAATCGACTTTTGGTTACCTGTTTATGTTTGCTCAAGGTGCCATATCATGGAAAAGTGCGAAACAGACTATCGTTGCTTCATCCACTATGGAGGCAGAATTTGTGGCATGTTTTGAAGCCACAATTCATGAATTATGGTTGCGGAACTTTATTTCAGGACTTGCGGTTGTCGACACCATTAGCAAGCCGCTGAAAATTTATTGTGATAACTCTGCAGCAGCATTTTTCTCAAAGAACGACAAGTACTCTAAAGGTGCCAAATGCATAGATCTGAAGTATCTTGTTGTGAAAGATGAGGTTCAGAAACAAAGAGTGTCAATCATGCACATCAGGACAGAACTTATGATTGCAGACCCTTTGACGAAAGGGTTACAACCAAGACAATTTAAGGAACATGTTCAAAGAATGGGTCTTGGTTGTATTAATAATAATTGATGTATGACATTCTGAGCTCTTTTATGTGTTTCTGATATACAATTATGTGTCTCTTGTTTTAATATAGTAGTACGTATTTTATGTAATTTTAAACAAGAAAGAGTCTTATAAAGATATTATGTTTAATCATTATGATATAAGACATTATGTGGACCATTATGCTGTTTTATATAAATTATGAGTATGAATTGATGGATTACTGGTATTGTAGTATATGGAAGGGAATGCACTGAATTAATAGTGCACAACCGCCATAACTCTCAGCAATTTATCATAGTATGATGTTCAACGCTTAATATTATGAATAGTCGGGTCAAGTGGGAGAATGTTAGAAATCTGCAGTTTCTAAATCTTAATGTGACCCGATTAATTAAGTCATAAATAAATCATTCTATAATTGAAGCATTAAAGCGTTAAAAGCATTAAAGCATTAAAGCATGCATTAAAGCATTAAAGCGTTGAATTGGTATATGATGGACGTACCAGATTAAGAGTTAAATGATATATATAAAGGATTGGGTCCTCTCTCTCCCCACAAGAGTTGTATTCTTCTCCATCAAGAAACACATAAGGAAGTGAGGGCAAGAGGAGAGAAACCGAATTCTGAGAAGAAGACAGAAGACAGAAGACAGAACAGAAGACAGAAGACAGAAGATGGCAGCCATTACATCTTCCGCTGTTAGTCAAGGTATGTCATCTTAAACAACATATTAAGTTCTGAATGTGAAATATTTGGTATTGATGATCTTTGGGCTGTTAGTAGCTATATTTTACATTTGGTATCAGAGCCACAATCAATAACTGAATATTTCCTATGATTGCAATTGATCTGTTCTGTGCTTTACTCATATGATTGAGCCTTCGGGAAATTGTGGGGGTTTCATGAAATGAAACAAATCCATCGCAAGCAATATCGAAATCCACAATCGAACCATGCAATGGATTCGATCCTCTGACCTCTGATTCTTAAACCCAAATCCTTCCCGCCGAGTACACAAGATCATAAAAGGGAGAAAATGAGAATTCCAATGTCGGTGAGAAGCAAATGGTTAATGGTTTATTTGTGAAGTCAAAACACCGAACCGAATGTTGCTCAAGACCTAAACCTTTAGGACTTGTGACGAGATGGCATACATGGGCTGCTATGTCTTAGAATGAAGCAATATAGCATTTATGTGCACGAAGGCTCACTTATAAAAAAAAGCATTCCATCCTATTGATGAACTTGTGCACTTGTGCGTGAATGACCCACCAGGTTTCGGTAAGACACTTAATAATAATAAGGGGCAATAATAATTCTTTTCATTTCAAAAAGGGTTCGATTGGTCTAAAGTAGAGTGTGAGGTGTGGATACTACAACAAAGGGGTTTTAAGACAATATTTGAGACAATTTTTCGCTAAATTGTTTGAACTTGAGACAAAAAGAAACTTGTATATTGTCTTAAATATTGTTTTTAAGTGAGTGTCTCAAATTAATGTCTTAAAAAATTGTTTTTAAAAAGACAATATATAGCACAAGCGTTATTGTCTCTTAGGAGACAATTTCATTTTTCTGTCTTCAGAGACAATAATTTGGATTAAAGACATATTGTCTCTATATATGTCATTCGTCTCTTTAAAGACAATATAAAACAATGAATCCAGAAAAATATCTCACCATTGATATAAATCAATATAAAATGTTTTTAATTAAAAATAAACAACAATATCATTGATTAATTCATATTAGGGCACAATGGAATCAAACCACCAACCTCCTGCATATAAATTAGGTGCTCTTCCATTGAGCTAGCACCCTTTAAAGAATTATGTGATCAGGTTGGGAAGTTAGAAGATGTGGTAGAGATACATGAGGTGATGATGGAGCTTCAGGAGAGTTTCCAAGATGAAATGGATAGGATGGCGATGGTTGAAATTTCACATCAACTATATATTGAACATCTTAAACTCAAGAGAATTAGATAGGTATTGAGGTGTTTTTCCATGAAAGTCATCTGCACAGTGTCCAAAAGAAGAGTTAATTGAAATATGAATTGTAGAAATATCTTAAATAGGAAAGAAATTAGCTATTCTATCATTATTGTTGAATTGGAAGAACGTGCAAGATTCAAAACAATCAACTTTCTTGGCAATAAGCATCATATCACTAAATATTTGATTTTTGAAATGTTAATTTTTTTGTCACAAAAAATTATAGAAACACATTTACAAGTCAATTGATATATTAATAAAGGGCGGGAGTAAAGGAGGATTCTCGATACAAGAAGAAGAATAAATTGTTGCAAATGTAAAGGTCATATAGTTTTCTAATAGCACCATAGATATATCTATGAAATGGAAATCACTAGACTTCATCACTCTCCAACAAAATATGACATAATATCTCACAGATTGAGCCTCAGATAGAGATTTTGCTTTATCGGCCACAACTTGAGCCCAAAATTTCAATTGTTCCTTCACTTGTTAGGGATCATCTCTTGTGATGGAGATTTTCCACTTGGCAATAGGAGATTATGAATATGCCTCATTGTTTGGATATTTCCTTTTATCAAGAGTAGACACAAGACAAAATTTCTGATGGTGGTCATCTTGAAACTGTTGGCCGATTGCATAACATAACTCCAAGGCTAGCAAGGTATTAAGAGCTCAGACATTTCTTCATAATTGAAACTGAATCCTAGATAAAGACACCCATTCAACTCATCTAATTCAATGTTTGTAAGCATCTTAACTCTGGGAGTGCTAGAAGTATGTGTCAAAGTTGAATAAGGACAATCAACTTTGGCCTCTTTGTTGGTTGAGTCAGAAGTTGTCTTAGAGGACTGGAAATCACTGAAATAATTAGAATCGCAAGAAAATTCCTTTAATATAGGTTGATATCTTTTCGTTTCCCATGCCTTCTCACTCCAGTATTCTATAGTAGACCTATATAGGCTTCTTCTGCTTCTACTTTTCTTAGATTGAATGAAATCTCTACACTGATCTACATCTCCATAAACTACGGTGATTGGCTTGTTGAGAGGATTACTTAAATCAGAGAGTGGGGACTTCTTGTCATACCCTGAGATAATAAATGCCAAAATCCCTCATTATATAATCAATTTTTCTTTTTCCTTCACCTTATGAGACTATTGCACAATATTGCAATCAAATCACCTCTGTACATATAGGCTTTCACATAATCAGGGTGGTTTCAACCACTCCCTAGATAGTAGGATCTAAGATCTAATATTAGAGTCTCAATCTTATCATCATCATAACAGTAAATTAAGTTTATCTTTATCCGTTCATTCCAACACTCCCACTTAATGGAGAAAGGGTAATGAACATTAACATATGTCTGTTGGTCTAGTCTCAGCTATGCTCAAAATTAAAAAATGAAACAACTTGGTAATAGAGGTTTTCATTTTTGTCTTCTTGCAGCAGAGCCCATACTTGTTCATCTTAAGTCGAGGCTTCATATTTTCTTTCCTCACCATGATGTAGTGATATCTCTTCACCTCATTTCTTCCCCAGTGATGGAAAGCTTGAATTCTTATTCTCACCCTTCTCAAGATTGTGACAGGCTGGATAGGAGAATTTTCCCTCTCACTATTTCCGGTGTCAACCATCTGAAAGTCAACTATGATGTCTTCATCATTCATTGATGTAACACCTGTACACACAGAAATATTAATGAAATCATCATAATCTAAATTCTCTCCAGCTTTGTCTTCTTCTGCCACGTCTTTGTAATCAGCGTCATGTGGCTTGTCCCATTGATCTTCAACACTTTGTTCCTTTTTACACCCTTCCTAAAGGTTAGATCGTGTGTCTTAAAGCTCAGGATCTTGCACAACAGATTGTGCCTCTTGATTCTCGTGGTCATCAATAGAACCATATTGTTTTTCTGAAATTTCTTCTGACACTAACATACTGCCCATGCTAATGCCTCCGAATGCCCACATGAAAAAATCATCATCATCAGAATCAAAAATACCTAAAAATATAGACATGTTGTTAAACTCCATCTTATCTCGCTTCGAGATTATTTTTTCGGCTCCACACAGTCCTCTAACGAGCTCCAACAACCTGGTTACCACGCAGGGGGGAAATTATCCCTTTGTAAGCTCTTCAACTATGGAACCTTGTAGACTGTGGCTTCTGTGCCACATAGGTCTTAGTGCCCTCAGCTCTAGCGACGAGCAACTAAATGACATCTCACAAGCTTTCTCAATATCTAATTCTGATGCACATATTTCTGAAGATGGGTTCAAATCAACAAAAAAAAAAAAAATTCGCATTTTCTGTGGCATATAATAATTTACAAGAAAATTTACCGAATTAGTTTTGGGATCTCCACAACTTGCAACTTAAGTTTCTCAAACAATTAAATTTTGAGGACAAATCTGCTACAAGAGAAACATTGCCACATGAATGAGCAAGCTACCATTGAAAACATAAACCAACATTCTACAATCGACCGCCCTCCTCTGATCCTGCAACGATTTTCACTCTTTTACGCTACTCCCAGAGGCAGATCTACCAATCCATGACACCACGAATCTACAATGATCGAAGGCACTAGCAACTGAATCCACGCGGCACCACCAATCCATGATCAACACAGTGCTAGCCTCAAACTGTTTGGCCTCAATCAAGACAAAACCTTCTTGGTAGATCGCAGCAACCTCAGCCTCAAGAGAAGATCAAATGTTTCTCCCTTTGACCACGCCACAGCTGCCACACAGTGATTTTGCCATTTCCTACGCAAGGTCATGTTAACGCTCTCATGAATTTGGCGTAGCTGCTGGCTATACGTGGATTTTTCATCACATTCTTTGTGGGTTCTCCACTCAGACATCAAAGATGGGAAGCCTGCAGTTTTATCGGATAGCTTTGAAGAACGAATCAAAGATCGAGCATTGCTTGTAAGTTGGGTGCCTCAGGTTAAAGTGCTTTCCCACACGGTCATGCACGCATGTTTAAGAAACATCGAACAGTTGTGAACTTCACCTACTCCGAGATGAAAGATGAAGAGCAGCCATAGCACGCACGGTGCAGTCCGGAGGGGATCCTGAGACAGGTTATGGAGGCTACCAAGAAAAACAGGTGTGGGCCTTGTTGGGGAGAATGTGTTGTAGAAGTTCGATGGAAGATGCAAATCTTCTTGAAAAAACTTATCGCACAGCTAAGAAATCGAGCTGCTGCTTAATCCAAAACACTTCAGAAGTAAACGATGGATTAGAAGCTCCGTGCAACTTTGTTTCTCCATGCGCTCCCCACAGATCTGATCTTCAATCATCGGCGATAGCACAGTCACTGCCTTCCTTGAACACGCAGCCTTGTTTTCTGTTTGCACAGTCGGCGCTCTTATACACCACGGTCTCGAGAAGATCTTCGCAACTGTACACTTGACATCTGCAACGACTGACAAAATAAAAAAGTGCGTAGTTCCACAGTGGGATCAACGCGTTTAGCCCTCCAATCCAAGCGATGATTTTGCCTCAGTCGCGCTCTCCACTCGGTTTACAAGATTGACAACCGTGAAGCTCTGATACCATGATAAAAATCAAATATTCTATTAATTAAATGGCTCTCTAGGTGAGATACATGGAGAGTGCCCAAGCACTATACACAATACACAATCTATCTTCAACAACCTAGTACATATAGGCTT
Source organism: Pinus tabuliformis (assembly GCA_031772625.1). Taxonomy (NCBI): domain Eukaryota; kingdom Viridiplantae; phylum Streptophyta; class Pinopsida; order Pinales; family Pinaceae; genus Pinus; species Pinus tabuliformis. The sequence goes on from CM062814.1 coordinate 298,267,114, forward strand.
TCACACAATCAGGGAGATCTAAGATTAGAGTCTCAATGCTATCATCATCATGACAGTAATCTAAATTTAGCTTTTTCCATTAATTCCAACACCACCTTCCATTTAATGGGCCTTCTTTTGTACTAATTCTAACACATTTGTTTGTATCATCGTAGAAAGAGTAATAGCTATTTTAAAATTTTGGTTCACATTGAATGTGCACTTAGGTTTCTTGACAAATAGGGTATAGGGTAAAGGTGAAGGTTTTAAGTGTAGAATATAATGATCTTAAGCGTATACAATCAATATTTATGAATTTTACATAAATGATACATTTGACAACGAGATATGAGAGTTTGCGGTGTGCAAATCTAAACACGTAAGGTTTGAATTCCTTAAACTTGTATGACATATTTCACATTTTACATCGAATTATGAGAGTTATTATGGTTGGGACACGTTATTGAGAAAAACTTATGTTCGAGGTAATTCTTAAAGTGAAAAATTATATTTGAAAGATCATATTTAAAATAGGTAACAAATATCTCATTGAAGGGACATCTGCTCTCTTAGCATTCAATATTCGCGACATCTACTTACTCGGCATCCAATGTTAGGGATTGTTGAGCACAACAATGCCAATTTCAACATAAAATTTGCTTAATCCTAATTACATGAGGAACGGAGTTTAGGAAAGACATGATAAGTAACTAACAAAATACATCTTTGAAGGAATGCCAATTTCGATATAAAAACTAGCACAAACGGTTAGGAAAATCACGATAACTTATTTGAGGTGACGTTAATTTGAATATAAAAATTAAATGGTTAGTAAATTAGGATTTATAATAACAACTATAAAATTCACTGTATTAATAAATAAAAAGAATTAATATAAGTTAAATATATATATTTTTAAAAATAGAGAACAAAAATTTTAATCACAAAAATTTATTAGTATTTTATTTTTTATATAAATTTTTTAATTTATAAATAGACTTTGTTATAATATTATATGTTGATATCATATATCGATATAAAAATCTACAATTCATTTTATGACATGTGTTTATATAACATTTTTTTAATTAAATTATAATAAGCTTTGTTATAATATTATAGGTTGATATCATAGTATATCTATGTAAAAATCTATAATTCATTTCATGACATGTGTTCATGTGACATTTTTTAATTAATTAGTTTAATTAAAAGGGTGAAAATAGTAAAACTAATTTGAATATAAATCTCAACTTTTGATTGTGTATATTACTATGAATATTCTAGAATATTATGTGGAGATTAAATCTTTATTATCCATTTAAGTATAGGGGTTTTCGCAGTGCATTATATTAGATATCATTTTCTTGGGATTCACCCCTGAGCACCCCTGAGCATCACTTGATGCAATGAGTGCTAAGTGAACTATTCAAAAAATCATGAGAAATTAGTCAGTTACGACTACCTCTCATGGGAACGATCATAGATGAATGACTTACTTAACGCAACTGAATCCCAAAAAAATGATATCTAATATAATGCACTGCGAAAACCCCTATACTTAAATTCAAAAAGAGTGAAGGGAACTCTACTTGAATGGTTCATGAGGCACAATACTTGCTAAGGTTTTGCAAATGGGGTAGCATGCCGAGTGGGCTTGATTGTGGGGAAAACTCCATAGTTAAACGCGTGCTTGAGCCAGAGGTGATCTGGGATGGTTGACCTCCCGGGAAGTCCTAGTTACCGAGTGCAAGCCCCGAAAGTGATGATTGACGCGATGTGATTCATTTCACTAGTTTCAATCCCACTTCTTCACCCCTGTGAGCATCACCCGATGCAATGAGTGTTGAGTCAACTATTCAAAAAATCATGAGAAATTAGTTAGTTACGACTACCTCTCATGGAAATGGTCATAAATGACGTGATGCAATGAGTGCTGAATGAACTATTCAAAAAATCATGAGAAATTAGTCAATTACGACTACCTCTCATGGAAATGATCATAGATGAATGACTTACTTAACTTAGTTAAATCCCAAAAAAAAATATCTTTTTATCCATTTAATAATTATTAACAATTAAACTAAAATTATGAAAATTTCTAAAATAATCACATCTATCAATATAATTACATAATCATAATTTAGCTAAATAAAATTTAAGAGATATCATAATAACAAACGAAATTCGGTAAGAAAATGATTTCATGTTAAAAAGTGTGAGGCACAAAAACGGTATTTTTTTTTAACTTTTATGGGGATAAACATTAATAAAAACAAATCTCTATCTCACACTATATATATCAAATCTCAACTCTTAATTATTAATATATCGTAGGGAGGATAATTATCTTAAACGTGTAAAAACTTTAGTCCAAAACGTACCTCTAAACTTTTCTGACTTTTATACTACGCTGAATACAATGACTTTCGCCACCACTACGACCAAGAAAGCTAGAAAGTCCAGGCAATACATCATTCTCTTGGTGGGTGCACGAGGCCGGATCCGTGGAATTTGATTTCCTCGGTTGAAGCAACGGTTCCGTTCTTCAAGACGCTGTAAAGGCCGAAAAATGAATGAGGGCAGCACAATAAGTTCAATGATCAAAGACAGCAGCAGGAATATAACTTTCAGGCCTTTATTGGCCGGTGACAGTGATAAAGGTATGTCCACTCCAATGATTGCAAACAAGGCCACCATCCCTGTTAATATGTCACTCCAATCTTTTGAATTATCTTCAGCCATCGTCTCTGTAACAGTTTAAGAAACGTGTCAGCACTACAAATTGAACGACATTCGTCATGGTAATCAAAAGTGGCCATGAGACAATGTGCGAACATGAAAAATGTTACCGACCACCTTCCATATCACATAAAAATGGAGGAAAGTATTTTAGCATCTATATTATTTATTTTACAGGAAAAATCTTCTTAAAAGCACTATTATGTTAACAATCACACATAGATCCGAGACATAAGTTCAACTAAGATCTGGGATCGAACTTATCAAATATACGACCTTCTAGCTCTCGTACCAAGTGAAAAACATAGTTGCAAATTAAACACAAATCTAGGATCAATGATTATATATGAGAATAGATCACAGACTAAACTAGATCGGATAGAACGGGATTTGATCAACTAAAAATAACTAACCTAAAAATTCATCACAATTAACAACATGTAAAGCATTAATTCTAACTAAAATGAATTGGATACATGTTACATTCAACAAAAATTAATGAGATTCCAGTGATCAAACTGGTGAACATAGATATTAAAATGTAAATGAGATTGATTAAGGTGATTCCAAATATAAAACAGGTTGAACACAATGTTGGAAATATGATTATGCTAAGAGAGGGAAGGGGTGAATTAGTATAATGGAAAATTTTAACCAATCAAAACACTTGCATGCACATACAATATCAATCACGTTAACAACATGAAAATATATATCAAAACTTATTTTATTATGAATGGTCTTGTAGGCATTAATCTATTGTTACATTGATTTTTTAACACCAACTAGAAGAATACACCAACGCCTTCAAATGTTATGCTTGCACTAACTAGAAGGAGGTACCAACCCCTTGAAATGTTTCATTGCCATTGACTAGAAAGAGGCACCAACCCCTTGAAATTTTTTACTCGAACCAACTAAAAGGGCTTAACTAAATTCTTCATTTACGTCATTAGCTTTATTTTGTGCTACTCCTTTGTGTTGCACATCACTCCATGTTATATATCCTCAAATTAGTTTCATCCACAATCCTGATATGTTGCTCCTAGATTACATAGCATTTAGTTGCACTTGGATTGAATTGCTCCACATGTATTGCTTGACTTTATCTTTTAACCTCTTCTATGATCACATGTCTTCCATAAAATTTATGTCTTAGACTTATTTCCACCTTCCATACCATGGAATCACAACAAACAATTTCACAAAACAAAAATACTTCTATCTCAGTTGACCGAGTTCACATTCAACTTCCAATTTTTTTTGGCTTATTTATGCTAAACTATATCAACAAATTCATAGGAGGGATGAAATTCCATATAGGATCATCCATAAAACCTTGAGTATTACTTCAATGTCTTCTATTAGAGATCCAATCTAGATAGCCCGAATAGGATTAAAATTAATAGCTCCTTGGAACCTCAGGGGATTAACTTTATATCCACGAAACCACACGGTGTGACCACCTTTATGAATGCTTCAGTGAATTTGGGTCCAGGTCCACTTGAGTGTCTTCCTAGATATTCAGATACTTGGATTGCTTTTAAGATTATCCCTAATTCTAGGGGCTTCACCATCATTCTATAAGATTGGGTGTTGAGATCACATTCTTATTATGTTGCCTCTCTAGTGTAGTAGTCGACGCTATTTTATGGGCTAATCCATGGATGCCTAAGTATCTTTTCATTTGACTTTGGCACCGAATACTTTGACACTATGCACTTCACAACTTAGGGTTGGGATTGAGTGCTAAAGCTCCAAAAGTGCTTAGGTTCTGAGGTTAAACAACCACCAATTTCTAAAGTGCACTAAATGATCTGATTAACATCAACAAAAATGAAGACACTTCACGGTACACCTGACTATCCAAACTTTAATAAAAGCGCGAGGGGGATGGGGATTATAATTTATTGTATATGTAATTAAATAACTCACACCTTGTTAATGCACACTAATAGATATCATGATCTAGCTAAAATTGATGACGATAAAACAACATTAGTCCCCACTGACTATCTGAACTATAATAAAGACGAGGGGGTCCACTTTCTATCATTTGATGAATAAAAATTGATGTTCTCAAATCTTTTTCTATCAGTTTCCACTAGATCGAGAATTCAAAATGCAATGTTCCCTTGTTGATGGGATTATGAAATCTATTATTGTTCACTGCTCATTAGTTACAACTTCCCTCAACGATGATCCAAGGGATGGAACCACTACCTGTTGTCAAATTTTTCTATTGCATATGATGAGGAAATCTACATTTACTTCTCACCACTCACTACCTGATCATAAGCCTTGTCTGACCTTAACTAGAAGTATGATAGACAAAATAATAAAAAAACAAGAACTCTTTCGTTTATCATCCATATTTGCTAAAACTACAGAGCCTTGAAAATTTGCTCCCTAGCACGAGTCTCAAAACATTTCCACCTTATTTTCATTGCAGTTCCTCTACACCTGTCATGCTACATCAATTCCACATAATTTCCATGTCTCACTCAAAAAGGGCCACTTGACCACCCAAAAATCTCAAATCCACTTATCACGTGTCCTCACCTTAGGGTGACACATCATCACTTCCACCATGTGTACCTACCAACTATCTCCATGCTATCCTCACCTACTAGGTGGTGGTATCATCTGTACTAGGGACCTCAAAGCCAAAATAAATCTAGCTAATTCAACATCCCTTTGATCCAACTATATGAATAGTGAGCACATCCCTAGAGGCCCAAATGCCTGGATGACCTCAAAGCCTGGATAAATACAACTAATCTGACATTCACCTCATTCACTCAATAAATATTCTGATTCATTTGGGATTACCAAATGCATAGATTCCTCAATGAATCCTTTGATGAATCTGTATGCCTAATTGCCTTGAAGCCGTTACTAAACTGTTTTCACTTCAAAGCTACTTTCTACTTCATTCCTTGGGAGTTTTTGTAATAGACATGCAAGCAATTTGAAAGGCATATCTATCCAACCATTTCCATGCTTATCTTATCACAATAATTGAAGATAAACTCATGCAAATATAGGTTGACCAATATACTACATTTACTTCAATCATGAATGTTCAACAAGATCTCCCTGAACTTGACATCAATATCCCATGCTATTGGACTATGACATCAATGAAATTGCAACTAACATCAATGAAAAATCAAACAATCTGCCCTTTTGGCATTGATTCAATTACCACCAGATATCTATTAGTGATTAATGATCTTGGGGTAGAGACCTTCTATCTATTTGGAGAATGTAATCCCCCTCATTAAAAGAAATGTTGAGGTATAAAATGGGTCTCATAAAGAATATAATAAAATAATAGTGGAAATAATAAAATAAGATTAGATTACATCATAAAATTTTAGAGGGAACACCCAAATTGGATGCATAATTTAATTCCTCATTCAAGGAGTACCTATGTTTTATACTTTTGATAGACCCCGCTACATGAAAAATTAGAAATACATGAAAAACGTAATTGCAATCACATTTTTCATGTATTTCTCATTTTTTGTTTAGTAGGGTCCATTGGAAGTATGCAACATGGGTACTCATTGGACAAGGAAATAAATTATGCATCCAACAAGTGCTCTTTTTTGAAATTTCATTAAAATCGTAGGGGACATAAGCTGAAAATACAAGTTGAAAATATAGTTTTTTTATTTTTTTATTTTTTAATCTTTTTAATACTTTTAATTTATTACTCCAAAAATGGAGAATAATCCCTCATGGTTGACATCATCATCTTGAATCCTATTATTTCTTATAAAGTTTATTTTGGTTGTACATTTTTGTTTTGAGGCCCATTTTTGACCTCAAAATTTCTGTATTTATTTTCTCTTTGGATGTTGAGTGATCTTCTCCTTATATCTTCTTATTATCACCCTTTAACATCAATGGTGAAGGGAATATACTCTCCCTATGCTAATGTGGAGCCTTTCCATGAACTTTATTTTTTATCAACATTCTTCTTAACTGAAATTAGCGAATTGTTCCCCTTTGTGAGGAAGAAATTATGGCCTTTTATGTCTAAGATATTCAAAACTTTCTCTAGCTAGACATTTGGTAAATATTTCTGCAAATTTTAATTTTGTTGGAATGTATTCCAATTGAACAATTTGATCAACTTTTTCTTGAAGAAAATGGTATGTGATAGGAATGTGCTTTGTTTTATAATGCTAACATGATTTTTTTGAGATATTGATAACACTATTATTGTCACGCATGATGGGAATAGCCTAATTACCATTTTATTGAAGATACTTGAGATTTCGGTCCATCCATAAGACTTGGGTAACACATGATACTGTTGCAATATAGTGTGCCTTAGTTGTGGATAGAGAAATGAATGTTTGTTTCTCTCTAAGCTAGGAGACTAGACAACTAACTAATTAGGCCCACCCGATTGGTGCTCTTCTTAACGTCAACACTTCCAACCAAATTTGTATATGCATAAGCTATGACAATAGGATTTTTTCCTTTGGATGCCATAAGACATAATCTATGGTTCCTTGTAGATATCTAAGTATCATTTGGACTGCATTCACATGAGTTTCTTTTGGGCTTGATTTAAATATTCATAGCAAACCTACTGCATGCATGATATTTTGTCTTCATGTGGGTAATTAAAGAAAGCTTCCAATCATTGATTTTTATACAAACTTAAAAAAGAATGCAAAAAATACACATATAACCATAAATAAAAAATAATGCAGCAGAAATAACACTTCTTTTCATTAATATCAGAACACTGAAATATGCATACAAATAGAATGGAAATAAACTAGCTCGAGCAATGGTAGCTTATCTCTGAGAAGAGATATGGTGACTACATGCCACTAAACTATGTTACAATGAGGCTCAAAGTCCTATTTATTATTGAGAAACAATGGAAAACCCTAAACATCCAAAAACCTAACCCTAGGAGATGAAGCACCAAAACTGTGGGCCCCGTAGATCATTCCTCCCCCCTTAGGAAGAAATGGTCCGCATTACGTTGAGTGCCTCCATGAGTTGGGGAAATTTCTGCTGAACTTCGTCACTGGTGAGCCACTTACCTTGGTGAAGGAGTTGGCCAGCTTTGACAACCTGATATAGTTGGATCTTCTGTTGGCGAGTGTTCTTGATCTGCATGTCCATGATTCGTTCAATTGTGGCATATTCCATGCAGTATGGGTTTGGCTCTATTGGTGTGAGTTGTTCTGCAACATCGGATGTCTCCAACAATGGTGGAAAGTATGGCCGAAGGAAGTCAACATTGAACATTGGGTGTAGACCAGGGAATGGTGGAATTGTAAGCTCAAAGGCATTGTCCCTTACAGCCTTGGTAATGTTGTATGGCCCATATCAGAGCAGGAAAAGTTTGCGGTGGGGTCCAATGTGGCGCTCCTTCTGCAAATGTAGCCAAACTTTGTCACCCACCTGGAACTTGTGTGGCACCTGATGCTAATCATGGCACTTCTTGTACTTAGCATTGGCTCTATCCAATATATCATGGAGCTACAAGAGGATGTGTTGAATTCGCTCAATGAAGTTGTTAACCTTGTCCGCTTCAGCCAAATCTGCCTTGAGTAGCTGCAAATGGTATGGCCACATCAATGAGACATAATGGCTGAAATCCCAACCCTACCTGAAAGAGGATGTGGCTCGTTGAGCTGTGGAGAGCTCTGTTTTAGATGTGCTAGACATAGGAGAGGCTTTCATCCCATGTGCGTGGATTCTTCTAGTTGTACATGTGCAAAATTTGTACGATCATCCTATTGATGAATTATGTTTGGCCATCAGTTTTTAGATGGAAAGTTGTGGACTTAATGAGTTTGGTATCTAGCATCGCCCAGAGACCTGACCAAAATTCACTTAGGAATATGCTATCCTGATCAGAGACAATGGCTTTGGGATCCCAAAGTGTACCCACACTTGCTAAAAGAAGAGCTTAATAGTGGCCTTTGCTATGATACTCTTCTTGCAGGCCACCATAAAGGCCATCTTAGAGAATCTATTGAAGACCACGAAAAGGAAACCATTGCCATGCTTAGTAGAAGGAAGGCTCGACATGTAATCCATGTTGAAAATAGCAATAAGAAATAATAAAAATTGAATCTAGATATTCCAATTTTAATTTTTCCTTGAATTAAAATTGTGAATTAAAAATCGAATTTAGTCTTACCTGGTTTTTGGAAATAATTAATTAAGTTATTTTGACTTAATTAGTTGGAGAAATTCAAGTTCGAAGTCTTTCTGAAGTCATGCAAGAGTTATCCCTTAAATTAAGGAGATAAGATTGAGTTGTAATTAGTTAACTCTGTTTACTGAGTTAAGTTTAGTTAAATTAGTTCCAAACTGTTTGAGGAACTAATAGAGAGTTAACAGTCAGTTGATGCATCCATGCACTCAACTAGTGTACTCCAGATAACTAAAGATTCCCTCATCAGAAACTCATGCATGTCTATTCAGAGAAAGACCCAGTTGAGATTAATGTCAAGGATAATGTACTATCAGTTGCATGTGTTTTCTCATGGATAAAACACAAGCATGCAGAAGGAATAATCATTGGAGATTGTGTAGTTCTGACAGTGTGAGAGCAGTGTTCCACTTGGTGAGGTGAGAATCATCCACTAGGAACAACGCAAGGAAATAGGAGCTTGGAGGGCAGAAAGGAAGGCCAGTGAGAAGCCAGGATTTCCTGTGAGCATCTGTGAGGATTGTACTGAGAGTTGGCTAGTTGTGAGAGCTAAGGCTTTGTATAATTCTTATGTATTTCCAGCTTGTATGATAATACAGATAGTGGTGTTTTTAGCTGAGGCTTTCCCCAAAGTATTTTCATGTGTTCATGTGCATTGATTCTTCTTCTTATGGTTATATGTGTTTAGATCGATCTTTAAGCTTCTGAAAAGAAAACGTTGATAGTAGAAGTAGGATATAGTATTTTTCTTTGATTTATATCGCATTATCGGGTTAACCTATAGATAGAATTTCTACATGGTATAAGAGTTGGATTTGTAGGAAATTTGCAGAATTTCTATATGGTATTAGAGCACTAATCTGTAGAGAGAATTTCTACATGGTATCAGAGCCAAGTTTATCGGAGCTGTGAATAGTATACTGAGAAGAGAATTCAAAGTTTGAAGTTCGGGATTGTAGGTGCAAATCGAATTCATATCATACTTCAATTGAGATGGTACATTATGCTACTAATTGCCCATCGAAGAAGTCCAAGAAGGGATCCTCGGTAGGATCGGAAGGTGAGGCATTAGCCTCTCAGTTCAAAAGGGACTTTACCCTCATCGCATGCATGGTGTCATCGATGATGGGTTGTGTTTGGTATCCTGACAATGGAACCTCATTCCACATGACCGGTGATAAAAGTTTATTCAGTACCTTGGAGGAGAAAGACCTCAAGATGTGCATAGAGATGGGTGACGACAAAAGGTATAGTGTTTCAGGAGTGTGAACGATTGCTTTTCGAAGGGAGCATGGAGCTCCTATCACCTTGATAGATGTGAAGTATGTGCCTGGACTGAAGAAGAACTTGGTATCAATCACGATGTTGTAGGACAAAGGCTACGATGTTGTCTTTAGTAAGGGAAAGGTTTTCTTTAGACATATCACCATGTGACAGGTGAAACAGATCGGTTCATGAGTTAAGAATCTGTATGCTCTTGAGGTTCAAGATGCATGCAAAGCCTTGAGGAGCAAGGCAAATGTTAGAGACTTGGTGGTTGAGAGGGAGAGTAAATTACCTCAACATGCAATCCCAGAAGAAGTCTCACACAATTGTAGAGGAGCCACAATTGGAGAAGCAGAGAGGAGACCGAGTGAAGAGATCCACTCATGTAGATACCTCCATTAGGGGGGAATTTCAATCCAAGTGGGTAGAGTGATCAAATGAAGCCTACCTCTAGGTGTGAGGTGGAGCGATGTGAAGTGATAGTCCCAAGAAGGTTGAAATTATGCACGGTCCATTGAGAGGTTTTATCTCATGGATTTTACCTTGCTACGGGAGCCCAAAGTACATAGTAGCAGGAGGAATTAGTGGGATTGATGCAGTCAGAGATCAAAGTGACAGAGGCTAGAGCAGTGAGATACTGAAGAGTGCAAAGAAGGATTGACAATGGTGTAGAAAGGCAGAGTCAACAGAAGCGCAAAGTTTTTAGTTGACAAAGGCAATAGCAGTCAGAGACTTTGATGATAGATGCATCATACTGATTCAGGTTGGATGTTTTTTTGTTTCTGGAGTTGCATAACATTCCAAAGGTTCACGATCAGGATCGAGTTGAATTCCTTTCTTGTTGAGAGGGGGTGTTGAAAATAGCAACAAGAAATGATAAAAATAGAATCTAGATATTCCAATTTTAATTTGTCCTGGAATTAAAATTGTGAATTAAAAATTGAATTTAGTCTTACCAACTACTTGGAAATAATTAATTAAGTTATTTTGACTTAATTAGTTGGAGAAATTCAAGTTAGAAGTCTTTCTGAAGTGAAGAGTTATCCCTTAAATTGAGGAGATAAGCCTTAAATTAAGGAGATAAGATTGATATGTAATTAATTAACTCAGTTTACCAAGTTAAGTCCAATTAAATTAGTTCCAAAGTATTTGAGGAACTAATAGAGAGTTAACAGTCAGTTGATGCATGCATGCACTCAACTAGTGTACTCTAGATAACTGAATATTCCCTCATCAGAAACTCATGCATGTCTATTCAGAGAAAGACCCAGTTGAGATTAATGTCAAGGACAGTGTACTATTAGTTGCATGTGTTTTCTCATTGATAAAACACAAGCATGCAGAAGGAATAATCACTAGAGGATTGCACAGTTCTGATAGTGTGTGAGAGCAGTGTTCCACTTGGTGAGGTGAGAATCCTCCACTAGGAACAGTGCAAGGAAATAGGAGCTTGGAGGGCAGAGAGGAAGGCTTGTGAGAATCCAGGATTTCCTGTGAGCATCTGTGAGGATTGTACTGAGAGTTGGCTAGTTGTGAGAGCTAAGGCTTTGAATAATTCTTATATTTCCACCTTGTATGATAATACATATAGTGGGGTTTTTAGCTGAGGCTTTCCCCAAAGTATTTTCATGTGTTCATGTGTATTGATTCTTCTTCTTATGGTTATATGTGTTCAACTCGATCTTTAAGCTTTTGCAAAGCAAACTTTGATAGTAGAAGTAGGTTATAGTATTTTTCTTTGATTTATATTGCATTATTGGGTTAACCTACAAATAGAATTTCTACATGGTATTGGAGCTGGATTTGTATGAAATTTGCAGAATTTCTACATGGTATCAGAGCACTGATCTATAGAGGGAATTTCTACAATCCATGGAGATGGATTACCAAGGTCAACTAGGAGTAGGCAGAGGAGTATATAACCCTTTCTTCTTGATGGTTGGTTTGGAAATGGGACAAGAAATGCAGGATCAAATGTACTTCGCAACATCCCGACGAAGGTTCGACCAATAAAAATACTTCTACAATATTGCCATTGCTTTTGCTACTCCGAAATGTCCAGTGACTCGATTGTATTGCACTTCCAAAATCATCTTGGCACGCTTGCTTGCAAAAACACAGATGTGTCCCAAGTGGCATAAAAATGCATCATGGAGGTGAAAATTTGGAACTTTCTTACCTTCCAGGAGTGTCTCATATGTGCTGGTGAATTCTGGATCACTCTTATAAAGATATGGCCACCCTGAAGTCTTGTGCCCATAGGAGTCAAGCACAATGATCAATGCCATGACTGGTGGTCGGCTGAGGTAGTTTGCAACATTATTGTTGCTACCCTTCTTGTACTTAATATTCAAAAGGAACTGTTGGAAGTATGCAAACCATTTCTAATGGCGATCATCTAGCAATTTCCCTTGTGTATGTATGAACTGCAAAGGTCGGTGGTCTATGTGGATGACTGTTTCCTTCCCCATAATGTAATTGTTCCATTGACGACATATCTACATAATGGAATAGATTTATTTGTCGTAAGTGGGATAATTTCAGCCTGTGTATAAAAGTGTCTCACTGTGGTAAGCCATTGGATGCCTGAGCTGAGTAAGAACTGCACCAATAACATAGTCGAAGGCGTTTATCTCAATCTCAAATGGTTGCTGCAAGTATGGTAATGTGAGCACTGGTGTAGAGTAGACGCGATGCTTCAACTCGGAAAACACCGTCTATTGGGTTTCAGACCAAAAAAACTTTTCATTCGCTCCTCCCTTGGTGATTTGACTTAAAGGCCAAGTGATATGAGAGAACCCCTACATGAACCTGTGGTAGAAATTAGTAAGACCTAAAAAGCTGCGAAGCTCTGTAAGAGTGGTTGGGACTGGAAAATCCCAAATGACTTGTATCTTGGTTGGGTCCACATGCACACCCTACTCATCAATTATGTAGCCAAGATATTGAACCTAAGTCATGCCAAAATTGCATTTCTCCAAATTGGCACACAACTTGTGTCATTGCAGGGTTTAAAGGACATGTCGAGTATGGCAGAGGTTCTCTTCCCAACTCTGGCTGAAGATCAAGATGTCATATAAATACACCACCACGAATTCATTTGTGAAGGGTCACAAGATGTCATCCATCAATATCATGAAGGTTGTGGGGGCATTCATCAACCTGAAAGGCATGACCAACCATTCGAAAAGTCCCTTCTTGGATTTGAAGGCAGTCTTCCACACATCGGAGGGTTCGATAGGCACCTGGTGATAACCAGACTTCAAGTCAATCTTGCTGAAATATTTGGCCCCCTTGAGTTGGTCTAGAAGGTCATCAATCCATGGGATTGGGTACCTATTCTAGACAGTGATCTTGTTTAGCACTCGATAGTCAATACAGAGTCTCTAGGTCTCGTCCTTCTTCTGTACCAATATAATCAGGCTCCCACATGGTGATGAGCTTGGCCTGATGTGCCCTTTCTACAACAACTCCTCAATATGCCTCTTGATCTCATCGTTCTCCCGAATAAAGCGTCAATAGATCGATCCATTGTGTAGCGGCGAGTCCGGGGTCATATTGATGGAGTGCTTGATCTGAAAGTGTAGAGGTACCCCTGTAGTTGAGGTGAAATTGTCCTTGTACTCCTCCATGACCTTGTCCATCTACTACTACTGTCAGGAGGAGCCTTGTCTAGAAGTCGTGGCCACAACCTTCTTCTTTCCCTGAGGGCAATCATAAGGAAAACAAATTTTCTGGTCTGGGAAATGATCTTACTACATTTCTTTGCAGTAGGCGGGGCTACCTCTAGTATCCTATACAACTTATTGCCTAAAGTAATAATCACAAAGTGACGTCTAGACTCATATACATCATGTCACTTCCACAAGTATGGTTTTCCTTACAATATATCACAAACTTCAAGAGGAGCAACATCACACAGTACCTCATCTGTGAAGGGCTTGATGTTGTAGGGAAGGCGACACTATTGGTTGACACGTAGATCTCGTCCTTGGTGAAGCCACCTGATGGTGTATGACTGTGGATGCATTATCGTCAATAGGCCTAACCGTTTCACAACCTCTGTTGAAATGAGGTTCTTTTGGCTCTCGCTATCGACAATGAACTGCAGTGGAGAACCTTCCACCCACATCTATGAGTGGAAGAGGCATTCCCCCTCCTCTGGATCTTCAGGCTCATTCTTCTGGATCTTGGTGGTGGCGACGGTGCCACTGGGTTCCAAATCAATGATTTGCTTCCCTTTGTCATTCCCTTTGTCAGGTTCTGACTCAGATTCAGAACATGTGTCTGATTCGGAAGCCTGCAGCTTAGCCACCAGTGACAGCTTGGCCCGACACTCACTAGTGTTGTGAGTGGAGCTCTTATGGAAATCACACCATTTTCTTGTGTCCTTCTTTATCTTCGTGGTGTTGTTATTTTCTTTCGACTTCGACGGGTTGTCTTGGGTCACTCCGCCTTAGCTTTGGCCTTTTCTCTATGGTTTGGTGACACCTTTTCCTTGCTTCAAATTCCCAAATCCAAAGTCCCACTTCTTCTATTTAAACTTCTGCTCAATCTTGATAGCATATCAGTATGTCATGTCGAGCGAGGAGATGTCCAGGAACTCCATCTCGCCCTAGATGTACTTGTGTAGACAACCACAATACTTGAGTACCAAATGCAACTCAGAATCCTTGATACCCAACTTCGTGCGGAGAGTATGGAAATTATATGTTAACTCTAACACACATTAGGGGAATTTTGAGGTCTAAAATGGGTCTCCTAAGAAAAATGTACAACCAAAATAAACTTTATAAGAAATAATAGGATTCAAGATGATGATGTCAACCATGGGGGATGATTCACCATTTTTGGAGTCAAAAAGTAAAAAGATTAAAAAATAATAAAATAATAAAATTACTTTTTCAACTCGTATTTTCAACTTATCTCCCTAAGGTTTTACTCACATTTCAAGTGGGAATACTCGTTAGATGCAAAATTTAACTCCTCATCCAAGGAGTACCAATGTTGCATACTTTCGATGAACCCTGCTACATGAAAAATGAGAAATACATTAAAAAACTTGATTGCAATCACATTTTTCATCTAGTAGAGCCCATCGAAAGTATGCATCATGGGTACTCCTTGGATGAGGAATCAATTTTTTCATACAATGAGTGTTGCCGCTCAAAATTTTAGTAAACCCATAGGCAGATAAGTTGAAAATACGAGTTGAAAAAATAGGCTTTTCTTTTTTCGCTATAAAATTGGATGATGTAATCTAATCTTATTTTATTATTTCCACTATTATTTTATAATTTCCTTAGGAGGCATATTTTAGACCTCAAAATTCCCCTAATCTCTTGGTCCCTTCCTTGTCAGAAAGTGGTTCACTTTATGTATTTATCTTCATAGCTCCATGCAGGGTACTGTTGTTCCTTGATGGCATCTTGGAAAGAATCTGAAGTGGGTGCAGTTGAAAACGGTGAGGATTCCCGCTCATCCTTTTATTCACAGTAGGCTTCCCACCAGTTCTTGACATGTGGGGCATCTTTGAGAAGTGCAAAAGTAATCTTTTCCTGATTCGAAAAGTCATGAATTGAAAAATATCCTTCCAATAGATTCAACAATTTATCTACGACGTCTGCATCTATCTGTCCCTCAAATACAGGAATATCAAAGTTAACATGTACCTTAAAAAGAGTGGTGCCTCCAGAGCGGTTTTTGGATGAAGATGCATCGCCTATGGGTAGTCATCAAATGATCTGGGCAAAGTTATCCATCATCGCATTCCTCTCTCGCTTGAGCGCTTCCTCGAGAAATATTTTGAAAGGATCTATTGCCCCCTCCTCTTTCTTTTCTTTTGCCATGGTAAGCCATCGGGGTTTGCGAGGCTGGTCTTGCAAAGGTTCAACCAGATCGAGCCCTAACTCCTTATACCCTGACCTCGTTGGGGACATGCAAAGAAAAATAGAGAAAGAGCATACCGCTCTGATACCGCTGATCTTAACTTAAACAAGAACACAACAAATTACACATATAACCATAATTACAAAAATGCAGCAGAAATAACACTTCATTTCATTAATATCAAAATACTAAAATATGCTTACAAACAGAATGGAAATAAACTAGCTCAGGCGATGGTAGCTTATCTTTGAGAAGAGATGTGGCAGCTACATGCCTCTGAACTGTGTTACAATGAGGCTCAAAGGCATATTTATTATTGAGAAACAATGGGAAACCCTAAAAAACAAAAAACCTACCCCAAGGAGATGAAGTGCTTAAACTATGGGCCTCGTTTGGGTAAATTGGTACATCAACTTCCTAGGGTCATAACTTTGGCATACGATCTTCTTTTGGCTATCATAATACCTCATTTCGAATATTTCGAAGAATAAGTCAAAACCCGGATGCTAGGCCAATTTGGGATAGTTTTGGTCTCTCCGTTTTCCCTAAAAATATCGTTTAGGGCCTCAAAATAGCTCTAGAAGTTCAGGACCCTAAAAACTACCAAAAATAGTAAATTGTGCTACAATTAAGGAAACCAAAAAACTAAAAGAGAGTGTTTGGGGTCCAATTGGAATAGGTAGGTGGCCACGAATATCTATCTAGATCATTCCTCCCCCCTTAGGAAGCAATGGTCCCCATTGCGTTGAGTGCCCCATGAGGTGGGGAAACTTTTGTTGAACTTGGTCCTTGTTGAGCCACTTGCCTTGGTGAAGGATTTAACCAGCTTTGGAAATTCGATATAGCTGGATCTTCTGTTGGCGAGTGTTCTTGATCTGTGTGTCCATGATTCGATTAGTTGTGGCCTATTCCATGGAGTCTGGGTTTAGCTGTATTGGTTTTAGTTGTTTTGCAACGTCGAATGTGTCCAACAATGGTGGAAAGTATGGCCAAAAGCGGTCTACATTGAACACTGGGTGTAGACCAAGGAATGGTGAAATGTTAAGCTTGAAGGCATTGTCCCCTATAGCCCCGGTGATGGTTTATGGCCCATGTTGGGCACGGGATCGTCCAATGGAAGTTTTGGGGCTTAGAGAGCAGATTTTGGTCAAAAATTGTAATTCCGATGTAAAGAATCCACATTTTGTGGGCACAGAGCATGTAGCTTGTAAAAGAGTCATAGGGTTGTCTGCCCTTATTTTGTTATTGTAAAGTCGGCTGTAGATATCTACCCATGGTCCACAGACCATGGGATTGCATAAATAGAGTGAAGATCTATGTAGTTTGATAGCATAGTGGAAGATGGACATATGATGTATGCAAGATAGATCTAAAGTTTAAAGTCTAGTTTTGAGTCATAGAGTAGGAGAAGGCTCTACAGTGGAGTGCACGGAGGCCTAGTAGTCTGCAGCTGAGTGTGTGGACCCCTGCAACTGAGTGCGCAGGGCGAGTCGAGGCTGTAACATTTGGAAGTAATAATAAAGAGAAGTTTCATATCATTTTTGCGTATTTATTTCCTGTATTATGCATTGAATATATTGGGTATGAATTGCACTTCTACTATTTATATGATGCACGAATGTATATAACTATGTTGTTTAAGTGAATGCAATATAGAATATTTGTTTATGCAAAGTAGCATCCATAGCAACGCGAAAGCATCTCAGCCCCTGGTTAGGGATACCCAAAAGACGATTATAATAGATTGCGAAGGTATTGAAGATTAGAACAGTACGTGAAGTGACCTACGTGAAGGTAGGTCTAGTTGGACTAAACCGACATCACAGAGATCTCAAGGGTGTGGAAACTTGGTTCCAGCATCCCCCCATATTGCTTCAAGTGAGACTTCAGTCTGCGCTCCATGGGCTGATGCCAAAAGGGCTACTAGTGTAGGGATTTGTTTGGCTAAATAACTCCAAACCTGGGTCAGGCCCCCTCAAGCCAACAAATGGTTCCGTGCTAGGATTGGAATCTGCATAGAGATGTCTGATGTCGTATCATTGGAATCCAATTAAGAAGGAAATTGAACGCTGGTCGGATAGAAGAATTCACGAGTTCACATCACAGGAGAACAAGAACTCGCAACGGTCAAAAGAAGAGTGGTTATATTACTACCTATACACGAAGATCCACAAAATATTCTTCTCGTCCTTCCCTACTGAGCTATACAAGTGGATCACGAAGCTAGCAGATAGCTGAGGAAGGTGGAAACTTGACGGTCCTATTACGTGGATGTTGTTGGGAAAAGTATCCAATACGGAATGACCCTATCCCACTCTAAGGGTGATAGTTCCTTAGCAACAATCGAAGCAAAGCTATCTAAGATTTCTTCTTTATGAAAGTAAAAGGAGGGAGAAAGAGATCCACTAACCGATGTCTTCCGCTAATGGTTGATCCAATCTTCTCTCCTTGCTGCTTGCTCCCAGCTCCTTGCTCTTTCACGGGCCCAACTACACCAAGATCCTGCAAAATGACAAGAGAGGGAAACTACAAGAAGCATACATTCATAATTGATTCAAGGATTAGAATAAATCAAATACACAAGTACATCAATACATCATTGAAACACATGCATATAGAAGAACCTCAAATGCTTTATTAATGGAAGAAAGTAAGGTTCAGGATGTGATACAACCATAAGAGGCCCAATCCAGCATCACCTTCCCGACGGAAAGAAATCTCCTCTTCACCTCCTTCAAAGCAAATCACCTCAATAATTCTATACTAAAACCAACAGCAATTCTTTGCACAAAATTCCAGCCTCCAGATCTCATAGGGTAGAGATCCTTATATAGAGTTTTGGAGAGAAGATGAGTCAGCCTGAGACTGGTGTGAAGCTGACTTGTGTCCTCTCCCACTTCAGTTCTTCTTCAGTTCTTGAGTCCACTTGGAGATCCTTGCTTCCACTTGGAGTTTTAGAACCTCTTACTCATCACTAGGCGAATTCCTTGATCCAAGTGTCATTTTGGAAGCTTCCTGGGCACTGACACATTGAGGAATGAGACCTCCACATGTCAAAACTCGCTCAGCGCAGGTAGCCTTTGCTGGAGTTGACATTCAGCGCAGATGCTTAGTGGAGCAGTTGACATGATCAAGAATTGACTTGTTTTTGAGTGTTTTTCAGTGGAGAACTGATTTGAATTGCTGTTGTTTGCTGACCTTGTTCCTCTAGGGGTAGGAACAACATGTTTAGGGACTTTGGATCCCTTAGATTATTGACATTTCATGCTTCATGCTGTAAGGCACAAAAATGTCTATAACAGTTGCCCCCTAAAGTATGAGGTCGTTTATCGGGTGAAATGCTTTATCAGGAGGATCCGAAGTTCATTCAATCGTCGGGAGGTGACCTGTAATAAGATACAATACAATACATTATTTTTCATACTGCTTTCATGATCTAGCTGAGGCGGGCATTTCCCATGCTCAGCTTTATAAATACATTTTTCTGTACATAAAATAGACAATCGTCTGATGGTAGACTGATAATTCTCTGCTGAAATTATCATCCTTTGAGTAGGATGATCATCTGCTGCACATGTCAAATGTCTTTATTTCCTGAATATATATCGCAGCCCGGATGGATGAAACTAGATCTGGGGTCTTCAAACTCATCCGATCTTCACTCTAAGTACAAGTCGATCCATGTGAGAATTTCTTGGAGTCGAACATGGAAAGACATTGCTTGATTACCAGTCAATAATGTAAACTGTTAACAAGCGCGAGAGGAATCACCGATAATGATGATGACCCTCAAGGTACTGCAGTACAATTCATGTGGTGTGAATAGAGGACTTGGCGTCGAACACCACGCAAAATCTTTCGGTCGAAGGTCATTGATGTATACCTGTCGCCGGAAGTGAGAAACTTGCCATTGAGGCATGCAAGCTTCAAAGTACTGAGGGGGGTGTTCCTAGATCAACTTCTTGGATAATGAGCTGATGTCGACAAGAAGCGATCCGTCAAAGGAGGGCCTTAATGAATCCCACATCAGTGACACGGAACGGAGCTAATGATTGTGATTAAGGTGAAAACGATCTGTGAAATAAGATTCAGGGTGGCGGTCATGAAAGGATGAAAGATGATGTATGGCAGTGGATGGGACACGGTTGACTCTTTCTGAACGACATCTCTTGAACATATAACGACACTGATGTGATGGATCGGTAGCATTACCCCAAGTGTGGATGGTATGGCGAGACCATGGTGATGAGACCGGTGAATGAAACAACCCAACCCGATGTGGTACGGAGGCAAAAGTGTCATGTTTAAGAGCGACTTGCTACCATTAAAGCTTTGAGGTTCTCCCAATTTTTCCCCAGTCATTTCTGACCAGTACCTCTTTATTTTTGTCAAGCTTGAGGAGGATAACATATGCTTGTTCTATAACCTGCCCTTCGGGCAAGCCCATCGCTATGTTTTAATGAGCCTAGCGATAGGGAAACTCGTTCTCGTCTAAAGACAAGTTTGTCGCTATTTAATGCATTTAACCAGTCTAGCGACAAAGACAACTCGGTCCTTTTCATTTTTAGAGAGTCTGAAAAGGTACGTAAAGTTAACTCCAAAGGTCCTTTTTTGTCATCTAATCCCTTAAGTCCGAAAAAGTATAAAACAATACAGAAGGGATGAACGTTCGATAGTTTTATCGAGCCGAACTAGACAAGCGCTCGATCTTTTTGTGCAATAATCCCTCAGGTCCAAAAAGATTAAAATCTAGAGGAGGGATAGCTCTTCCGGTCGCTTTAACGAGCTGGAAGGCCAAAACTCGGCAAACTTTTCATATTTTACGAGTCAGATGAAAAGAGCTCAAAGAAGACTCGTATTTTGAGGAATGAGTGATAAACAGGGATAGCAGCAGATTCCAGGTACAGGTTGGAATTTTCCAATCACGGCAGTGTCACAAGGATGGCTAGGTGAAATCACTCTTCGCAGCTGTTCCTCAAAATAGGTAAACAATCAAATGGAGGTGAATGATCGGCCAAATGAAAAGTGGAGGTGACGGTGCAAACACGACCAAGGCTTTTATGGCTGATGAATTTACGGTCTCAAATGGTTATTTATCGGTTCATTTTTTCTGGATGAGCTTGAACTCTGGGGGAAGCTTACTCACATGCTTATGTTTATTTTTTAACGAGCATGAATTCCGCGTTAAAACTGCTCGGTTTTGTGTTTATTTTTTAACGAGCATGAACTTTGCCAAAACTGCTCGTTTATACCAGTCATGAGATAAGAATGTCTTCTGGAGATCGCTATTTTTTATGGAGCTTCATCTCACCACGCTTTGCTCCGCATCCTTTCTTTATGCAAGTTTGGTAACGACTAATCCTACGAGTTTAAAGGGTTAGACCTACAGGTTTAAAGGGAGGACCTAAAAATTTAAAAAATCAATAGCCGCCCTTGCTTGCATTCCAAAAGGTTTGCATGCCCCTAGGTATAAAGTACAATTTCAAGGTTATCCCTCCAGTTTCCACATCTGCTTTTCTTTGGGTGTTCACAGCTACTTGTCTCCTTGCTAGTCTAGTTTTACTGGGACTATACGAGATCAGAAGAGAGTAGCTACTTGGTTTTTCTCGTTAGTCTAACTTTAAAGGGTCTTTGCAAGATCGCAAGAGAACAGCTACTTGCGACAAGAGAATAGCTACTTGCGACAAGAGAAGAACACTACTCAAAGACAAAACATTTGTTTTACCAAAGGGATACCTCTTTCAGGTTATCCAAAGATTGTTCCATTAGTAGTTTAAATAGAACATTCTTCGGCGGTGTCTACCGAAGCAGACAAAGGTGAGTGGCGTTGCCTTAAACACATAACTTTGACAAAATAATCTTGTTCCAGAACAACCCCTCTTCCTTCTTTCGGACGGGGTACGGACTAGTCATATTCTCCTGCGGAAATTCTACCTTATACCCAGGGTTTTCTCTGCCCAAAGCAGACCAGGATGCATGCCCCCTGGGTTCCAGTCCTATCTTTCGAATCACTCGCACTCATCGGGAAGAAGGACTGGGGGTGGAGACATTTCTTGATTGAATAGACCATTCAGGGTTGGTATGTGACTATTTGCGATGCGTGATCCCGGAAATGAAAGTTGGTCTACGAGCTTGACCATCCTTCCTTCGTGTGGAAAACACATTACTCTAAAGAGTGAGGAGACTACTGCTCCCATGCAATATATATAGTCTTGTCCAAGGAGTAGGTTATAATCCAAGGGTCCTTGAACGACCATCACGTTCATTTGAACGACCTTCCCTTTCAATGTAATGGGCACATTGGGGAGGATCCCTAATGGTCGACTGGTTCCTTTATCGAAACCCGAGAGATTTCTTATCTCAGGCAAAAGCGCCGGGGAACCCAGTGCTTTCCAAGCAATAGAGGAAAGGATACTCACAGATGCCCCTTTATCAATGATAGTTCCAACCATTACCATTCTGTATATTTGGACTATAATTCTGAATGGTATACTGGCTGGCAACCGGGGTCTGCCTAGTTGGTTCCAATCAAAGGACACAACCAGGTTGCTTGGTGGTGGGACCGAATACACGGCCGGATATGACCCTGACGATGTTCCTTCCTGCGATAAAGGAATGGGTGCATTGCCCTGATGCTCATCAGAGTCGGTGTTGATGAAAAGAATCTGGATGGTGTCATCCTTATTCTCTTCAGTGAGGGTGTCATTTGAAGACGAATCTTCAGTGATGGTGTCATTTGAAGATGAAACTTCTGAAGGGAGAACCGGGTCAACTGCCGTTTCGACCTTTGGACTTTCGTCTGGTCTGGATTCAGTAGGTTCATTTTCAATGACTGACGCTTCAGCTGACCACTTGAGCGGGCCAGCTGTATTTTCAACCAACGAAGGACTTGGCACGAGTTTTTTGTATCCAGGAGGAAGTCATAACGGTGAAACCGGACAATCTTCCAAAACTCTCTTCGCTTCGTCTAAGAAGGGACAACGGTGGATGGCGTGATCGCCTTCACACAGTCTGCAGGGGGATCTTGCTCCTCCTCTCTGTCTTGAACCTTCACTTTCGCTGGTTGACGGTAAGCATTCAACATGGCTATCAGAGGTTGATGCTCCCGAACTGTGCAAACGAGGGGACCAGTCCCTTAGTATCCGGGGAATACAGGGACAATCTCGGTGGAAGTGGTCTCCTCTACATATGACACATGGCGATTTAGGCCCGGTCTGTGATGTGTGTGGATTTTTGTCAGATGTCTTTTGGTTGCCCCCAGTCGCCTTAGGCTCCTTCTTCTTTCTCTCTCTCTTCTTCTTCTCCTTCTTCTCCTTGGGAGCTTGGCTTTTGCCGGCTCTACCTTGCGAAGAGGAAGGATTGGATGAAGAGTTATAGGAAGTAGAAGGCTGGAGGGCAGCTCTAGACTGATCTAACTGTTGACTCAACTGTTCAGGAACCGTGGTGTTCTGAACTACACTGGTTGAGAATAGCCAGACTGGCAGGCCAATTGTCAGCCCTGGAAGCGACAATGTGGCCATGTGGGGCGCACCAATTTCTCCCCAAGAGGAGAAGGGACTAGGATTTCCATCATGGGGAATTCCTTGATTGGTGTGTTCCATGTTCTCAACCTAAAGATCAACGTAGGAATAGGAGGTGATTATGTTCCGTTTAAAATAAATTTTATAACGACGCTTTAGACACAACTTGCTTTTTCACTTTTTAAGAGTCGAGAAAAAGCTAAAGATGACTCTAGTCTCCTTCGATGTTTTAACGAGCCCGAAGTGACAAATGCTCGGCTGGACTTTTTCAGTTATAGAGTTTGAAAAAGGCCAAAAGAAACTACTCTGGAGTTCTAGGCAGAGGGTGTGCCAAACTTTTCGCAAAACCACAGAATACGTTTTACGGTACGGGTGGTCGATCTTCGTGAATGCTGTGTTCACTGCATTGCGATCAGTAGGGCGGCCGACACGGCTTCCTAAGGATAAAGGGTTTATTCCTATAGGGGTCTCCCAATATATACGCGACGGTACGTGGGAGCACAAGTCCGTATTGATACTTATCGCTTCACCGTGGAGGAATCACCCAACCACTCGACGCTAAGATATCACGTTTAACGACGCCGGAACACGTCTCTAGCTTAGACCTCTATGTGTTTGCGTTATGTTTCAAAGCGTTGTTATGTAAATTCAATTCATTTTAGGTTGATCTTGTTTAGCAGTTTGCCTTTATGGTTCACCACGTGATGTATGGTACAACTCCTAAATGCAGTCTAAGAATGAGAAGCAAGCTTTTTCAATTCTTTCAACTTATGAAAATCTTAACTACTGAGGGAAAAGAAAGACATCATCTTTTCACACAGATCATAGAGCACACACTAATGCACTTTTTCCTAAATCAACATGCAAGCTGTCAAAATGCACATGCACAATGCAGGTATTTCTTTTCTCTTTCTTAATGTTGATGTATTACAAAGAGAAAGCTGTTGTATAACTTTGAATTCAATTTCAAGTGAAAGTAAACAAGCTTTTGTCCAAAATCAAAAGACACCTTAAGATTTACTTGTTTCAACACTAGAAATTCATAAATTCAAACCATATGACGAAAGCAAAAGCTCAATCAGCTATGAACAGCAAACAAACTAACTCTTGGGATCAAAACGACGCTTTATCACAGGTCTAGATCTAAGAGGCCACAGCAAGACGAGTTCACTTTCGTTATGGGAAACTGCAAATGATGTAAGAAATAAAAAAAGAACAAATACAGTTTCTTTATACAACCGAGGTGGAATAGTGGCAAAGAAAGTTGGTTTCAGATAGGTACATTGGCTGATAACAGGCTGCAAAAACAAGACTGAAAACTGGGCAACAGAAAGCAGAGAACCCCAGTTGCACAAGGCAAAACTGGTTCAGCGCAACCCTGACACTGTCAGTTTGACATTCAGCGCAGGTAGCCCCTTCGGGACCTGCGTTGAAATGCAGACTGCCTTCACAGTGCCTGCGCTGAAGAGGAAACTTTCGTTTCTCTCAGGTTCCGGGTCACAGATTGCTCAAAAATCAACTGTTTTAGGCCAAATCAAAGGCTATCAATCAAGTACACACTAGAGGATGATTCAAGGGAGGATGAATACTATCACTAAGAGCTATTCAGAGTCCTTGTGGATCAGCTCTTCAAATCATAAACATGCCCAGAAACTGAGCTAGAGTAGCTGCCCTCTACTTTGCATCTGAAAGATTCAAATGCAGTTCGATTCGGTACTCCCTGTGTTTATAAAATGAATAGCAAGAAACACAAACAACCAACAAGATACGATCCCCAGTGGAATCGCCAGTTTGTTGTTGGGAAAAGTATCCAATACGGAATGACCCTATCCCACTCTAAGGGTGATAGTTCCTTAGCAACAATCGAAGCAAAGCTATCTAAGATTTCTTCTTTATGAAAGTAAAAGGAGGGAGAAAGAGATCCACTAACCGATGTCTTCCGCTAATGGTTGATCCAATCTTCTCTCCTTGCTTCTTGCTCCCAGCTCCTTGCTCTTTCACGGGCCCAGCTACACCAAGATCCTGCAAAATGACAAGAGAGGGAAACTACAAGAAGCATACATTCATAATTGATTCAAGGATTAGAATAAATCAAATACACAAGTACATCAATACATCATTGAAACACATGCATATAGAAGAACCTCAAATGCTTTATTGATGGAAGAAAGTAAGGTTCAGGATGTGATACAACCATAAGAGGCCCAATCCAGCATCACCTTCCCGACGGAAAGAAATCTCCTCTTCACCTCCTTCAAAGCAAATCACCTCAATAATTCTATACTAAAACCAACAACAATTCTTTGCACAAAATTCCAGCCTCCAGATCTCATAGGGTAGAGATCCTTATATAGAGTTTTGGAGAGAAGATGAGTCAGCCTGAGACTGATGTGAAGCTGACTTATGTCCTCTCCCACTTCAGTTCTTCTTCAGTTCTTGAGTCCACTTGGAGATCCCTGCTTCCACTTGGAGTTTTAGAACCTCTTACTCATCACTAGGCGAATTCCTTGATCCAAGTGTCATTTTGGAAGCTTCCTGGGCACTAACACATTGAGGAATGAGACCTCCACATGTCAAAACTCGCTCAGCGCAGGTAGCCTTTGCTGGAGTTGACATTCAGCGCAGGTAGACCATGGAGCAGTTGACATTCAGCGCAGATGCTCAGTGGAGCAGTTGACATGATCCAGAATTGACTTGTTTTTGAGTGTTTTTCAGTGGAGAACTGATTTGAATTGCTGTGGTTTGCTGACCTTGTTCCTCTAGGGGTAGGAACAACATGTTTAGGGACTTTGGATCCCTTAGATTATTGACATTTCATGCTTCATGCTGTAAGGCACAAAAATGTCTATAACAGTGGACCCCAGAGTTAGTGCGAAGGTTAGAAGCATTGGAGGATAAGATCATGCGCGTCGTTGATCACTGGATTGATCGGATTATAGGAGGATTCATTACTGAGTTCACGGTCGACACCTCAGTCAGCTATAACGAGGCAGAGCGACGCTTTCTCAAAGGACCGCGAGGTAAGTACGTAAAATATTTTAATACTTGGATTAAAATTGTATTGTGTTAAAAGAGGGTTATGTAGTTACCTTGATGTTCGGGGCTATGCGGAGTGGAAAAGCTTACAGGAATGAAGGAAATAAGGGACCAAAAAATAGCCCCTTGATTTCACCTCCATGAGGGGATGAGGAAGAATGCACGAGGGTCTCTCCACAAAGTGTGATTCATTTGATAAGGAAAATAATTCCATGAATACCACCTCCACCCACACATCCACCAGCTTCACCACCATCACCTCCATCTTCTCTTGTACCACCTCCACAACCAACGCGATTTAATATGGCAAGCATAGTGAAGTTGCATGTGTTCAAAGGATTTGGAAATGAGGATCTGGACCAATTCTGGTTCGTTGTATGGGAAGCAAAATGAGTTATAGATGACAATATAAAGAAAGCAACACTAGTTAGCACCCTATAGGATCACGCACTGACCTAGTATATTAAGCACTACAATGATAATCCAAATGCGGGAATAGTGGATATCCAAACTGTGCTAAATAAAAAATTTAGCAGGCCAAATTCTGAAGCACAGTCAATCATTGGATTCAAAGAGATCACGATGCTACCAGACAAGACTCCTTGGGAGCTAGATCAGAGGCTAAAATGCACGATTCACAAATCTAATATGAATCTGACAGATGGACAACATCGCAAGTGGTTTTTAGCTTCGCTAACGCCACATTTAAGGAGTGCGCTATCTCAGTAGAAGATAACAACTCAAGTAGAGGCCTTAGAGATTGCGATGAGGCTACATGAGACCTAGATGTAGAATCCCAACTTGGGAGTTCAGCAGATACACACGCAGCTGAAGAATTTATGCCTTGCGATGCAGAGTTTAAAATCGGATAGGACAACTCGACCAGAAGTGCACGAAGAGGTATGGTGCATAAAATGCAAGGGTGAGGGTCATGATAAGGACCACTACCTGGTTCTCACAAATTACCTCGCAGGAGGAGGACCGATGCCTTTAAGGCTGGAAGCACAAGAAGGACCTAGCACAGTGCCTAGTTTGTGGTGTGTGATTTGTAAAATAGTTGTAAAACATGCCACGGAAAACTGCCACTTGTTATAGAATTATACACAAAATTCACAACAGTTGTTCTGCAACTTTTGTTGGTTAGTGGGACACGATGAGCACACTTGCAGAAGCTATGAGTTGATGATGGATAGAACTCCCACCTACAAGGTTAAGGCCAAAACGTGGCCCCTTGACCAGAATGCGGGAATGGCGCGAATAGGAATTCAAGGGCGCGGATGAGGCCGAGGTGGAGGAGGACCTGGAAGAGGTTGCAGACAGTTGATATGCTACAATTGTAGAGGACCAGGACATTATGCCCACGATTGGACGAATCCAACACGCCCATCGTGTTTGTATTGCACCTTGTTTGATCATGAGACGTAATATTTTCCTACACTGATAGCTAGGATACGTGACAAAGGAGCACTACCGCCTCCCCCAACTCATAACCTATAGATGATGAGGTCTGCGCCACACGAGGAATATCCAAATGCAAAAATTGTGCTCTAAAATGGAATTGCAATGGGAGATGATGAAAGCAAACAACCCGAAGATAGTACTTGGGTTCACAAAGCTCCGGTGAAAGAAGTGGAGTTTGATATGGAGCGCAGTTGGGAAACCTTCATGGAAGCTAAGGAGAGCTTTGCTAATGCCTCCACTTCAGGAAGAAAAGACGGACTAGAGCCAGAGATGGACCCATATATGCTCACAACATTCCTAAAAACATGTATGAAGTTACTGCGTGACAGTAAGGCTGTAAAAGGATTACAGGAACTCATTAACAGATGTGCTGGGACCACGTCAGGAGAATTGCGCATAGTCCGGAAGATTGGAAAGCATAAGACAAGGAAGAGAAGAGAAATGAGGCTAACTGTGCAGATCAGAGAATATGAGATGGATTAATTCATCCTGGATTTAGGATTGGATGCGAATTTTCTACCGAAATAGACATGGGAGAGAATAGGGAGACCTGCGTTGCAGTGGTCTCCAATTTAGCTAAGAATGGCGAACCAGCAGAAAATAATACCCATGGGGCGATTGCAAGGAATAACTGTGGATATTGAGGGAGCGAGTGCGTTGACAGACTTTGAAGTGATAGAGATTGTGGATGATAGCATTCCCTACCCCGCGATCTTAGGAATTTACTGGGCCACTAACATGAACGGGGTGATTAATCTGAAGAAGTGTAAGATGATTTTTGAGAAGAAATCACTGTGCGTAATTGTACCCCTAGACCCTGCCGAGGATCGCGCTATACAGAGCTAGTGCATGACTATGAAAGTGATGATGATTTGGACTGCATCTACAAGATAACAGCGTGAGAGAAAGACTGGGTAAATCCCATCATGGATGGGTGGATTTCATGGGAGCGCGAGAGCTCCTGTACTTCGAATTCTGATGAGGAGATAGAGTGATGGTAAAATTGGTTACACGAAGTAACTAAGCTGAATTGTAATATGATGACAAGGTCACTGTGATGTGTATCGACAGAAGAAAGAGATCTACTTACTTATGATGGTTTAAGTGAGGTAGATACCTTCTTGGATAAATTTGAAAGGGAGGTGTCAGAAAAGCAATGCTTCCAGGCCTTGGACTAGGTACTGCACGCTACGTCTACGAGATGGAGGGGTACGCAAAAAGGAAGCTTTAACGACTAGCACAAATGCAGGAGAATGATGTGCACATGATTTGGGAAGCATAAGGTGTGACTGACAGACAAGTACAATGGACGGGATGATCCACGCACACATCTGGCCAAGTGGGTGCAGACATATGGAAAGCAACCTACGCGGACGCACATGTACTCTGCGCTGAAATGCATGGTCAATAAGCATGTGTTTGGGGGAAAAATATGCAAATGGCTCTTAATGTTGGGAAGACATTATGTAGGAAGAACAATCACATAGAAGGTTCTACGCGCCGAAGCATTCACCAAGGTATGCAATGCGCTGAACAAGGTATGAAATGCGCAGCGATGTGATTGGGACCTGCGCGTACCTGTAGTGTTATGGGCTTATAGGACGACATGCAAGAAACTGACGGGACATACACCTTTTAGGTTTGTCGATGGAGTGGAAGCCGTAATGCCTACGAAATACATCGTGCCTATTCTGCGCATAACAGCGCTCACAGGTATGACGGATCGCAAAGTCTTGGAGGAGAGGCTCGTGCAGTTAGAGGAGCTTGAAGAAGAATGGTTTTTGGTTGTATTTCACCAGCAGGTACAAAATCAGCACGAAAAGGCATGGCACGATCGCCATATTAAGTTGCACACATTCAAGGTAAATGATTTTGTGTTGTTGTATGATAGTAAGTTTGATAAATTCCTAGGGAAGCTTAGAATGCATTGGCTAGGACCATATGTTATTAAGGAGATCAAAGATGGAGGCGCAGTGCAGTTAGTAACATTAAATGGAGAACCTTTCCTAGGCAAAGTAAATGGTAGTCATTTGAAGCCATACACAGGTGGCCCGGCCATCTAACTAGCCGATGGAAGCACAGTCTTAGCACTTCAGTCAACTGAAAGGAGGTGCAGAACTATAAACAACTCTGTCCAAGAGCTGCACAATGTCAGAACTGCGTGCAATAGCGAAGTGTCACAGGTTCCGCGACAGCGCGAGGGTAGTTGCACTACCATGTAGGTTGGTTGGAAAGTGACTGTTACATTCACTGTTCACGATGTGATGGTTGGTTTGAAAATCTGCTGCCAATCGAGAATTAATGGACCGAATGTGGGGGGAAGAGTTGAATTCAAATTCAAAAGGCGTTATAAATTACAAGGGGTTGTCTAGCAAACAACACTTGTCAATTTAAGAATTGAGTTGTTGCGCGCCCAAACATTCATGAACCCAGACTTGTTCGATTTTATAAATGTGAATTCGTTGCTTGAGAAATTACCCGAGATGTTGAGAGAATTGTGGAATTGCACTATGGCAGCACCTGTTGAATCTATGGATACCAAAGTAATGACCACTGAAGAAGCAACGTAGGCCATTATGGAAGTGGAAGCCCCAGAAAGTGCTGGGATAGTCACAGAAATCCCTAAATCACCACGCATGTCGAGACCCAAGAAAGACAAGCAAGCCATGGTACCAGTGCACATATCCCCTCGGAATCCGTTAAGGACTAAGCTTACCATGGAAGAAAAGGGGAAGGCTATCAATTTGGAGGCTGGCGAGGAGGAAGAAGAAATCCTGGTTGGGGAGGAGGATGTAGAAATGGAGGTTGAAACCCAGGGTGTAGACCCTCTTACTAGGCTGCCAGCATATGTTCCTCTGTGGAACGGTATAGAAAAGGTGCCCAAAGATATAGGTGAGAGCAAGAGCTCTTTGCAAACTCTGTTGCATCTTGAAAACATTATTTTTTAAGGAGCGCGCTTGGGGCGAATGCCCATAATGAAATTTGAAGATTGGGATCTCGTAGACCATGAGAACTTCTCACATTCGGCAATAGCGTAGCTAATGCGCTAGAGGAAAGACGTGCTAACTGGAATCATAGAGTTGGAGCCATGTAAATGGATGAGAGGTGTAGAAAAGGTAGGATTGTTAAACCTACTTTGGGTGTCGCATTACCGTCTCACCTCAGTGACCATTTTTGTCATCAGACAGCTACTCTGCTTGGTGCATGATGGGTGCTCGTGGCTGGAGGAGCCCATCCCCATCACGGACCATTTGATTCACGGAATTACTCGGCTCCCTTGCAAAGGGGATGACCCAACAAACATCTTGGAGGGAAAGAGTGATGATTTCGCCATCACGGAGGCCATGAAGAAGAAGTTTAAACTGGAGAAGGAGAAGAGAGGGTATGCCATTTCCAGCATCAACAACCTTGCATTCAAATTTGTGACATAGATATTGGTAGGAAAGGTTATGCGGAAGTGCCGCGTAGATGGGGTGCCTGCACCGGTGGTTGCACTAGTAGTGCAATGCGTAGAACAGGTCCAATTCAACTGGGAAAACTACTTATGCGAAGAGTTCCTTGAGAATTGTCGCGAGGCACAAGAGCAGGGAAATTTTTTTCAATATGCATGGCTTTTGTTGTCCATAGTACTGGTGGCATGGGAATTTCCTAAAGATAGCTAGTTCTCGACGATTGCGTAGGACCTTTCGAAGGCAACGAAGTGCGCTTTGCTGTGGGTAACCAGGGATGCACAAAGGATAAGGGACATCAAAATATTTTGGGTGTTCATGGAGATGAACAACAGAATGGGGATTAGTCACAAGCCACAGTTATCACCCACAGTCTATAACAGTGTGTAGAGCTTTGTGGAGTTCAAGGCATATTTTCATCAAGTCTACATCAGGGTGCGGAAAGGACCCCGCGGAGACGTGGCATGAGCTACCATTTGGCGACAGATGATGTCATCTTTTTCGTCCTTGAGTCATGGCTGCTGGAGTGGCATGCCCTAGCCAGCTTCGCGGTGGAAGAGGAGAAGTCCATCGCATAGTGGAAAAAGGAAGAGGTGAAACTGCAGACGGTACAGTTGGCAGAAGAGCGCAGAAACGAAGCAACAGCATCTAAGGCCCAGGTGATGCACGACACTGTGAAGATGGTAGAAGAATAGTAGAAAGTAGCAGAAGAAGAGTGCACTGAACCAGAGCCAGAGATCGATATAGAGCAAGGTGGCGTCGAACCACAGAGAGCATCCACCCAGCTAAAATGTTCGCACCAAAGAGAGCAGGTAGGGCCACGAAAGAAGTCAAAGGCTTCAAAGACTTCATTCAAACTGATCACCCTCACTGAGGGGTATATACATGACATTGGTGAGACTGTGAGGGATGTCACCATGGAGGCCCTCCAGTAGTTCGAGGAGGAACACTAGATGGTGTTGGGGGCTCTCCGAGCAGAGATACAGGAGTTGCAGGTGCACACTCCATAGGCTGGCATTGTGTCAAACAGCCTCACAGTAGGCACGTCCGCAGCCGAGGAAATGATGTGCGCTTGAATGACCAACACCATAGTGCTACCAGATGGAGCACTCATTACAGAAAATGACGCTGACAGGCCTATGGTTAGCAGGTTGAAGGGAATCGGATTAAACATAGCCGCGCTCCCTCGGGAGACACTTTATATTTTGTAGGATGGAGTTACTGCAAAACTATGAGCCAGGGAGGGTTGCGCGCCCCAGGTAATGTGCGTGCAGCACATCAACATGGAGCAGTTGAACCTACAGTGTGATGAGGTAGTAGCACAAAATAGACAAATCATGCAGGTGGTGGAGGAAGCTTGTCAAATGGTCCCAGAGTTGGGCTTCCAAGCGGAAGAACCAGTGGAGGCATGCGTTTGGAAATTAGCAGTAGGGGTGCGTAAGGAAAAGGAAGAAATGGCCAGGGTTCAACTAGAGTTGAACCTTCAAATAGACGAACTGCAATTCAAGGCACAACCTTCAACTCCGCTAGAGGTTAAGGAATAGTGCACAATCACGATTACAACAACAATGGCAGAGGTTAACAGTGCAATGATAGACTGCACAAAGCTGTTCGAGTAGTTGTTCGAGGTTCTCACCACCCTACAGGAGGACCCAAACATACAGCACCTAGAGACAGAGGCGCACGAGCTACAACAAAGATACGATGAAGTAAAAGGGACTGCGTAGACGATTGCCCTTACATAGAGGCTTGCGAGGATGCGGTAGGCTACAACACTCAAGGAGCAGGTGGATGATGCTCGGCATAAGGAAGTAGTTTTGAAGGTGCGCTTACAGTCGTGGATTGATGAGGCGTATATCATTATAGCCTCCATTGAAGCAAAGCTTGTGCAACTGCAAGAAACACAGGAAAAGGTTTAGGGCAGCGATTCAGCCACAATGGTTTCTAAACAACGTGTAGAGGAGGTACAATAGGCCTCCACTCAATGTGTTGCCGACCTTGCAGCGATCCAGGTAGAATTGGTAGGTCTTCGCGCAAAGATCTCCACACCAATAGAGTGACTCGAGGGCGAGTCACGATGTTTGTGTTGGGGGCTTGTTGGGCGCGGGATCCCCCAAGGGAAGTTTTGGGGCTTAGAGCCCAGATTTTGGTCAAAAATTGTAATTCTGATGTAAAGACTCTGTATTTGTGGGAATGGAGGATGTAGCTTGTAAAAAAGTCATAGGGTTGTCCACCCTTAATTTTTTTATTGTAAAGTTGACTGTAGAGATCTACCCATGGTCCATGGACCATGGGATTGTATAAATAGAGCAAGGCTCTAAGTAGTTTGATAGCATAGTGGAAGATGGACATATGATGTACACAAGATAGATCTGAAGTGTAAAGTCTAGTTTTGAGTCATAGAGTAGGAGAAGGCTCTGACGCTAAGTGCGCGGAGGCCTAGTAGTCCGTAGCTGAGTGCATGGATCCCTACAGCTGAGTGTGCAAGGTGAGTCGAGGCTGTAATAGTTGGAAGTAAAAATAAATAGAAGTTTCATATCATTTCTGTGTATTTATTTTCTATTTTATGCCTTGAATATATTGGGTATGAATTGCACTTCTATTGTTTATATGATGCATGAATGTATATAACTATGTTGATTAAGTGAATGCAAGATAGAATATATATTTACACAAAGTTAACTAAGATCTATTAAGAAAATAAGTAAGATATGCAGTCTAGCTTAGGGAAACAGCGTAGGTCGTTGTCATAACAGCGCGAAAGCATCTCAACCTATGGTTAAGGCTGCATGAAAGATGATTATAACAGATCACAAAGGTATTGAAGATTAGAATAGTACGCAAAGTGACCTACGCGAAGGTTGGTCTAGTTGGACTAAAAAAACATCACAGACATCTCAAGGGTGCGGAAACTTGGTTCTAGCATCCCCCCATACTGCTTCGAGTGAGATTTCAGTCCGCAATCCACAGGCTGATGCTGAAAAGGCTAGTAGTGTAGGGATTTGTTTGGATAAATAACTCCAAACCCGGGTCAGGCCCCCTCAAGCCAACAACCCATATCGGAGTGGATGAAGCTTTCGGTGGAGTCCAGCAAGGTGCTCCTTCTGCAAATGTAGCCAAACTTTGTCACCCACTTGGAACTCGTGTGGCACTCGATGCTAATCATGGCATTGCTTGTACTTAGCATTGGCTCTATCGAATATATCATGGACCTTCTCATGGATGTGTTTAATGTGCTCATTGAAGTTGTTAGCCTTGTTAGTTTTGGACTGGACATGAGATGAATTTTCCTGAGTAGATGCAAATGGTATGGCCACATCAATGGGACATAATGGCTAAAATCCCAGCACTACTTGAAAGGGGTTGTGGCTCATTGAGCTGTGGAGAGCTATGTTGTATATTTGTTATACATAAGGGAGACATTCATCCCATGTAAATGGATGCTTCGAGTTGTACATGTGCAGAATGTGTACGACCATCCTGTTGACGACTTCTGTTTGGCTATCAGTTTGGGGATGGAAAGTCGTGGATTTAATGAGTTTGGTATGCAACATCGATTAGAGTCTTGACCAAAATGCACTTAAGAATTTGTTGTCCCAATCAGATTTAATGGGCTTTGGGATCCTAAAGTGTACCAAACTCGCTCAAAGAAGAGCTTAGGAGTGGTCTCTGCTATGATAATCCTCTTGTAGGCCGCCATAGTGGCCATCTTAGAGAATCTATCGACAACCATGAAAACATAATCATTCTTGTGCTTAGTAGAAGGAAGGCCCAACATTTAGTCCATGGAAATGGATTACCAAGGTCGACTAGGAGTTGGCAGAGGACTATATACGCCTTGCTTCTTGATGGTTGGTTTGGAAATGGCACAAGCAGTGCAAGATTTAATGTACCTCCCAACTTCCTGACGAAGGTTCAACCAATAAACATTCTTCTTCACTACTGCCACTATTTTCTCTACTATGAAATGCCCACCAAACCAACTATAGTGTGCATCCCAAAACATCTTGGCATGCTCGCTTGAAGGAACACATATGTGTCCCAAGTGGCATAATAGTGCATCCTGGAGGTGAAACTTTTCAACTTTCTTACCTTCGAGGAGTGTCTGGTATGTGTTGTTGAATTTTGGATTGCTCGCATAAAGATGTGGTCACCCCAAAGTCTCGTGCCCACAGGAGTCGAGCACAGTGATCAGTGCCATGGCTGGTGGATGCCAGAGGCAGTCTGCAACATTATTGGTTCTGTCCTTCTTGTACTTAACGTTCAAATGGAATTGTTGCAGGTATATGGACCATTTCGGATGGCGATCATATGAACTTCAGGGTTTGGTGGTCTGTTTCAATGACTGTTTCCTTCCCCATAATGTAATGCTTCCATTAATGAAAGGCCTGCTAATCCAGGAGGATCCTCAAAATGATCATAATTTTATGGTATCAGATGCTCGTAAAACTAGTGCCAAGTAGAAGAGCTCGATGCGCTGATTTCAACAGCATATTCAATTTTGAAAATGGCCTCCATATGAAGGAGAAAATGCACTTTGAAGTTTATGGCAAACAGTTAAAAAAAATGGTCCTTGCAGGCCAAGTGGCAGTCTCTCAATGTGACACATAGCAAGTCAAAGCCAACGTAGAGGTTAGATGGACAGGTCGAGCTTGAACCCATGACCTCCCATAGCACATTACAAAATTCTATCATCGGCCCATAGGTCAATGTTTAATATACCATGGCGAAATATTATATTTATAGACAAGTTTTTATGTGTATGGGGCGGAGGGTTGGCGGAACCGCCAGGCTTAGCAGTCCGCCAAACCCTCCAATAAGTTAACACAACTCCAAACAAACACTAGAAATGTCATGTTATTGTCAGATTAACGTTATACATAACGCCTATCACATGAGGCCATTAGTCAAACATTATATGCCACGGGTCCAGAGATATTAACACATCGCTGGGTGTTGAATGTTATGGAACCCGCTCACAAAAAGATAGAAAAGATAGATGAACGCTTTAGAAATCAACCTCTTCAAGGGGGAAACCTCCTTTACATTAAAAAAATGAACAATTCTTGGATGATACAAATGACAAGACCTCCTTTCTATATATGGGAGTCTAAGGGGTCATAATATAATCAGAGCCGACATAACAATAATAATGTAAGGGCACAATAATAACAATAGTGGGCTTCTATGGGGCACAATAATAATAATATGGGGACTGCATGGACACAAAAATATAATAAGGGGGCTGTACTAATAACAATAAGGGGTTACACTAGTAGTATAGGGACCTAACATGCCCCTCTCCTTCAAAAAGTGTTGTCCTCAATGCTTGAGTAGTTCTTGATGCTTTTGTATAAATTCTTGTCCTCCCATGTGGAATCTTCAGCGGGTAAGTTCTTCCACTTGATGAGATACTATGAAATTGATCTATTTCGTAGCTGTTGATTTCTCGGTTCTGTGACTTCTTCAGGTTCCAATATGATTTTTCCTTCCTTGTCAAGTTCTCGCAATATTGTTTGAATTGGGATCTTCTGCAACTTTTGAATGAGTTCCCACTCCTTTGGGCATATGGATATCTGTAAGGCTTGATGTTTGGAGGAACACTTCCTGGCATTAAATGAATAGCATGATCATGTTCACGAATAGGTGGGAGGCCTTTGGGAGTCTCAAATACCTTGGAATGATTGTACAAAATGTTTTGGAGATCTGGAGAAATACGTGATTTCGGTGTGGGATCTTCTAGTGAACATAATTGTGCAATTACACCCCATTTTTCTTTATTTAGAAGCATTGTCATGCTGTTAGAGTTGATTATATTTCCAGGTTTTCCTTTGATGCCCCTCAATGCAACTTCCTTTCCTTCCCAAAAAAAATTCAAGAAAAGTTCTTGAAAATTAAACGCTATCGTACCCAAAGATTGTAGCCATTGGACGCCTAGTAAAACATCAACACCACCCATTGGAATGTAAAGAGTTGGGCCATTCAATACATATTCTCCCATGGATAGCTTGATATTATGGCACTTTCCAGATCAATTTATGGTTCCTACACTTGCAACCATCACTTGACACTTTGGTGCTAGATATAGGAAGCAATTCAATTCCTTGGCTATCTTACAATGAATAAAATTATGGGTACTGCCTAAATCAGTCAACACTATTACCTTTTTCTTATTGATATGTCCTTCTATCTTGATAATTTGAGGAGTGGTAATTTCTTCCAATGCATTACAATATATGGTCAGATTCATTTCTTAATGCTCAATGTGATCTTTCAATTCTTGAACATTTTTCTTCTTGATATGTCCTTCTATATTGATAGTTTGAGGAGTGGTAATTCCGGCCAATGCATTACAAGATATGGTCGGATTCATTTCTTCTTTCTCAATGTGATCTTTCACTTCTTAAACCTTTTTCTTCTTGATATGCCCTTCTATCTTGAGAGTTTGAGGAGTGGTAATTCTTTTCAATGCTTTATTAGATATGATCAGATTCATTTCTTCTTTCTCTAGGGTTGGTTCCTGGTGTATATCCTTTTCTTTTGATGTTTCTTGATCATTTTCTTCCTCCTCTTCACAACCAATGTAAAATAATTTCTTCGCAGCACACTTATGACCTTTAATGTATTTGTTATCACAATTGTAACAAAGTCCTTTTGCTCTTTTTTCTTCCAATTGTTGTGGTGTCACCCTTGTAGGTTGTGGAAGGCTAGGAGAAACAACACTTCCATGTTTATAGCTTTGAGGGGTAGATATCCTTGTTTCCATAATTTTGCTTTCCACTTTTCTTGCCAACCTAAATGCCTTCTCCAATGAATCAGGTTCCGAAAGACGAACCTCATGTTGAATGTTATCCTTTAAAGCCCCTATGGAGACATCAATCCTCTGCTTCTTTGGAATATCATTTTCCCTTATATTCAATTTTTGAAAGTCCTCAATGTGCTCTGCCATTGAACACTTTTGTTTGAGATTTATCAATTGGCTAAAGAAGGTGTTTCTCTTTGTATCCTCATAATGCGCTATCATTTCCTCCGTGAAAATTGACCACGTGACAAGTGGTTTACGAAAACAAAGCCCTTTATACCATAAAAATTGATTCGATTCTAAATAATTAGATGCAATCCATACCTTTTGTAACAGTGGTACACCATGTATATCAAAATATTTCTCCATTTGTAGTATCCAATTTACTAGATCCTTGCCATCAAACTTCCTCATCTCGCTTTTTCTTGATTTTAGGAGCTCGAACTTGAAATGATTGTAACTCTGTAATTTCGAATCTTCCAGTTCCGAAATC
This sequence comes from Pinus tabuliformis, assembly GCA_031772625.1. NCBI lineage: Eukaryota > Viridiplantae > Streptophyta > Pinopsida > Pinales > Pinaceae > Pinus > Pinus tabuliformis. Next base: position 298,305,950 of record CM062814.1, read on the forward strand.
GTGACCTGTAATAAACCTTTGCGTCCTCTTTCCAATTCCACCAGTCTGATCGAAATTAGATTCTCCAAGAAAGAGTTATGCACAATCTCCCAATATGACCTGATTATATACCTTTTCAAAATAGTGAACTTGTATGAAGTGCCACGTGTCATTGTTTTGATCTTTGGATCTGAAAAATACACACAAAAAGCTATAGTCCGTGCTCTTTTTGTAACATTGTACAAAATTTTAATTTGATGCTCCGAGAGAAAGTTATGACAATTTTCCCAAGGTCACATGTTTAAGATGTAATTCGGGAGGCTGCAAAAACCCTAACTTCCTCAGATCATATATCCCAAAATTTAGTGAAACAAAGATCTAAAATTCGGACCGAAGGTTCATACCAATTTCTTCTCAAATGGGTTTTTTTTAGCTTTTGAAACTCCGTAGCGAAAACTTACAGAAAAAATTCCACGATGACCTGTTTTAGATGAAATTCTGGAGCTTGCAAAAACTATAACTTCCTCAGATCATATCTCCGAAAATATAGCGCGACAAGCTCTAAAATTTGGACCCGAAGTTCAGTAAGATTTAGTCTCAAATGGGTTTTGTTTTCAGCTTCTGAAACGTCACAAAAAAAAAGTTATAGCCAAAATTACAAAATCATTTGTTTGGAGCAGTGAAACCCTAGAATCCAAAGCTCTGATACCAAATGTTATGGAACTAGCTCACAAAAAGATAGAAAATATAGATGAACGCCTTAGAAATCAGCCTCTTCGATGGGGCAACCTCCTTTACATTAAACAAATGAACAATTCTTGGATGATACAAATGACAAGACCTCCTTTCTATATATAGGAGTCTAAGGGGTCATAATATAATCAGAGCCGACATAACAATAATAATGTAAGGGCACAATAATAACAATAGTGGGCTTCTATGGGGTACACTAATAAAAATATGGGGACTACGTGGACACAACAATATAATAAGGGGGTTTTACTAATAACAATAAGGGGTTACACTAGTAGTATAGGGACCTAACATTGAAACCATATGATATGGCTTTAGTACCATATATATATTATTAGCATATGCCATGGGTTGCTGGTCCAATAAAAACATACAATTTGAAACTATATGTTAAAATATATATTCTTGGTTATAACGAAAACCCATTTAAAATGTGCGTCGGGTGTAATGTAATGTCAAGTTTCAATGTGAATCTCGGGAGGCCCGCGAGTTTGACCAAGGGACCTCTTGTGGACCTGTAAAAAGCAATGTCATTGCACCAGTGCAAAAGGAGTTGTACAGTGAGTTTCAGAACCTGGTTTTATTAGTGCCTTTAAATGCATTTTTGGGCATAACTTGGTCATCCTTGGGCTTTTTTGAGAACGGAAAGTTGTGTTGGAGAGTAGAGGCCGAGGCCTTCATTCTGATAGTAGCCATTGGTGTCTGCATGCACAATACAAAATGGCTAAATTTTATGTAAAGAGACTTTTTAAGTATTCCTAATATAGCAGATGCCCACTTGGAAGTGAACCCGGAGATGTAGTCCAGGAGTGATGAACTCTGTCATCAAATATCTTGATTTTTCTTCCTATTTTCTCTATTGTTTATGCTTATGTTCAGATTTCAAGTTTATGTTTAAAGGTACCTAAAAAAATCAATTTATCTCGTTCATTCACATAAAAGCAACCTTAAATAATATCTAGTGAAATTGAGCAAATAGTCAATCTTGTGTTTTCGGATCATATGTTGGTACCAGACCAAGATTGATCATGTATAAGTAGGATATTTTCCAAAGTGAATGTTGACTAGATCTAGGTCGCAATGTGGAGAAGGGAAACTTGAAGAGATAAATCCAAAGATTGGAAAGAGGAAAGTCTAACAAAAAATGGCAAGTTCAAATGAAGTAGAAGCTCCTAAGACAAAGAGCGAGGAGAAATTTCAGTAGATGTTCCTTAATATGAAAAGGATGACTATATAAATTTAGGAAGACAAGAAGACTAGAGATGCAACTTCATCTTCTAAAGGCACGAAATTGAAAAAGGGAAAGGAAAAAGCTGATGGGAAAGGAAAGACCCTGAGATGCTTTACCGAAGGAACATGTCCATACCACATTTCATATGGAATCTTGTTTCTAATAGCATTAGATGGACATCTATTCTTTATATATGGAGCACATAGAACATCATCAGCCCAAAACATTATCTTTACATTTTTTAAGAAGAGCATGGATTGTACCATATTTAAGATTGTCCTATTCATTCTTTCAGCTACACCATTCTGTTGGGGATTATAAGGCACAGTTGTTTGATGTTTGATCCCATGTTGGCGAAGATAGTTTTCAAATTCATTTGATGTGTATTCTTTTCCATTATCAGTGCGAATAGACCAAATATTAGATTGTGCATCATTTTCAATCCATTTATGAAAGTTCTTGAATGTTTGAAAAGCATCAAATTTGTTCTTCAATAAATAAACCCAACACATTCTGGTGTAGTCATCAATAAATGTCATAATATATTTATTTCCATTTGCAGAAGGAAGAGGCATTGGACCACATAAATCTGAATGAATGAGTTCAATTTTTCTATGTGCTCTTGAATGTGAATCACAAAAAGACTGTTTGCTATGCTTTCCTAGAATGCAAGCATCACATTGCTTAAGTTTCCTAGGAATTGTAAGTAAACCAGCAACACCATTTTTCTTCAACAAGCAAAGGCTGTCATAGTTCAAATGTCCAAATCTAGCATGCCATAATAAACTTGATGGAAGTGTACCTTCTTCATAATGAGAATTGTATGAGAAATGTTGTGCATGAGCGGAGGTTCCTTGCAGCGTGAGTAGTCTTTATTCTTCTATTCCACTCATGACAAGTGAGTGGTTAGATGCTTTTCTTACCTCAAGCTTGCCATCAAACATATGAATGGAGTGACCTTGTTGGTGGATGTGGACCAAGGACAGCAAGTTTCTCTTGAGCTGTGGGAGATATAGAACATGATGCAGAAGAAAGTTTAGAAGACCACGCAGTTTAAGTCTGATTGTGCCAAGCCCTGATGGCTTGATTTTTGATTGGTTTGCAAAGTATATTGCTCCATCAACATTGTCAGTAAATTCTTCAAAAATATATTTTCTATGAGTCATGTGGCAGGTTGCTCCTGAATCAAGCAACCAATCATTTTCCCAGAAGTAAGTGAAGCATTAAATAAATCTTCATTTACTCTAATATTACATTGTACCACAACATAGTGAGCGGATTCAGGTGCTTTACCTTTTTCTGTATCATCAGTTTTACCTTTTTGTTGGTTTCTTTACTGCTCAATTTTTTCCCATGGTAATTTGCATGTAGAGGCATCATGTGATCCATTTCTTTTGCAGCGTATGCAGTGCAAATCTACCTTTTCTCCTTGAGTGTGTTTGTCCCCCCTGCCTCTGAAATAACTTCCTCTTCCTCTTCGACCACCTCTTCCTCTTGAAGAATATTGAACATGACGCTTTTCTTTATGAGCAAGGCACACAACCTCTTTAGAAGATTTAGGGGTTGTCTTCTTTCCAAAATCTTTCTCTCCTTCAACAAAATTTTTCACAAGAGATTCAAAGGTAATGTCTTTAAGATTTCCATTTGCTTGCAATGACTCAAGATAATTGGAGTAAGTAGGATAAAGTGCCTTGAGAAAAGCGATAAGAGGAATATCCAAACCAATTTTAGTGGCTTAGATATCATGCATTATAGAATTTACTTCAGATGCAAGAGCAAGAGGATCATTATTTTGCAGTTCAAGGGTGAAGAGTTTAATCATGAGTTGAACAACTTCAAGTGCAGAATGTGAGTCATAGAGTTCTTTCAGCTTTTGTAAGGCTTCGAAAGCAGTTGAAAATGGCATAATATGGCGACTCACCTCTTCACTTACAGATGCTGCGATTAATGCATAGGATTTGTTGTTCTTGTTTTCCCAAATGGCGAGCTCTTTGTCTAATGTAGGTTGTTCTGGTTGTTTGTCTTTATCTCCAATGCACACTCCTTTCCACAACTCATTGAAAATGAGGGTGTGTTTTATCATCTGGGACCACTCAAGATAGTTCTCCTTGCCAGTGAGAACTATTCCCACAATGGATATGATTGAATGCATACTGTAACAAAAAACTTCTGCTGCAAAACTTTTACTCTTAATGGGAAAAAAAATATAATTCTGATATGTCTGGACAACAAATTCAACTCGACAACAAATGTCAATACCCAAGACTATACAACGCATTCAACACTTTATGCCACAGTGCTTTGACCCACGACCTAGTTTTTAAAAAAACTCTATTCGACACATGGCATTCAACACATTTTATATGCCAAAAACTTCAACTGTAGGACCAACGTTACAATATCATAGGAATTGGCATTCAACACATTTTATGCCAAAAACTTCAACACATACACAAAGGCAGTGCTTCCAGCGTACATACAATGTAAAGATATGCCAAAAAACTTCAACGCAAACACAAAGGCAGCGCTTCCAGCGTACATACAATGTAATGATATGCCAAAAAAACTTCAACGCATACAATGATAGTAGCATTATATAATGTAATGAGACCAGTGTTATAATACCAACATGAATATAATGTAATGAGACCAGCGTTATAATACCAGCGTGAATATAATGTAATGAGACTAGCGTTATAATACCAGCGTGAATATAATATCTGCGATGGCTACCAACATTTCCATTCCTGGTCACACGACACTCTTTACTTCACTTTCAGAATACCAGTTCTTCCACCAAGCCCTCAAACTTCGAATAAAATTAACTTGTTCGCAACAGCTAAATCCACCAGAGCAGTTCGATGCACTCAACATCAGCTCAGGTGGTTGCCCAGCATCATTGCATCCAGGATGATGGCATATAAAACACACAGGATTCGAGGAACAATCAACTATACATATGGTGATGGCACGGGCTCAGAGACATTAAGCCTTGGTACAGGAGAAATGCATTACTCTCATGGTCATGGAGATGATATTCCAGTTCTGCAGGATTTGCAAATACACTGAAGTCATCCCTCTCTCAATGCAACAGCATTCCTTCACGTAGGTATGGGAATGTTTTCTGAATTTAGGTAGCAAGAAAACAGTGGATAGACTGCGCAGTAGGCACGCAGAGAGGCAGTGGACAGACTGCGCAGTAGACAGAGAGCACAGTAGACAGAGGACAGAGAGCACAGTAGGCAGACTCCACAGGGGGCAGTGGACAGACTGCAGAAGGGAGTTACAACTAATTTGGGAGCTGGCTCTGATACCATGTCAGGCCAGGCAGTAACTCCTCAAAACAAATTGATTCGTATATCATTCCTTCAGGTTGGTCTTTATTATATACATGAGGGAGAGACTATTCACTTCATCTCTCGATGACTGTTCATATTACTTATTATTTATTTACATTATATTCACCCAATCGTGATGATTAGGTGTCAACAATTTGGATAATCCAGCGAGGCGAAAAATTGATTTCCCAAGGTCAATCCAGAAGTGTAGAAAAGCTCTTGTAGCACTTGTATGTTTTACATTTATCCATAAACATAACACCTGTGTAAAAAATGAAGGGGTTTTTTGTTCCGTAGCATATTATGGACAAAAACCTCTCTCACTTTGGTAAAATTCATCTATGTTTGGTTGGAAACATACTTTGAAGCAAAACTGGCCCTATGTGTGGCAAATGATTTTGTCCCTTGGAATGACTTTTTTGAAAAATGATGGAGACATGATGTTTATGAGTTGGAGTGGCCTCATATTTTCTGATATGACCTCCCTTATGTCTCCTCTACTTATATGTCTTTGATTCCATAGAAAACACTAGCTCAATGGGAGAGGAAATTAGGATTTAGTGTAGGTAAAACATGGGATTTGGGAAATTTATAGGAATGAAGGGAAATAAAGGGGATAGGGGACTTCTAAATTCTTCGGAAAATTTTGGGAGGTAGGGATGGATGTTAGGAATTAGGGGAATCTGGAAGTTCAAGGATTGAGTGAGGGGAAGGGGTCCAAAAGGGAAAAACACATGCCTAGTCTAGAAAAGTGTGAAAAGTGTAGCAATAGACTAGGGTTTGTAGAAAAATGATGATTTTGAGGGATAGGAGTGATAGGAAGTGTTTAGGAAGGTATATTAAGGACAGGGGAAGGTGTAAGAGCATCAAGATATAAGTTTTGTTGATGATTTAACCATGAAGGTCATGAAACCAAGAAAAATGCCCTCAAAACCCTAGAAGAGGGAAATGAGAGGAATGGGCATGGGAAAAGGTCAAGGGAGGTAGATGGAGTGGAGATGAGTGAGATTTTTTTACTAGGGCTACCATCAGTGAGTAAATTTTTGAGCAAGGACCTAGGTGGAATGACTAAAATTTCTAAGCGAGACACTAATATGAATATGAAAAGAGGAGTTTTGATCACTAATGACAGTATGCAAATACTGACACTAACAAGTGGGATACTTTCAGACTGTCTTAAAGTGTATCATTGTGGTAAGCCACTAGATGCCCCTGTTGAGTAAGAACTACACCAATAACATAGTTGGAGGCGTCTGTCTCAATCTCAAATGGTTGTTGTAGGTCTGGTAATGTTAGCATTGGTGTAGAGCAAACACGATGCTTCAACTCGGAAAATAGCTTTTGTTGGGTTTCAAACCAAAAAAACTTTTCTTTCACTCCTCACTTGATGATTTGACTTAAAATCCAAGTGATATGAGAGAACCCCAACATGAACCTGCGGTAGAAATTGGTAAGACCTAGAAAGTTACGGAGCTCTATTAGAGTGGTTGGGGCTGGCCAATCGTGAATGACTTTTATCTTGGTTGGATCCACATGCACACCCTACTCATCAATGATATACCCCAGATATTGAACCTGGGTCACGTCAAAAGTGCATTTGTCCAAGTTGACACACAACTTGTATTGTCACAGGCTTTGAAGGACCTGTCGAATATGGAAGAGGTGCTCTTCCCAACTTTGGTTGAAGATCAAGATGTCATTTAAATACACCACCACAAATGCATTGGTGAAGGGTCACAAGATATCTTCCTTCAATATCATGAAGGTTGCGGGGGCATTCATCAACCCGAAAGTCATGACTGACCATTCAAAAAGGACCTCCATGGATTTGAAGGCAGTCTTCCAAACATCGGAGGGTTCGATAGGCACCTGGTGATAACCAGACTTCAAGTCAAGCTTGTTGAATTATATGGCCCCCTTGAGCTGGTCTAAAAGGTCATCAATATGTGGGATTTGGTACCTATTCTAGATAGTAATCTTGTTCAGCGCCCGATAGTCAATACATAGTCTCTAGGTCATCTCCTTCTTCTGTACCACTACAATTAGGCTCCCACAGGGTCATGAGCTTGGCTTGATGCACCCTTTCTGCAACAACTCCTAAATATTCCTCTTGATATCATCATTCTCCAGAAAAGAGCGTTGGTAGATTGTTTCGTTAGGTAGCCGCATGCCCGGGGTCATATGAATGGAGTGCTTGACCTGACAGTGCAGAAGTACCCATGTAGGTGAGGCGAAAATGTCCCTGTACTCCTCCACCACCTTGTCCATCTACTATTGTTATGCAGCGAAGCCCTGTCTGCAGGTCATGGCCACAACCTTCTTCTTTCCCTAAGGGAAAATCATAAGGAAAACAAATTTCCAGGTATGGGAAATGATCTTAATGCATTGCTTTGTAGTGATCAAAGAGATGGTAGTAGGTGAGGCTACCTCCGATATCCTGTACAACTTATTTCCCAAAGCAATAACCACAGAGTGAGGTCTAGACTCATATATAGCATATTGCTTTGACAAGTATGGGTGTCCTAATAATACATCACAAACTTCAAGAGGAGAAACATCACACAGTACCTCATCTGTGAAGGGCTTGATGTTGTAGGGAAGGCGACACTGTTGGATGAAAAAGAGATCTCGTCCTTGGTGAAGCCACCTGATGGTGTATGACTGCAGATGTACTATCATCGGTAGGACCGACCGCTTCATGCCCTCTGTTGAAATGAGCTTCTTTTGGTTCCCATTGTCAACAATGAACTGTAGTAGAGAATCTTTCACTCACATCTGTGAGTGAAAGAGGCACTCCTCCTCCTTTGGATTTTAAGGCTCATTCTTCTGGATCTTGGTGGTTGGCACGATGGCACTAGGCTCCACATTAATGATCTTCTTCCCTTTCTCATTCCCCTTATCAGGTTTTGACTCAGAGTCAGAACATGCGTCTGATTCTCAATCCTTTAGCTCCTCACTTGTGTTGTAAGTGGAGCTCTTATGGAACTCACACCATTTTCCCATGTCATTCTTTATCTTCATAGTGTTGTTCTTTACTTTCAGCTTCAGCGGGTTGTCCTGGGTTGCCCCACCTTGGATTTTTCCTTTTCTTTGTGGTTTGGGAGTGCCTTTTCCTTGCTTCGGATTAAAAGATCCAATGTCTCGCTTCTTCTGTTTAAAATTCTGCTCAATATTGATAGCGTATCGGCATGTCGTGCCAAGCGAAGATATTTCCATGAACTCCATCTTGTCTTGGATGAACTTATGTAGACAGCCACAATAATTGAGCACCAAATACCAATCAGAATCCTTGATACCCAACTTCGTACGGAGGGTATGGAAAACATTTGTGAACTTCACCACATCTTGGTCCCTTCCTTGTCGTAGTGTGTGTTAGCCTCCTGCTGCAGCAGGTTAATCATCTTTCATGATCGACATTTTTACATGCCAAATATGTCGTACTATGCATGCTGCAATGCTTCATATTTGCTACAGATGGCCAAAGAAGTGTCCATAAGAGTGTGTTAGTCTAAGTTCCACTGCTGTGTTCCAATTTTGAGAAGCAATCCATTTTTCGGTTCGAGGCAGTTTTTCAGTTGGAGGTACTCAGGCTAGAATTCACTAACCTCTCCCTTCTTCTCATCACCCTTATTATATAACTCCCTAACAATTTTCCCCCTTCCCCTATTTTTAATCATGTATATAAACTCCCCGATGTAAATACCCCTCCCTGGCAATATAGCCATATTCTCTATAAGTCTGGGAAATCAAAGTCCATCTGGGGTTGTTTTTAGCCCATCCGAGTCATTAAGGAACTAGTTTGACATCTGGTCGGCTAGTAACCTCTCCCTTAACCCTAAAAACCCCTAAAAAACCCATATTCCGCCCCTAACCCAAAGTTTCTGTGCATAAATATTAAGCCCGCGCCTGTAAAAACCAACATAAACCCGTTTTCCTAAGTTTTTAACCCACCCGCGCAAATATTAAAAAACGAATTATACTCCGCATATACCCCGCACTTAACCTGCCGTCCCTTCGCGTCCGCCGCTAGCCGTCCGATCCACAGCCCCGCAGATCGACGGTGGGCGGGCTGCCCCATCCCCGAATTGCCCGGCCTTTAACATCCGGGAGATGGGCGATATTACCGCCGTACTCCCGCCACGCGTCAGGCGCTGGGCTGTGGCGGAGCCCCTCCCTCCAAAACCGCCATCCCCGAAAAGCGGTGCGCCACATACCACTTACCGCCTCCTGCCTAGGTGACGTCACCGCCCACGTCACCCCCTGCACAGTCACTGCCCACGTCACCCCTTGTCCAGTCACCCGATGAGTCACCTGCCTGCGTGGCCTCCTGCCACGTCACTGCCATGTGTCCCCGCCACCGTACCTGCCACGTCATCATCCGTACGTGATGACGTCATGCTGATGTCATCCCGCCACGTCGCCCTGCTGACGTCACCCACCGTACAATGCTGACGTCATCAGCTCTTTTTTGGGCGCAGAGGCGCAAAAGTCGCACTTCAGAGCCCTAGAATCGAATTCTGAGGCAGTTTTTGATGAGCGATTTGCGCCGCAGGATTTTTTAGGCCGAAATGGAGAATCTTCAGGGAATCTTTAAGGAATCTTCTCACCATGCGGCCCCAGGAAGCCCGAAAAGGCGCAAAAATGATCCGTTTTCTTCACAGAGCATACCAAAAGGATCAAAAGACAATTCCAGATGATACAGAGGCCGAACAACGGCCATTTACTGGTGATTAGACCCGCAGCACATCAGATCAGCAGTCCAGATTTTGTCAGAGAGTATCAGTGGAAGAAAAGACGCTAGAGAGAATCAGTCATGATTTTTTAGGGGCTCGAGGCACCTGAACATTGATGAAGCCCCCAGAAAGTCAAATCAATAAGCATCAGCCCATCCTTGCCTTCAAATCACCATTAAGGCATTCAAAGCACCAGGACAGCAAGGAAGCAGAAAACCATACTCATTTATTGCAGAAAACACTGCAGCAAGCCACCAAGGACAACATCATTTATTCAGTTTTGATACATCGGCCCTGAGCACGGCCCGAGATATTTTTTGTATTTATTTCAGGATAGGATTAGGTCAAGTAGTCATTTTTTATGACCTAATTAGGTCAAGATGTAATAAAGGAACTCTGCAGAGAGTTTTTGCCCTATATATACCACCCTCTGTATAGTTTTAAGGGTTGGTTAATTGAGAATTTTCACTGGAGACTCGTTGTGTATACCTGAACTTTTATGTAATCAAAGATTGCTTAAAGCTTGGAGAGCGAACTGTCTGTTGTTGATGATTGTTTTGAAGAGTTGAAGATGGAATTCCTGTGTTGCGGCCTGAAGCAATAAGTGCCTCTTATCTCTGTTTATGTGTTTGCCATTATCTAAATAGCAGAAAAAAAGAATAGCCTAGAATTAGTTTAAATACTCTCTATGCTCAATCTCTGCTGTTTCTTGATGCTTTCCTCTAAAAGAATTGGTTATGAACATTGAATTCCTTCCGGCTCATGTTTACCCCAATTCGCCCGTGTTGGCCAATTATCTAGGGATTCTTAACTGCCCCTAGGTAGCGCCTTGTTATTTTCTCTGCTAATCTGTTAGAGAGATTCTTAACTGCCTCTCTTTCTTTAGCATTCATTTCACCCTTTAAACCTGAAGATTGCTTCAAACCTCAGCTATCTTGCTCCATGTTCCCTCACTATTATTAAGAAAACGCACCAGCAGTTCCCCTCCTCGACTCCATGCCCAATGGCTTGAAATATTCAGACTATACTCGGCCTCTCTACCTGAAAGTGTCAGTTTTCCCACCAAAACTCAATCATAACCCCTGTGCATCATATCTAGCCTAAAATCATCCCTTTCAACAAAGCTAAATCATAAAGAGAGAGCCCTCTCTGACTGTAGGTAGGCTAGGACCTGCAGTCCAAAGTTGGTTTGTGGTTACCTCGGCCGTATCCCTTTAGGAGTCAAAAGGGACAACCTGAGTGATAACATAATGGCGACTCCACTGGGGAAGTGAATCATGTGTTTATTAGTGTAAATCCTCAATTTTGACTAGTTCGCCTCGTTTTCTGGAGAAAGTGTTCCTTTTCTTCAGGGTTTTTCATGTTCGGCTCTGATCTGTGACGGTGGACAGAGATCAGGCACTTCAAGGTTGATTCATCCACCTGGCGACTCCACATCATCCTCATAATAAAGACTCCGCTGGAGAAATGAACCCGAAGGAATTATATAAGCAGATCAGGCTCTTGACTTGGACTATCATCCAAGAGATCATGTTCTTTCTCTTGCACCAGATTTTGCTGTGCATATTGTACTTTAAAAACGATTTTATGTCAGAGTTTTATGTTTTTCCTTTGGAAAAGATTGTTGAAAAACCTCCTTGCACATTAGAGCAGCAACTTTCAAATGCTGTTGAAAATCATCATACAGCCAAGGAGGAACCAAAAATAGAACCCAGTCTTCTAGTTCCTGTACATACTCCCGTGCCTCGTAAAGTTCCTGAAAGATATAAGCCGCTCATTTTGCCTCCTGTGCTTGGTCCTCTGCCGACCAATCATCCTGAATATCTCCCTAAATTTGATGGAGAGAATGGTATTACTGCCCAGAAACATATCCAGGCTCTTGAAGATTATCTTAATACATTTGAAGTGGAAGATGAAGATGTCAGTCTTAGACTATTTTCCCTTTCTTTGCAAAGCGAAGCTAGGACTTGGTTTAAAGCGTTGCCTGAGGCTAGCATCTCTAAGTTTCAGCAGTGTGCCAAGCTTTTCCTTGATAGATGGATGATCAGAGGTAATCTCTTCGTGCTCATCGAAGAATACAATCATTTAGAAAGGCATCCAGATGAATCCGTTCAACAGTTTTCAGACAGATTCAATCAAGTGTATCAGTCCATGCCTTTAAATATAAGACCTCCCCTTGATCTAGCTATATTGCAATATCCTAGAGCATTTGACACAGAGATGGAATTCTGTTTGAGAGAAAGATGCCCGTCCACTTTGAAACAGATGCAGGACATAGCTTTGGACGTAGAGGCAAATCTAAGAAGGAGGGAAGAACAGCGCAAAGCAGAGCAAAAAGAAAGATTTCATAGTGTGTTACAAAGGACAGAGGAAATGATGCAGCTGATCACAATGAAAGTGGAATGTTCAGAGCACTAGAACAGATCTGTTTCACAACAGGAAAGTAGTGACATTCACGAACAAACCTGCCACAAAACAGATGACATATTCATCTAGCCATACATGATGGAGCAGTCTCTTGATATACTGTGTGAATATAATAGCTTCTCTTCTTTCAACTGTCTGCCCAAATATGATCTGTATGATGATGACTATGAGCCTAATGACCAAATCAGCCTTGCAGAGGAATCAGATCCTATTTTGGCAGGAAGCAGTGTTCAGGTTCAGCAACCTGAACCCAATGATCAGCATGCCCATCTCAGCTATGAAGAAAAGGAAGAAAACGCAGAGTGTGTTGATTTCAGTAAAGGAACTTTACCCTTTTGTTTTGAATCTTTTCAATTTATCAAGGATAACTATCATGCTGTATATGATCAAGTGTCACCGCGTGTTACTATTGATTGTCTGGAGGTTAATTAAGATATTGTTCCAAAGGTATTGCCTCTAGTTTTGCAGCCCCAAAGAGCCATTGAATATTAGATTGAGGTAGATCCAGAAGCAGCAGTATATGACCAAATAATCCAAGTGGATCCCCTGCCTCTTTGTTTTCAGCCATCTGAGTTGTTCAAAGAAGAAGAAGACCAGCAGCCTGCACAGATCAGTCAAGTCCTATTCAAGCCAGATTGTAATAAATTACAGGCACCTCTGCAAGTTCTAAATGACCTATCCGCTGGCAGGCAGAATGATGAAAAAGATCAGTGCTCTTCTCCATTAACAGGATGCAAGGCTCAGTATCGAGTTGTCGATGATCCCCTGACTCCAAGGCATGGTAGCGATCCTCAACCTTTGTACATTTCTTTAAATCAGCCTAGAAATTGTATATATATGTTGCAGGACAGTTTTGTACAGTATTTAAACACCGCAAAGGAGGTCAATAGCTTCCTGATCTTCTCAAAGATTGACAAAGCCATAACAAATTGCAAAATCTCAGTTGGTCCCACTAGCAAGCACAAGCAGCAAAGCCCACTCATGATATTATTGCTTAAGTGGCTGCATTGGCTATTTCACTTCACCTAACAGCAGAGTAAGTACTGGTTAGGGTAGGTAGGTAGGTAGGATCAATAAGGCAGCTAGCACAGGGAAATTTGCAGAACACAGCAACAATTGAATACAAGGCAGTCTGGCCTGCTATTCTTGGCTTTTCACAAGGAAAAGCCATCCCCAAGTGGAGCCACTGTTAGCCTCCTGCTGCAGCAGGTTAATCATCTTTCATGATCGACATTTTTACATGCCAAATATGTCGTACTATGCATGCTGCAATGCTCCATATTTGCTACAGATGGCCAAAGAAGTGTCCATAAGAGTGTGCTAGTCTAAGTGCCACTGCTGTGTTCCAATTTTGATAAGCAATCCATTTTTCGGTTCGAGGCAGTTTTTCAGTTGGAGGTACTCAGGCTGGAATTCACTAACCTCTCCCTTCTTCTCATCACCCTTATTATATAACTCCCTAACAATTTTCCCCCTTCCCCTATTTTTAATCATGTATATAAACTCCCCTATGTAAATACCCCTCCCTGGCAATATAGCCATATTCTCTATAAGTCCGGGAAATCACAGTCCATCTGGGGCTGTTTTTAGCCCATCCGAGTCATTAAGGAACTAGTTTGACATCTGGTCGGCTAGTAACCTCTCCCTTAACCCTAAAAACCCCTAAAAAACCCATATTCCGCCCCTAACCCAAAGTTTCTGTGCATAAGTATTAAGCCCGCGCCTGTAAAAACCAACATAAACCCGTTTCCCTAAGTTTTTAACCCACCCGCGCAAATATTAAAAAACGAATATACTCCGCATATACCCCGCACTTAACCCACCGTCCCTTCGCGTCCGCCGCCAGCCGTCCGATCCACAGCCCCGCAGATCGACGGTGGGCGAGCCGCCCCATCCCCGAACCGCTTGGCCTTTAACGTCCGGGAGATGGGCGATATTACCGCCGTACTCTCGCCACGCATCAGACGCTGGGCTGTGGCGGAGCCCCTCCCTCCAAAACCGCCGTCCCCGAAAAGCGGTGCGCCACATACCACTTACCGCCTCCTGCCTAGGTAACGTCACCGCCCACGTCACCCCCTGCACAGTCACCGCCCACGTCACCCCTTGTCCAGTCACCCGATGAGTCACCTACCTGCGTGGCCTCCTGCCACATCACTGCCACGTGTCCCCACCATCGTACCTACCACGTCATCATCCGTACGTGATGATGTCATGCTGACGTCATCCCACCACGTCGCCCTGCTGACGTCATGCTGACGTCACCCACCGTACAATGCTGACGTCATCAGCTCTTTTTTGGGCGCAGAGGCGCAAAAGTCGCACTTTGGAGCCCCGGAATCGAATTCTGAGGCAGTTTTTGATGAGCGATTTGCGCCGCAGGATTTTTAGGCCGAAATGGAGAATCTTCAGGGAATCTTTAAGGAATCTTCTCACCATGCGGCCCCAGGAAGCCCGAAAAGGCGCAAAAATGATCTGTTTTCTTCACAGAGCATACCAAAAGGATCAAAAGACAATTCCAGATGATACAAAGGCTGAACAGCGGCCATTTACTGGTGATTAGACCCGCAGCACATCAGATCAGCAGTCCAGATTTTGTCAGAGAGTATCAATGGAAGAAAAGATGCCAAAGAGAATCAGTCATGATTTTTTAGGGGCTCGAGGCACCTGAACATTGATGAAGCCCCCAAAAAGTCAAATCAATAAGCATCAGCCCATCCTTGCCTTCAAATCACCATCAAGGCATTCAAAGCACCAGGACAACAAGGAAGCAGAAACCCATACTCATTTATTGCAGAAAACACTGCAGCAAGCCACCAAGGACAGCATCATTTATTCAGTTTTGATACATCGGCCCTGAGCACGGCCCAAGATATTTTTTGTATTTATTTCAGGATAGGATTAGGTCAAGTAGTCATTTTTTATGACCTAATTAGGTCAAGATGTAATAAAGTAACTCTGCAGAGAGTTTTTGCCCTATATATACCACCCTATGTATAGTTTTAAGGGTTGGTTATTTGAGAATTTTCACTGGAGACTCGTTGTGTATACCTGAACTTTTATGTAATCAAAGATTGCTTAAAGCTTGGAGAGCGAACTGTCTATTGTTGATGATTGTTTTGAAGAGTTGAAGATGGAATTCCTGCGCTGCGGCCTGAAGCAATAAGTGCCTCTTATCTCTGTTTAGGTGTTTGCCATTATCTAAATAGCAGAAAAAAAGAATAGCCTAGAATTAGTTTAAATACTCTCTATGCTCAATCTCTGTTGTTTCTTGATGTTTTCCTCTAAAAGAATTGGTTATGAACATTGAATTCCTTCCGGCTCATGTTTACCCCAATTCGCCGGTGTTGGCCAATTATCTAGGGATTCTTAACTGCCCCTAGGTAGCGCCTTGTTATTTTCTCTGCTAATCTGTTGGAGAGATTCTTAACTGCCTCTCTTTCTTTAGCATTCATTTCACCCTTTAAACCTGAAGATTGCTTCAAACCTCAGCTATCTTGCTCCATGTTCCCTCACTATTATTAAGAAAACGCACCAGCAGTTCCCCTCCTCGACTCCACGCCCAATGGCCTGAAATATTCAGACTATACTCGGCCTCTCTACCTGAAAGTGTCAGTTTTCCCACCAAAACTCAATCATAACCCCTGTGCATCATATCTAGCCTAAAATCATCCCTTTCAACAAAGCTAAATCATAAAGAGAGAGCCCTCTCTAACTGCAGGTAGGCTAGGACCTGCAGTCCAAAGTTGGTTTGTGGTTACCTCGGCCGTATCCCTTTAGGAGTCAAAAGGGACAACCTGAGTGATAACAGTGTGGTCCACTTTATGTATTTATCTTCATATCTCGCAAAAGGGTAATATTGTTCCTTGATGGTGTCTAGGAAAGAATCCCAAGTGGGTGCCACTGAAAATAGTGAGGGTTCCCTCTCATCCTTTTGTTCACAGTAGGTTTCCCACCAGTCCTTGACGTGTGGGCAGATTTGCGAATTGAAAAGTAATATTTTCTTGATTGGAAAAGTCAAATCAAAAATATCCTTCCAATAGATTCAATAATTTATCTACGGCTTCTGCATCTATCTAGCCCTCAAATACAGGAATATCAAAGTTAACATGTACCTTTAAAGTAGTTTCACCTTTAGAGTCCCCGCTTCATGAAGATGCGTCGCCTGTGGGTAGTTGTCGAAGGATCTGGGCGAAGTTATCCAATCGCATTCCTCTGTTGCTCGAGGGCTTCCTCAAGCAATATTTTGAAAGCATGTCATGCCCCCTCATCTTTCTTTTCTTCTTCCATGGGATGTCATCAGGGTTTGCGAGCCTGGTCTTGCAAAGTTTCAACCAGATTGAGCATTAACTCCTTATACCCCAACCTTGCTGGGGACATACAAAGAAAAACATACAAAGAGAAGATCATTCTGATATCATTGATTTGAACTTAAACAATAACACAACAAGTTACACATATAACCATAAATACATAAATGCAACAGAAATAATGCTTCATTTCATTAATATCAGAATACTGAAATATGCTTACAAACATAATGGAAATAAACTAGCTTGGGTGATGGTAGCTTATATATGAGAAGATATGTGGAAGCTACATGCCTTTAACATGTGTTACAATGAGGCTCAAAGGCCTATTTATGATTGAGAAAAAATGGAAAATTCTAACCATCCAAAATCCTAAACCTAGGAGATGAAGCGGCAAAACTGTAAGCCCCATTTCGATAAATTGGTACATCAACTTCCCGGGGTCGTAACTTTGGCATGCGATCTTTGTTTGGCTATGATAATACCTCGTTTCAAAGATCTCAAAGAGGTAGTTGAAAACAAAATGTCAAGTCCCACTACAGTTCTTTGTGCATTAGGGGATCAGACCCTTTTATCATGAAATTTTTTTGTTCAGGGAAAAAATTCACTTCAACTCGGTCTAGGGTATATTTGATATTAAACCCTTGTTAATTTACTAACAAGTTCCAAAATTTTGGTTTAATAATTCCTACCTCTCATCTTTGAGATCTAGTGTCTCACCCAGAGTAGACTTGTCCTAGTTCATTTAAACTTGATCACATGGTTGGGTGCTTGTATACACCAGTCCCAACACCATGTCTCCCTCTCAGAGGAAAGCCATAATTGGAAAGAACTCTTGTCTCCCCCTAGGTTTACTAGATTTGTGCCCCCCACTACAATTTTTCAAAAACTCTTGGTGGCACATTTTGACAACACCCTAGCTCACATTTCGACCCCTCTAACGAAACATGGTGAACAAGATAATATAATAGTGTTGCATGAAAAAAATAAACAACGCATATGTGTCAAAAAAATATATTGCATATATTCCAAATAAATTGGCTACATGTACAACCTCTCTAAGTGATTTAGGAAAAATTGAATTTTCCTGCTATGTTCACTTCAACAAACCTGGAATCTTAAGAATACCAAGAATTCTACAGAAATATAATTACTCAACCAGTTAATTATTACAATCATATAAAGACATTCATTGAAACACATGCAGAGATATTACACAATCCATAAGCATGCAAAAATTCCATTCTGAAACCAAATTCATATGAACATGTTTCGCATGATTATATATTCATTTGGCCATCAGTTTTCCCCTTAGGCTTACGATATTTATAATAACATATACAAACAAAATAATTTTCGTAGATCCATAAATCAATCCACAAACAAGACATGATTTTTAAGGTAGACTCACTTTCGCCGTATTGAACAAATCTTGGCTATCCATAGCTTTTATAAATCCTATAAGCACCCCAATAGTTTTTAAGATTTCTAAACTTTTTCTTATCCTAACAACTTTTTGATTGCTACCAATATTTTTTTCTCCTACAAAATCTCGTGATTTATTTCCTAAATTTTTCATGCCTTAAAAGGAAGATTTTCTTCTTATCTACTAAATATTATCTCTATCTATGGTTCTTTAATAAATAAAGAAATTAAAATGATTTACAATAAGGAAATAAAATTCCTTTTCCATGTTGAAACCATGTTTGGAGCTTTATCTCTAAAAATCTTGATGACTTGGAAGCTCTAATGATCCTGCATCACTAGCCCTGAGAGTCTATGGGCCTGATGTCTATGTTATATTACCAACTCTTCTGGCATGCTCATAGGTTGATCATATAACAGGAAAATCAAACCCTAATTAGGATTGATGTCCTATTGCCACATTATGGCTTCAAATATGTTTTACATTTTTACAAAAATAGGGGAAATTGTGTCCTCTCTCTACAACTACCATGTTGTGTCTTTTAGAAACTTCTAGAAATTAAATTTGATTTTAGGGGGCCATGACGGGTTAGGCCCCTGCATCATACTCGCACAATAGAAAAATATTTATGATATCTTGATCATGTGCCCTCATTATTGGATATCGTTCATCTCCAACTTATGTCTTCTTTCTCCTCATGTATTGTTGATTTCCCTTATGTGTACAACAATGAAATTATGATTCAAAGTGTGTAGATACATCGTCATCTAGAATATTTTAGTTATTTGTAACACGCCCAAACCATTTTGATATGAGATTCTTTCTATTTATAACTTGAATTGTAATAAAATTTTCAAGATAAGGGTCTTTCATTGAAATTATTGAGTATCAGTTTCTTTCAGTCATGAAGTGTACAAGAGTTTTTTGAATTTGATTGTGAAACTTACATTCTTATGTCTACACATATCTGATCTCTGAGATTTGAAATTTTATGAGCACCCTTTTTTGTGATGATTGGATGCAACCATAGTTATGCCTTTATTAATGAATATTTTTCTCACTCTATATTGTTTATCATGAAAAGGCATATGATTATGCATAGTAACATTTGGGGTATATGTTTGAAATCCCAATTTATAAATGGTTTAAATCACTGAGAATACCATAAGCCTTTATTTCTTATTGGAATTCAATGGAACAATATTGTTGGGGAATTTAACATAATTATATCATTATGTTGTTTCAGTTCTTTTTCTAGAGTCTTCATTAATTATTTGAATTCAAGCACTATCTCATGTAATTTATATTTAAAGGACCAATCCTTAAAGGAAATAAAGTTCACATTTGGATTCATATGTCTAAGGCTTTGGAAATTGAATTCCTTTTCCTACACATAAACAAAGTTTGGTTTATGAAATTTGCATTAGGCTTCCCTAAACCTATGAGACACATCACATTCTTTTTGAAAAGAATCATCCAATTATTGATACGTAACCCTCTATGTAATTATCAATGAAATAATGTTTTATGCTAGTGGAGTTACATAACTTATGTTACTATTTGGTTTATGAGAGTGAAGTTTCATAATAGTAATGAATTGATATATACCCCGAGTCTTTATATGAGAATGGATTGATGAGGATTCAAGTTGAAGAGGGAGAATATGGTCATTTAACATAATTATGTATCTTTGTGTATGCAAGTCATCGCTTGTTGTGACTAATCACTTCCAAAATTTATAATTGATTGAGTTCAATTGGTTGTTTGCAAATTTGAAGAAAGAGCTAGATCTAAGCAAATCCATTTCTTGATGATTACACATCTACATTGGGTTTAGTTGTTCCTTAGATTAGATTTAAAGCATGGTGTTTCTATTTCTTAGTTGGTGTCGCATAAAAGTAATGGGCAGTAAGATCAAGTGTATTCCTTTTGATCATTGGTTATGAGCTAGAGTCCAGATTCCTAGTAATTAGGGTTTTCCATTCAACTGCCAATAGCTAGGTTTTTCTCTTTGGTTGTCAATAGTTATATTTTTCTCTTTAATAAGGGTTTATCTTTAATTGACAATAGTTATATTTTTCTATTTAATTACGATTTGATTTCCATTTAATGAGTAGCTAGGATTTGTATTTACCTTTCGATTATCAGCTAGGGTTTGCTTTCTACTACAAGTAGTTATAGGATGAGTGTTTGCAATAGCTAGGTTTTTGTTTCTAAATATTGTTTTTGAGTGCAGTATCAAAGCAGGGTGTAGGAGTGCAAGGTGTGAGAAATTTCCTAACAAATCAGGGTTTTTTTTGTAGGTTTTTGGTCTTTATCTAACATTTCCAATGTTGCATCTTGAAGTCCACGAACCCTGGATTAACATTAAATGTTGGTAATTCATATACCCTATATTGCACCCAACATTTTTGCATCACTTTCAGGGAGGCACTTAGGGGATTGACCTTGGTGACCTTCTGCAATTTGGTTGCTCTTTACCTAGTTTTTCTTGCAAGTTATTTTTATTTCTTTCCTACATATTTTGTTTTAATTTCTAGGGTGTTGTAAGAACCCACTATATATACTAATCCATATGTTGACAAAATACACCAGCTAGCTTGTTGAAAATAAAAAATGGTATTTCAAGGCATTTTTCAATGAGGAGTTTGAGGCTAATATCAATCATACAATGAACCTTTTTTTACTAATTGATTGATGGGAACATTCGAAGAAGGAGTCTCAAATCAGTACGTGGAGAACCTCTTTTATTTTGGTATGAAATGGCACACATCGTTACCTTTGAATCCCCTATCAAATATCCAGGAGGAGTGGCACAAATGCACATTATTCCCCCGTCTACTCTACCGAATTTTCATGGTTTGGTAAACGAAGACGTAGATACATTCTTATTTTAGTTTGAAATACTTTGTCGAGGATATGGTTATTGTAATAATTCTTTAAGTTTGCAAGTGTTTCCTATTAGTCTAAAAGGGGAGAATCTCTCATGGTTCATAAGCGTTGGTGGGAACTGTATTCAAATATGGGAAGACATGAAGAATGTATTCTTGAAGAAATACAAAGAAAACTACCACGCCAGTGAAGATATTTCTAGAATGATACAAGGGGAAGATGAAAGTTTGGAGGAATTTGTGCAGCGATTTCGATACAATCTTCAAAAATAAAAACATAAACATTTGACAAAAGAGACCTTGAAAAAACTCTTACTCAAAGGAATCAAAGATTAATTTTTAGAACCTTTAAATAAGATAGGAGAAGGTGATGTTTTTCACATACCATATGCTTATGTTTTTGAATTATGCATTAGGCATTCATGAGGAATCTCTAAGACTGTTAATAATTCTCAAGAACTTTCCTCTCATCGTTTAAAATCAGCTACAAGAATAGGAGTTACAGGAGCCTCTCTAAATCTACAATTGGATGGTTTGAGGGAAGAACAAGAGAAGTGCAAGGAGGATCATCTGACAAATTATTGGCCATCACTACCAGGGTTACAATAATTATTTATGGAATCAAGTAAGGAGATAAATTGACCTCGAGGTATAAGTCAAAACTAATCATCATTTAATACATGTACTAACATTTATTGTCCTCAACAGGTTCATTAGAATATCTATAACCCTATAGTTCCATGGAAGACTTATAATCCTGCTCTAATTCAATATCCCAACTTATGGCCATAGTGGTCCTCTCCCTCAAGCCAGATATTCCCACAACCTCAAGGATGATTTGGAGCCTCCTCTCTAGGGAAATTCACCATGAAAACTCCATTACCAAAGCCATAAAAGCTACAATTCCCATCCAATGCACCACCATGTTATCC
Source organism: Pinus tabuliformis (assembly GCA_031772625.1). Classification (NCBI taxonomy): domain Eukaryota; kingdom Viridiplantae; phylum Streptophyta; class Pinopsida; order Pinales; family Pinaceae; genus Pinus; species Pinus tabuliformis. Next base: position 298,327,967 of record CM062814.1, read on the forward strand.
TTCACTATGATCCCAACTATTTGTGCAAACAAAGCCTTATTCCAACAATCAAGTTGCACATCAATTTAAAACACCTATTTTTCCTACTCACGCCCCCACTGAATGTAATGCCATATATTTTAGAGAGGGGAGAACAGTGGATTCAGAAACTTCTCATATTGCCACACAACATTTACCTCAGGAAGAAACTTTAATCCATAAACCATTAGAGGAGAAATCAATGATTAGAATTTATTTGAAAACTATTGTTGAAACTCATGAACAATATCAAGAGAAAAACCCTAGAATTTCCATTAACCATCCTTGTCAATATGAAGAGAGAAAACATCAAGTTGCGGAAGAATTATACAAGTTGGAGAACCGTGGATATGTGGGTCCTATTGAATCCTAGTCCAAAAAATTATCAACAAACTCCATTCCTTCATCATTCAACAACTCTTGGTACCATATCAATTAAAGCAATTCATTTCTCATACTCTGGTATGCATTGAATTTTATATTTTAAACCTAATTGTGAGTATTTTTAGCATTACAATAAACACATGGATACAATGGAAGTAATCCTACACTTAAAGGACAACTTATTTTCTCTTAATTAGTGTAAGAAAGTATAGAAGAAATAAATAAACATGCCATCTGAAATAAAACAATTACAACAACACCCTTGAAGCTGTAATTCCTTAAGGCACAAGTATTGAAACTTATGTTATTATGCACTCTTATGGTAAGTCTTATTAGAGGAAATTCCCTCTTAATGCCTCATTATTTTGTAAAGGGACTAAAATTGATTGGTTGGTTCCTCTTCATGATTGTTTTGTCATCCATTGAGTTAATCAGGGGGACTTGTTATTGGTATGTTTAATACTTTCCATTTATAAGCCCAAAACCCTAAACCTCACCTAGTCACTTGATCAAGTTTCTATCCAAGAAACCTTTTCAAGTTTTTCTTCAAAGGTATTGATGAAAAGCCTCCTAGGATGGGCCACTCCTATAAAATCCTATTGATCTCTCATGAGAACCCTAGCATGATTAACATTAGGAATCTTTCAGTCATTATCTGAGATGCTTTCTTTAAAATGAGTCTTTAAAGTAGCAAGATCTAGTAAAGATTAGTCATTAAAAAAATTTGATGCCATCCCATGCTCTTAAGGAGAAAATATTTCTCCCCACCTATTAAGTAACCTATTGAAGGTTAATTGTAATCAAATTTTCTTTTAAAAGGATTAATTGAGGGATAGAAGGTCTCATTATTAGTTGACCTACCATGATCATGAGTCCTAATGAGAATGAAATTACCTCTACTATTTACCAAGCCAGGGTAATGGATTTTAGTTCAAAATATAGAAGACAAGATGTCTCATCATGAGTCGGCTTGTTCATTCTTGTTATTTCTTGTGAATGACACTATTGTTAGTTGGTTAGCAAGCAGGACAATGATATTTAATTAATTTCTAAACTAATGTAAATAATTTTAAATGAGTTTGAATCTATATATATAGATGGGACACAAGAATTTCATTGGGTTAAAAGGCATCCTTGTTGAGGCTATAGACATCTTCTAGCAACAGTGTCCATGCCTATGGTATTAAAATTAATCTTTCGCTATGACTTACTTGGTTGTATTTGTCATTCCATGAACTCATTATCATATCTCTATGAAAAGGGCTTTAAGATCCTTCTAGTAATCTGCTTTGGTGTTCTATCTTTCATAAACAAGAAGGTTCTCATGGACATGGGACCCTTAGTGTAAGTGATTCATTTTTCCCCAACAAGAGTAGCTTCAACTATATGTTGGATAACAGTAAGATGGTCACCCCAGAAGGTATCATTTTTTCATCTTTCTTTTTACCTATTTTTATCCATTTTTAATGCCATGGCTTTGAAATTATGTCACTTCTATTTGAAATGAGGATATTAAGGTGAAGAGCTATTGATTAAGGTTTCTCCTAAAATGCCTTATGGAAATTTTGATGGTTGGTTATTTCATTTAATGATAGCACTATCCTTGTAGTAAAAACATTGTCATCATTCCTATGGTAACCTTGGCATCATATTTTATTTTGGACAAGTCTTAATGAATAAATAATCTAGCACAAAAACAAACCAACATGCATTTTTATGTCGCAATAACTAGATCTAGTAAAGGAACCTTTGTTTATGCAAAGTAGCAAGAACATTACTGTGAGTGCGGGACCATCTATGTTTCAATTTTGATTTTTTTGCAAGGGAGTGATGACACAATAACTAATTTGATTGCATGAGGACATGCTAGATGATCGACATGGGGGGATGTGAGGCCTCCATTTTGTCTCACTTTATACTATTTTTTACTACAAAATACCTCATACTTTTGTTTACATTTTATGGTTACTGTTATCCTTTTTTGATTTTTTGGGTATGATAAGGTATAAATTCATTATTTATCACATCTCCTTTATTTTAACAAATATTTAACATCAAATTTGTTATTAATAATGAATTGTGTTTATGCAGGTCTAAAAACTGGTCAATTACCTTTATATATATGCGCCAACAGTGATTCCTAAATTCATGATAGTTGGCCTTAATCCTACACTCACATTCGTGAAACAACAACATTCCTGCACCAACAACATTCTTTCACTTATTTGGGGCTTCAACATCTCGGCGTACTTCTAGGGAAAATCGAAGATGTTCTTTTTCTAAAATGATGTTTTAACAGCTCCACATGAGTCAAAGTGAACGCAGGTCATTTGAGTTTCTAGAAGAAAATTGATAAATCGGCCCCAAAATTTGCACAATTTTCAAACTTCCAACTTCCTCCTTGTTTTCCATGTAGATGAAGGTGAATCTAAAACTTATTGGAACATGCATTTTGTTCCCCATATGGAAAGTTGAGTGAAACATGGGTTGTTTTCCAAAATTCATTATGTTTGAGGAGGTACATCTTGTCCCACACAATCTCAAGTCTTTACAAACAAAAATTGAAGAGGAGATTGGAAGAATCTTTAAGGGTGGTTAAAGTAAATTCTTTAAGAAAAATAAAAGGGGAGATTAAGGTGACAATGTGATGACTCAATGTTTCCAAATATCAAATTTGAGACTAGTAGAAGTAGATCATAGGGCAGACCATTGGCACATTGGTTTATGCCTATGTTCAATGACAGAGTTGTAGTAGTGAGTGTTCAATAACATAGTTGTAGTGAAAGTGCCATTGTATTGATTTTTTGAAGATGATTAAGCATTGTTTTAAGTGGGCCATTATACCCAGTGTGGAAGCCAAAATTATTGTTATATATTTTATAGTTAAGGGTGCCAGGGTGGTGCTAGGAAAAGGAAGTTGGAGATTCCTTCAAGAGGTTGTCACCTCCTTATAATGAATACTAGTAAACTAGGGGTTATATCTCCTTCTATTAGTTCTTGGTAAATAAGAAGTGGTTGTAGCTCCCTCCATTAGTGGTTGATAAAACTGAAAATTGTAGCTTCCTCGAGCTATACATAAATTGTTAATATAAATCTTGTGTACCCTTAATTTGTTGTGATTAGTTAATTCCATGTGATCTTTAAATTGTTGAAATTTATGAAATATTTACTCACCCCCCTCCCAATATTTCCAATAATTGGTATCAAATTGGGTTCCTTCATCACAGTCTAACATTTAGAATGTAGATCTAGGGAATAATATGAGAAAGGAAAAACAGATAGCCTCGAAATTCTTTAGGGAAAAGGAAAAGAAAGACTCCTTCATTACAATGATTCCACAACATACTGAAGTCATTAATGAAGATCAATTTGAGCCAATTTTCATATATTTAGCGCCCCCCATGTTTAATGGAACAAAAATATGAGTTATGGAGTGTGTCTATCGAGATCTATTTCAAAACCCTAGGTTATATATGGTTCATAGTTTTCACAAAAGATACAACCACAAAGGATTAAAAAGAAGATGATGCAAGAGAAACGGATGACATTCTAATAGGCTTATCAGATCTTGTAAAAGACAAGGTGGGACAATGCTCCTCAACTAAATATCTTTGGGAAAGAAAAGAAGATATTTATGCAAGACAAGTTGAAAAGGAAGATTCTCACTTAAAGGTTGTGGTTTAAGAGGCAAAAAGAAGAGAAGAAATTTTGACAAATCATATTAAAGAAAAATACAAGGACTTGATCAAGCTACAAACTAAATTTGATCAACTGAAGATAGAGATTAAAGAAGAAATTATCTCCTTGAAGACCCAACCTGAAGAAGCAAGAAGAATTGAAGAAGTTACCAAATGCTAGCTAAAGAAGAGGGAAGAATATTGTTTGAAGCATGAAGAAGAAATTGTATCATTAAGGGTTTAAGTCAACAAGCTCAGTAAAAAGTTTAAAAGCTTGCAAGGGATGGATAACATTGTGAGCTACAAAAATATCAATTCTTATTGAACCTTAATGCAAATAAGATGCAAGAACCAAATCCCCAAAGAAAAGTTTGAAGAAAAACTTGAAGTGGAATATTTGTCCTCAAAAGACCACGTGAAAACTACAAGAAGCATGAAGTTGTTGATTCAAGAAGTTATTATAAGGTTATCAAGAAGACACCTTACCTGAAAGAGAAGAAAAAGGTTGGACCTCCTCCAAGGCAAGACAATTTCAGGATACCATCATGGAAATCCAACTATCCAAGGTACCCAAGTATATTCTTGACTATTGTTATTCATGTAAAAATTTTGGTCATAAGGCTAGGGAATACAAAGTTTTTAATATGGTTAACTACAAAGGATATCATAAAAACTCTAGAAGAATGTTTACAAGTAGACAATTCATATACCCTAATGAATTCTCCAACACAAGGTACACAACATTTTCTCCATTATCCAGAAACAACACATAATGCCTTAAATTCCATAGCTTTGGACATATTGCACGAGAATGTAGATGAAACATGAATTGGACTCCTAAGTAGATTAGAAAAGAAAGAAAACTCATTAAGGCTTGGAGAAGAAAAAATGTTGAAAGAAATATCATCAGGGAGAGTAGTCTCGCAAAAGCAAGAGAACTTTTTCCATTGATGTCAAAGAGGTGGAGAGAGAGAGAGAGATAAAGGAAGAGAAGGATGGAGATAGGGGGAGAATGATGACAAGTGGGGCATGATGACAGGGGAAGTATGAGTGTTTACATCAATGCAAAAATGTGAAATTGTTCGAAGAAATTGTCATTTATTTTAAAGGGTGAATGGGCCAGCACTTGTTTGATGAGATGTATGCACAAGTTAGTTCTTTTGGATGTAAGAACATTGTAGATAGGTAACCCTTGTCACACCATTTTATTTCATAGATGGCACACCTTGTGGGTCCTTTTGGTTGAAGAGATATTCATGTTCGAATTTTAAATAAGAGTCCTTCTCCTGTGCCATGTTAGCCCTAATTGGTTCATGTTGACTTTAGTGAAAAGACATCTCAAAAAAAATATTTCAACTCTAAATTAGGGCTCCAATATATATATATATATATATATATATATATATATATATATATATATATATCTATATATATATATATATATATATATATATATATGTATATGTATATATCTATGTATGTATGTATGTATGTATGTATGTATGTATGTATGTATGTATGTGTGTTATTCATGAAAATCAATGTGCAATTAAAAAACGTCGAATCATCAAAAACTCTTTTGATTTTGTATAGGACTAGCCCTAGAATGAAGGATATGAAGAAGGTTGCATGTAAGAGACCTCTTCTGAAGAAAGTTTAGGAGTATTGATTGATAATTGGTTGTGATTTGGTTTTGATTCTAATGCTTAGGCCAGACCGAGTTCTATGATCATATATCAAAGACTTTGGAGCTTATTTTATCCTTCATTTTTGTGGTATTTCTAGGATAAATCCATCCCTCCTGCGGTTGATCTAAGCTCTTAATTTGAGCCAATCTCAGATTCATCTAAGCTCCAAATATGTGTAATTTTGTGGTAGCTCTGAACTTCTTAGACCAAATTTTGGCCCCCTCTTGAGGCTAAAGTATGTTTTGACCTTTTTCTGAGGCTTATTTCAGCCCTTTCTGAGACAACTCCAAGGTCGAACCTAAATCAATTTCTAGGTTGTAATTTAGCTATTGTAGAGGCACAATCATACCACCATCTAAAGCATACCTATATCTTGAAGTATTTTAGCCTATGAATTTCTAATATTGTAAGTGCTTACTTGTTTTTCTTTCTAAGTTCAATTTCAAGAAGAGAAGGTTTGCTATCTAGAATTATTAAAATGCCTTATCCAAGACAAAATGAGGTCTATTGAGAGGCCCTATCCTAGAAAGTCTTAAGTCTGTACATGCCAACTTTTGAGGAGGAGATTGGAAGAATGTCTAAGGGTGGTTAAACTACATTCTTTAAGCAAAATGAAAGGGTAGATTAAGGTGACAATGTGATGAGTCTCTTTTTCTAAGATCAAATTTCAAACTAGTAGAAGTAGACCTTAGGGTTAACCAGTGGCACATTGGTTTCTGCATATGGAAACAGTTTAAGATCAAGTGTTGCAATGACAAAAAAATTGTTAATGAATGCAGTGTTGTGTCCAATGACTAGTTCTAGGGAAAGTGTCATGATAGTGATTTGTTGAAGATGATTGAGAATTGTTGTAAGTGGTTCATTGTCCCTGGTACGAGAGCCTAAAATTATTATTCTATATTTTATTATTAAGTGTGACAAGGTGGTGCTAGGCAACGAAGTTGTAGCTTCCTTCTGGAGGTTATTGCCTCCTTCCAGTGGATGCTAATAAACCAAGGTTTGTAGCTACTTCTAGTAGTTCCTAGTAAATAAGAAGAGGTTATAGCTCCTTCTAGTAGTGGCTGATAAAACTAGAAGTTGTATTTTCCTTCAAGGTATAAATAAAAATTTCATATAAATCATGTGTACCTTTAATGTGTTGTGAGTGGTTAATGCTTTGTGATCTTTAAATTGTTTAAATTTATGAAATATTGATTCACCGCCGCTCTAAGTATTTCCAACATAGTATTCACCTCGGTAGTGACTAAAAATGTTTTTTCAAGCCAATGTGGTCCCTTTCTTAAATATCCACACATTCCTATAACCTAAACTATAATAAAATCAACGATGATAGTAATGGATTTACGCAATGGGGGTCTCTTCTGAATCTATTCCGGCTAGGTCCCACTACGGTTCTCTGCGCATTAGGGGATCTCACTCTTTTATCATGAAATTTCATTGTTTAGAACCAAACTTCACTTCAAATCGATCTAGGGTATATTTGATATTGAACCCATGTCAATTTACTAACTAGTTCCAAACTTTTGGTCTAACAATTCCTACCTCTCATCTTTAAGATCTAGTGTCTCACCCAGAGTAGACTTGTCCTGGTTCGTTTGAACTTCGTCACATGGCTGGGTGCTAGTATACACCAATCCCAACACCATGTCTCCCTCTCAAATGAAAACCATAATTGGAAAGAACTCTTGTCTCCCCCTAGGTTTACTAGATTTGTGCCCCCCACTACAAATTTTCAAAAACTCTCAGTGGCACATTTGGACAACACCCTAGCTCACATTTCGGCCCCTCTAATGAAACATGGTGAACAAGATAATATGACAATGTTGCATGAACAAAATAAAAAACACATATATGTCAAAAATATATATTTCATATATTCCAAATAAATCGGCTACATGTACAACCTCTTTAGGTGATGTAGGAAAAATTAGCTTTTCCTGCTATGTTCACTTCCATGAACTTGAAATATTAGGAATACTAAGAATCCTACAGAAATATAATTACTCAGCTAGTTAATTATTACAATCATATAAAGCCATTCATTAACACACATGCATAGATACTACACATTCCATAAGCATGTAAAAATTCCATCGTGAAACCAAATTTATATGTACATGTTTCACATGATTATACATTCATTTGGCCATCAATTTTCCCCTTAGGATTAAAATATTTATAATAACATATAGAGACAAAATGAATTTTCCTACATCCATAAATAAATCCACAAATAATTCATGCTTTGCAAGGTAGACTTACTTTTTCCTTATTGACAAAATCTTGGCTATCCATAGCTTTTATAAATCCTATAAACACCCCAATAGTTTTTAAGATTTCTAAACTTTTTGTTATCCTAAAAGCTTTCTAATTGCTACCAATATTTTTTTCTCCTAAAACGTCTCGTGATTTATTTCCTAATTTTTTTCATGCCTTAAAAGGAAGATTTTCTTCTTATCTACTAAATCTTATCTCTATCTATAGTTCTTTAAGAAATAAGGAAATAAAATTCCTTTTCCATGTTGAAACCTTGTTTGGAGCTTTATCTCCAAAAATCTTGATGACTTGGAAGCTCTAATGATCTTGCATCACTAGGCTTGAGACCCTCTAGGCATGATGTCTATTTTATATTACCAACTCTCCTGAAATGCTCACAGGTTGACCATTGATCCGAATTGGATCCATGGAAATTATCAAAGTGCTATGACTGCATCAAATCAGGATAGACTTCAAAAAAATTGTGAACAAAGAGCTATCAAGAAGACCTCTGGATAGTGGCAGTTTGTAGCCAACAAGGAACGACGAGGACCTCGGTCAAAGGGCACTGACCGAGGCCCATGGAGACCGCACAGAATGCAAACTAGCAGTTAGGAAGTCCAGATCGAAAAATGGAGGCCATTTCTGATGTGGGATTAGCAATCGCACATTGCTGGGAAAAACCCCTCGAGAAGGAAATGCCCTGAGAGCTCGATCGCATGGGAAGCTGGGAAACCGTAGGCAAAGCGCTAAAGCAAAAGGTGGGCCTCGGCTCCAAAACCAGTGGAATATCAGAGGCATCTTGGGCGGTAAGCGGATTTGGCAGGAAAACGAGCAATTCCATACATTGCATGAGGTGTGTCCTGCAGATGAGAGAGAAAACCACCTCTCATCGTGGGCTAATAGTCGAGCAAGTCAACCGTGCGATAAGAGAGAACACCATAGGATCTAGGGGCTCTAGATCTGACGGTGGATATTGTGCCCGATGAATGACCAGATCTGGAGGGAGAATTAAGCTGCGGCATATAAAAGTCTGAAGTTCGATTTGACCGCTAAGTTGGCAGATGAATCATTACACAGCGTAACCAAAATACTGAACCTTTGAGGAAGAGTTGGTGCAGTTCGTGAGAGGACAAGTGGCCACTTCCCTGCGAGACATTACATAGTGGCGATGACGCAGAGGCAGGGAACTCTAAGCGAACAGCAGCAGGCGATCTGAAGGGGCGGAAGAGGAAGCGAATAGTCATGAGCCGTATTGGCTTTAAGCCATGAACAGACAGAGAACGAAGAAAGAGCATGAAGCGAAAGTAAGTGAGCACTGTAAGGAAGAAGGAGACAGTGAGACAGAGAGACAGAATAGAGAATAAGCAAGAAGCAGAAAACAGAGAGCCGAGCTAACCTGTAGAGTAAGGTAGCATCGAGCAAACAGAAGGCTTGAGAGGTTCAAGCAATCCCTAAGAGGATATCTGTCGGGAACTGGGTACCAAATTGGACTCATCCCATTCAAGACTAGTTGAGGTCGAGACTTGGTAAGGAAGAGTTTGTGCACTCTAGTGGCTTGGGGAATCCAAGAACCACCCTGCTAAGCATCATCTGTTTCAGGAGACTAAAATTGAGCTCCTCCTTGTAAAAACTTTGCTTTAAAGACACAATAAGAAAAGGCCACCACTGAAAGCTGGACTGGAGACGTAGCCCAGGAGGATTGGGTGAACTCCTTGTTAATTCATTGTGTTCTTGTGTTTGCTTACTGTGTTTCTCTTACTGTTTTCCATTTTCCAGTGTTTATGTATTTTGCAATCTGATTGATCCGTTGCCTAAGATAACATAGACACACACCAGCACATGAGTCTGTAATACCTTCATTAATTAATTAATTAACTGAGATCACTCAAGAGTGATTTTCAGATCAAGTGGTATCAGAGCTTAAGGCTGTTAAGGTTAGACAAGCTTGTGTTGGATTTCGTTGTTGAATGCTAACTAGATCAAAGCTCAAATTAGGAGAAGGAGAGTTGGTCGAAACTAATCCTGAAATTGGGAGAGTCTATCCTCGGAAGACAATGTCAGAGGAAGGTTCTATGGGGCCAGACCCTCAATTCATAGATAGTTTCCTAGCCATAAAGTCCATGGTAGAGGAAATGTATAGGGACTTTAGAAAACACAAAGATGAAGATTCATCAGGCTCCAAACAAGATAAAGGGGAGATGAGTCTCGCTTCCATGACCACTCAAAAGGCAAGGGGAAAGAAGAAAGCTTTCTCACACCTCCTAATAGCCCTGAACATAAAAATAAGGCATCTTTAATTAAACTAGATGTCAAATTTGATCTACCTATATATGATGGAGAGTTGAATGCAGAAAAGCTGGACAATTGGATTAGACAAATTGATGTTTATTACAAAGTGCAAAGTATCGATTCAAACAAGAGCAAGATTCAGCTGGCAAGCCTATGCCTTGGAGGCATTTCCTTGGTTTGGTGGGAAGGCAGGACCCAAGCTAACCTGAAGAGACATGGTAAGACTATCTCTGTCTGGAGTGAATTTGTTTCTACAATCAAAAAGAATTTCTATCGATTGGCCTACATGCAACAAGCCATGATAAGCTAGCAAACTCTTCGACAATTGAAAGGGCAAAGTGTACAGGGATATACTCAAGAATTTAGAAAAAGAGCATTGATTCTAGGAATCTCCTTAGACTCACCTGAGACTCTGTTGAAGTACATTGGTGGTCTACACAGCTACATGAGGCACACTATCCTCATGTTTAATCCCACTAGTATAGATGATGTATTTGTACAAGCTACTCAATTAGAAGCTAGAGGAAAGAATGGAAGTCTAGAAGTTGGGGGATCATCCCAACCCACTACAAGCAAGAATAAGGAGAAAAGAAAGCAGAAATTGAAGGAAAGGAAGTCTACCACTTCACAGAAAAGCAAGGCTTCATGCACTCATTGTAAAAAGGATGGGCATGATGATGAGCACTGTTGGATTCTGCATCCAACGTTGAGACCTAAGAAGTTCGAGGGCAAGAAGAAGAAGACTGTTGCATCTATTCAAAAAGACTTGGGGTTAGACTCAGGATATGAAACAAATGTTGCAGCCACAGGTATAAGAGGTAAGAATTTTGAAGCATCTACTAGTAATTATGCACAATCTACTATTGATGAAGAAAATGAGAGAAAAAGACATGAGCTTTTCCATATTCAAGTTATTTCCAAACATCAAAAGATTGATACTTTGTTTGATAGTGGCTCACAAGTAAATTTAATTTTTGAAGCAATTGTAAAGAAGTTGGAATTAGTGACTACACCTCATAATAAACCATACTCATTAGCATGGTTAAATGATAAAGCACAACTACAAGTGACTAGACAATGCAAACTCAAGTTTTCTTTTGGGTCAACATTTGTAGATGAGGTTGAGTTAGACATAATTCCTTTGGATATATGTGGAATTGTTTTAGGAAGTCCTTACTTGTATGACAGAAAAGCTATTTTCTATAGAGCTGAGAACAAGTATCTACTTGTTAAAGATGGAATCGAATACCTTGTAAGAGCTCATAAGCTCAAGAATAATTATACTCTCATAAACTCAGGGCAGATGAAAAGAATGATAAATTCATGCAAACAATTCTTACTGATGGTTGTAAAGGAAAAGAAACCTGATAAAACCAATGTATTTGAGGGTTGTAATGCTAAAAAACAAGCTAATTTAGAAAAGGTTGTTTCAGAATACGATATCTTGTTTCAAGAACCTAAAGGTTTGCCACCCAAAAAGGAAATAGTGCATGATATTATTTTGTAGCAAGATGCTCCATTGCCTAACATTGGAATGTACAGGTTTTCCGCTTTAGAGAACACAAAAATCAAGAAGTAGGTGCAGGAGTTGCTCGAGAAAGGGTTCATCAGACCTAGCACATCACCATGTGGGTCACCAATCGTTTTGGTAAGAAAGAAAGATGGCTCGTGGAGAATGTCATTGATTACCGAGCACTGAATAAGATAACAATTAGAAATCGTTATCCCCTTCCTCGCATCGATGATCTTTTAGATCAATTGAAAGAAGCTATTTATTTTCCAAGCTAGACTTGCATAGTGGATACCATTAGGTCAGAGTTGCAGAACAGGATGCATGGAAGACTGCTTTCAAAACAAAGCGGGGATTGTATGAGTGGCTGGTTATGCCTTTTGGCTTAACTAATGCTCTTGCTATTTTCATGAGATTAATGAATGATGTACTCAGACCTTTTCTTGATGATTTTGTTATTGTGTGTCTAGATGACATTCTGATATTTAGCAAAATGTGGGAAGAACACTTAAAGCATATTAAGTAGACACTAGATATTTTGAAAAAGGAAAAACTTTATGTTAAACTCTCAAAATGTTAATTTGGAAAAACATCTTTGAATTATTTGGGACATATAGTAGGGGGTGGTGAATTGAAGATAGATCCCTCTAAGCTGGCAGTCATTGTGAACTGGCCTAAACCCAAATCTGCTACATAAGTTAGAAGCTTCTTAGGAGCAGCACAATATTGAAGGAAGTTCATTCTAACTTTTCCTTAATTGCAGCTCCCTGACATGCTTTAACAGGATTGAACAAGGCGTTTCAGTGGGGAGGAAAACAGCAGAAAGCCTTCGACACCTTGAAAGAAAAGATTAGTACAACACTTGTACTAGCACTGCCTGATCTTCAAAGACCATTTGACATCCAAACGGATGCGAGTGACTATGCCATGGGAGCAGTGTTGACACAACACGGTAAACCCATATGTTATCATTCTGAGACATTTAATTCCGTAGTAGTTAACTATCCTACATATGATAAAGAATTATATGCATTAGTACAGAGTGTGAAAAAGTGGAAACATTACTTAATGGGAAAAGAGACAGTAATACATACTGATCATCAACCACTTCAATATCTACACTCCCAAACTAAGTTGTAGCAATCAAGGCACTATAGATGGATGGGTTTTCTACAACAGTTTCATTTAGTCATCAGATATAAAAAGGGCATACATAAAAAATTTGCAGATAGTTATCTAGACCCATTATAAATGCATATACTATACTTAAGCATAATTCTATGTTACATGAGAGTTACATTGACTAATATGCTCAAGATATATACTTTAAAGATGTATATGCAACTTTAAGTCAAGGCAAACGAGTAGAAGAATTGGATTATCATGTAAAGGACCAACTCTTATACCATTGTGGGAAGTTATGCATTCCACAAACTGAAAGAGTAAAGATAATTTGAGAAGCACACACTTCTCTAATATCAGGTCACTTTGGGGTAGGTAAAACAATTGCACAGCTGAAAAGATTTTGTTATTGGCCAAAAATGAACGAGACAGTTTCTAGATATGTAAGAGGGTGTAATATGTGTGCAAAAAGCAGGCCTAGCAATAGAAAACTAGGCTTGTACACTCCATTACCAGTTCCTTCTCATCCTTGGGAAAGTGTTTCCATGGACTTTGTTGGAGGACTGCCTAAATCTAGGAAAGGTCATGATTATCTGTATGTTGTTGTGGATAGGTTCAGCAAATGTGTATTTTGATACCTTGTAGTAAACAGATTACAGTTGAACAAACTACAAAACTGTTCTTTAAACATGTATGGATTCATTTTGGATTACCACTTCCATTGTATCTGATCAAGACACCCGATTTGTGGGGAAGTTTTGGTAAAGTCTGTGGGAATTGATGGACACCAAACTAAAGAAAAGCACAGCTTTTCATCCACAAACTTATGACGAGACAGAAGTAGTTAACAAGACAGTGATCCAGTTACTCAGGGGATATTGCAACAACAATCCTAAGCTTTGGGATGAACATTTATGTTATGTGCATCATGCTTACAACAAAGCAAAACATTCTTCTACACAGAGATCTCCTTTTGAGACCTATTTTGGTTTCACACCAAGGTCTCCTTTGGATTTTGTCTTTGGTAAAGACACCATAGTTGAGGGACATAGTGATATGGACAGGGAAACTAGGTTCATTGAACAAATCCAAGAGATCCACCAGACAGTACAGGAACAGCTGGAAAAGAGCCAAGCCAAATACAAGGTAAGGCATGAAAAGCATCGGATGGAGCATAGTTTCCAAGTTGGTGACCAAGTCTGGCTGTATATCAACAAGGACAGGATGCAAGGTGAAGGTAAAAAGCTAAAGCCTATCAGGTATGGACCCTTCAAGATACTTGAGAAGATTGGTGAGAATGCTTTTCACCTTGATCTACCAGCTTACATGCACATCTACTCAGTTGTAAATGTAGATTGCTTGAGATTGTTTGAACCTTCACTAATTGAAGATCCTGAAGAGCAGAGTCAATTGCCTTCTATTGATGACCTATTACCTGAATATCTTAATGAAATGCAGGAAGACACAATTCTGGACAAGAAGATGAGGACGACGTGCAGGGGAGATATTGAGTACCTCAAAGTTGGGCTCAAGGGTTCAAAGCCGAGCAGTGCAAAGTGGATAGAGATTGGACAAGTGAGACAATTGCACTCTCACTTAGTCGATGCTTGAAAACCACTTTTGGTGGTCAAAAAGCTTTTTCAGTGGGAAGGTCGTGATCCGAATTGGATCCATGGAAATTATCAAAGTGCTATGACTGTATCAAATCAGGACAGACTTCAAAAAACTTGTGAAAAAAGAGCTATCAGGAAGACCTCTAGACAGTGGCAGTTTGTAGCCAAGAAGGAACAACAAGGACCTCAGTCAAAGAATGTTGACCGAGGCCCAAGGAGACCATGCAGGACGCAAACTAGCAATTAGGAAGTCCAGATCGGAAAACAGAGGCCGTTTCTGATGTGCGATTAGCAATTGCGCATCGCTGGGAAAAACCCCTCGAGAAGGAAAAGCCCCGAGCGCTCGGTCGCATGGGAAGCTGGGAAACCATAGGGAAAGCGCTAAAGCAAAAGGTGGGCCATGTGCTCCAAAACAGGTGGAATATCGGAGGCATGTTGGGTGGTAAGCAGATTTGGCTGGAGAACGAGCGATTCCATACATTGCATGATGCGTGTCTAGCGGATGAGAGAGAAAACCACCTATCATCGCGGGCTAACGGTCGAGCAAGTCAACCGTGCGATAAGAGTGAACACTATAGGATCTAAGGGCTCCAGATTTGACGGTGGAGATTGCACCCGATGAATGACCAGTTTTGGAGGGAGAATTAAGCTGCGGCATATAAAAGTCTAAAGTCCAATTTGACCGCTGAGTTGGCAGATGAATCATTACACAGCGTAACCGAAATACCAAACCGTTGAGGAAGAGTTGGCACAGTTTGTGAGAGGACAAGTGGCCACTTCCCTGCGAGACATTACATAGTGGCAATGACGTAGAGGCAGGGAACTCCAAGAGAACAACAGCACGTGATTCGAAGGGGTGGAAGAGTAAATGAACAGTCATGAGCGGTATTGGCTTTAAGCCATGAATAGACAGAGAATGAAGAGAGAGCGCGAAGCGAAAGCAAGCGAGCACTGTAAGGAAGAAGGAGATAGTGAGACAGAGAGACAGAACAGAGAATAAGCAAGAAGCAGAAAATAGAGAGCCGAGCTAACCTGTAGAGTAAGGTAGCATCGAGCAGACAGAAGGCTTGAGAGGTTCGAGCAATCCCTGAGAGGATATCTGTCGGGAACTGGGTACCAAATTGGACTCATCCCATTCAAGACCAGTTGAGGTCAAGACTTGGTAAGGAAGAGTCTGTGCACTCTAGTGGCTTGGGGAATCCAAGAACCACCTTGCTAAGCATCATTTGTTTCAGGAGACTCAAATTGAGCTCCTCCTTATAAAAAACTCTACTTTAAAGACACAATAAGAAAAGGCCATCACTAAAAGTTGGACCGGAGACATAGCCCAGGAAGATTGGGTGAACTCCTTGTTAATTCGTTGTGTTCTTGTGTTTGCTTACTATGTTTCTCTTACTATTTTCCATTTTCTAGTGTCTATGTATTTTGCAATCTGATCGATCCGTTGCCTAAGATAACATAGACACACACCAACACATGAGTCTGTAATACCTTCATTCATTAATTAATTAACTGAGATCACTTAAGAGTGATTTTCAGATC
Source organism: Pinus tabuliformis (assembly GCA_031772625.1). Classification (NCBI taxonomy): domain Eukaryota; kingdom Viridiplantae; phylum Streptophyta; class Pinopsida; order Pinales; family Pinaceae; genus Pinus; species Pinus tabuliformis. The sequence continues at coordinate 298,344,069 of CM062814.1, forward strand.
AACCATATAACAAGAAAATGAAACCCTAATTAGGAATGATGTCCTCTTGCCACCTTATGGCTTCATATATGTTTATATTTTTACGAAAATAGGGGAAATTGTGTCCTCTCTCTATAACTACCATGTTGTGCCTTTTAGAAACTTCTAAAAATCAAATTTTGATTTTGGGGGGGCGAGGGGGGCACAGGGTGTTAGGCCCCTGCATCATACTCACACAGTAGAAAAATATTCATGATATCTTCTGCCAAGTTTCTCTTAGAGAAGCCTGAAGAATGAAAGAAATCCTGAACACCTTTATGCAATCCTTTGGAACCCAAATCAACAACAAAAAATATTGTACCTTCTTCTTCAATACCCAAGGGAATGTAAAATCCTATCTGGCCAGGATTATGGGATTCAACACAGGTAACCTCCCCACGAAGTACCTAGGAATGCCCCTTTTGGAAAACCCTCTAAAATTGGCAGGATGGCAACAAACTATCCAAAATATTTAGGGAAGGTTGGGAAACTGGGCCTTCTGATCCCTAAATCTTGCAGGCAGAACAGTCCTCCTAAAAGCAGTATTGCAGTCAATCCCTATCTACCAGCTGTCAGGTATGGCTGCCCCCAAGGGGGCCTGTACCAAAATGGTGGACATCTTCAAAAAATTTCTATGGGGAGGGGCACAACAGAAGAAAAAGTGGGCTCTTATGTCCTGGCAGGGATTGACAAAGAAAAAGTTAGAAGGAGGGCTCGGCCTATGAGACCCCTATACCTTAAATCAAGTAATGGGAGCAAAACTTTGGTGGAGATGGCTAGGGGGAGGAGGGGATATATGGAAACAAATTTGGACAAGAAAGTATAATATGCTGGAGAGAATGGAGGAAATCCTCCGGTACAAAGATCCACCCAAGGGCTCAGCCATATGGAACTTAGCAAGACAAAACTAGGAGCTCATTTCCCAACATTCTTTCTAGGAAATTCGAAATGGACGAATAGCTAGATTATGACAAGATTCATGGTAGCAAAGAGAAAGACTAATAGACTAGAAAGATCTCCGAGATATTTTTAGATTCACCAATGACAAGAACATTCAATATGTAGAACAATTATGGAACGAAGGGCAAGGGACCGGAAATTGGAGAAAATGGAAAAAGATAGAAGAATGGGGTCAGGGTATAGCGACAGAGCAAGGGACAAAGTTCGACAAAGAAATGAGAACAAGACAAATAACCATCAGAATGGGCCCAGACATCCTGAGATGGGGGCACTCAACAAAAGGAACCTTAGAACAAGAACAAGATGGCCAAGCACTACTCTGGAAAAAAATCTGGAAGGGAGGATGGTGGCCTAAGGTAGCACACTTCCTCTGGCTAGTTTGTAAAGGGAGAATCCTGACCTGGGACCAGTTACAGAAGAAAGGAATGCAAGGCCCGTCCTTCTGCTGGATGTGCCAACAAGACAAAGAGGACATAGAGCACATGATGAACTCATGCTCGTTTGTGAACCAATAGTGGGGCCAAATACAAGGAGTCTTTGGAAGGATGGATAGGAACTATCAAAGCATAAAGGAAACAATCCTAATATGGCACAAAAACATCTTCTCAAGCCCTATCCTGAATCGTGCATGGGGATTGGCCCTGGGATTCAACCTCTGGACCATCTGGAAAGAACGGAACTGCAAAATTTTCAAAAACAAAACCTCAACACAAGATCAGGTATGGGAAGGATTAGTTAAAAATATCAGGGAAACGATTCTAGCAGAACAATGGAGTCCAGAAGACTGGCAAGTCCCTCCCCATGAAGCAAGAATACTTCATCATCTTAACTTAACAATGGAAATGATTGCCCCTAATGCCTGGAAAGTGAGAAGGATGAATATTGATTCCCCGATGCATTTCATTTTACCAGGAGAAGGATTCATCAAGTTGAATTTTGATGGGGCCTCAAAAGGGAACCCAAGAGTGGTAGGAATAGGAGGCATACTCAAAGATAACCAAGCAAACACATGCCTCGTATATGTAGACTCCTGTGGAATTGCAAGTAACAATGAAGCCAAATTCGCAGAAGCTAGACAAGGGCTTCAAATAGTTGTAAGATTAGGATACAAAAACATGAAGGTGGAAGGAGACACCAACTTGGTCATAAACACAATGAGGAAACTTAACAATGGCATGTCATGGGATAAATTGCGTCAAAGTTGGAGGACAGCTCGCCTTATCCAAGAGATAGTGGAGCTCATACACAAGTTCAATTACCTAATAATTAGACATGTAAGAAGGGAAGGGAACAAAACAGTAGATTTCTTGGCCAACTAGGGTTGAAATCAGAAACATGGTCCAATGGGATAGTTATGTCCAATTCAACCTAGACTCAAAGCTCTAGAGGACATCCTGTGGCAAGATTCCCAAAACGGTTAGGAAACTGAGAATCCAATCAACAATACCCTTGATCGAGGTGTGTGCCTAAGGAAGGCGAGGACGCCAGTCAGATATGGTAGTTATGTTATGTAAGGGAAGGGTACCACCCACCACCCCCCACATGCTCATGGCGATGAGTGTGATGGCCTCCCACATGTTACCTGATAGAAGACATGGGAGAAGTGGCAGTGAGGACCAGGGTGGAGAAGGAGGTGAGGAGGTTAAGGCAGGATGGGAGATGGGACAGAGCAAGGTGGAATGGGATTATGAAGGAAGTTGGGACAGAGAGAGGGGTATAGTCGAGATTATGGGAGGAAGGAGAATCAAGGGCACAAGACAGTGGAGCTACCAACAATGACCTTTGTGAACCATTTTCATGTATGTTCCTTGGCCTTACAAGCCCATTAGGTGTCGGTGAAGACCGGGGAGGGAAATTGGGAAGAAGGTCGGGGAGACCAGCATAAGCTGGGGGGATGGTGATCAGGCTATAGCCAAAGGCTAGAGATGAGAGAGAAAACTAGGGCTGGGACTTTGAGAAACCCCCTGTGAATGAACGAGATAGTTGGTAGGGTAGGGAGACTACGGCTAAGCATTCGCGAGGGCCACGGGAAGAGCATAGAAGAGAGGCAAATTTTCTTGGATGATATGTGAGGCAGCAGCATTGGGCAGAGGGGTGAGGGAAGGCAATGTGGGTGGGAGTGACGGTAACCTCGCTTGATAGCCTAGCAGTGAGAGTCGTAGGCATAAATTGGGTCTGGCACCAATACATCACCTCTATGAGCAGGTGAGAGCATTAGCATAATCATGGGGGTGGTGAGGCTATCGCAAGGTAGGTGAGTAAGAAAAATGAGAGGCAGAAGGGTGGCACAGATGCATCAGGTAGAGGAGAGCCATTACATCTTGGGGCATAGGGGCACCTGGGCAGAGGCAATTGTGATGGGAAATTTGAGGGGAGGGGAACCTGCATCAATATGAATAGGAATGAGACCATGCCCTGAGAGCTAATGCATACCGTATGTGAACAGGCCCGGAAAAGAGAAGAGATGGCTCAACCTGCACATGGAAGAGGATGCGACAGAAGGGGGAGGGGGTCGACTTGAGCAGCAGACCTAAGCACCTTGGAACCTAGGCATGGGAGGAATACTGTAGAACACCTCATCAGCGAAGTGGCAACATCTTACAGGGAAGGAACGGATGTAGGCATTCGTAAGATCCTGGAAGAGTGGGAGGAGAAGATAAAATAGGAGGAGGAGTTAGAAGAGGAAATAGAGAATTAGCGGGCTATAATCCTAGATTATGGGAGTACCAGGGGCAGACTCACCCAGTTTAAATAGATGTTATATCTGTACTGGCTCATGAAGAGCCTCATGGGGAAGGCAATGGAGAAAATGTCAGTGGGGATGGCTATGACCCTCCAGGACATGCCCAATTACAAAAAATACTTGCAGACAATTCAATTTTAGTTGTGTAAGCAGGACATCTGCCTAGATCGAATCCAAAGGCACATCCCTTGCATTATTAAGCTTGCTGACATACCTGGAGACTTAGCCAAAGACCCGACTCCGGTGGAGTCTGCCTCAAAAGAACAACAGGATTAGTCAATTTCCTAGTTGTTTTTTATTGTTTCTTGTGAGTAGCATTTACTTTTACTGATGCATTCTTATGATAGATAGACACATAGACTCTTATCATGATATTGATACGTATATAGGTTGGTTATATCAACTAAAACTATATTATTTTTGAATGGCTTATAACGAGGATAGGTGGCCAACAGACTTGGTTTCCCATTGGGCAAGTTGAGGCCACCTATCTCACATATCTGGTGTAAAGTTGCATTTTATAAATAGAAAAAGAAGGCCTTGCCAAGCTTAACAAAAAACAAAAAACAAAAAATTATTTAAGGAATCAAGTAATGAGATAAATCGACCTCCAATTATAACTCAAAACTAATCATCATTTAATACCTGAACTAACATTTATTGTCCTCTATAGTTTCATTAGAAGATCTATAACCCTATAGTTCCATGGAAGAATTGTAATCCTCCTTTAATTCAATACCCCACCTTATGGCCATAGTGGCCCTCTCCCTCAAGCCAGATATTCCCACAACCTCAAGGATGATTTGGAGCCTCCTCTCTAGGGAAATTCACCATCAAAACTCCATCACCAGAGCCATAAAAGATGCAATTCCCATCCAATGCACCACCATGTTATCCTTCACTATGATCCCAACTATTTGTGCAAACAAATCCTTATTCCAACAATCAAGTTGCACAGCAATTTAAAACACTTATTTTTCCTACTCACCCACCCATCGAATGTAATGTCATGTCTTTTAGAGAGGGGAGAGCATTGGATTTAGAAACTTCCCATGTTACCACACAACATTTACCTCAAGAAGAAACTTTAATCCATAAGCCATTATAGGAGCAATCTATGATTAGAACTTATTTGAAAATTGTTGATGAAACTCATGAACAATATCAAGAGAGAAACCCTATAATTTCCCTTAACCATCCTTGTCACTATTAAGAGAGAAAACATCAAGTTGTGGGAGACTTATACAATTTGGAGAACCATGAATATGTGGGTCCTATTGAATCCTGGTTCAAACAATTGTCAGCAAACTACATTCCTTCATCATTCAACAACTCTTGGTACCATATCAATTAAAGCAATTAGTTTTCATACTCCAGTATGCGTTGAAGTTTATATTTTAAACCTGAGTGTGAGTATATTTAGCATTACATGACACACATGGCTACAATGGAAGTACTCCTACACTTAAAGGAGATCTTATTTTCTCTAAATTAGTGTAGGAAAGTATAGAATCAATACATAAAGATGTCATTTGAAATAAAACAATTACAACACCCTTGAAATTGTAATTCCCTAAGGTGCAAGTATTGAAACTTCTGTTATTATGCACTCTTATGGTACGTCTTGTTAGAGGAAATTCACTCTTAATGCCTCATTATTTTGCAGAGTGACTATAATTGATTGGTTGTTTCTTCTTCATGATTTTTTTGTCATCCATTGAGTCAATCACGGGGACTTGTTATTGTTATGTTTAATACTTTCCATTTATAAGCCCAAAACCCTAACCCTGGCCTAGTCACTTGATCAAGTTTCTATCCAAGAAACATTTTCAAGTTTCTCTTCGAAGGTGTTGATGAAAATCCTCTTACGATGGACCACTCCTATAAAAAACCTAATTATCTCTCATGAGAACCCTAACATGATTAAATTTATGAATCTTTCAGACATTATCTGAGATGCTTTCTTTAAAATGAGTCTATAAAGTACCAATACCAACTAGTAAATATTAGTCCTTCAAAAAATTTCATGTCATCCCATGCCCTTAAGGAGAATATTTTCCTGCCCACCTATTAAGTATCCTATTTAAGGTTAATTGTAATCAAATTTTGTTTTAAAAGGATTAATTGAGGGATAGAAGGTCTTATTATGAGTCGACCTACCATGATCATGAGTCCTAATGAGAATTACATTACCTCTACTATTTACCAAGACAGGGTAATGGATTTCAGTTGAAAATATAAAAGACAAGAGGTCTCATCACGAGTCGACTTGTTCATTCTTGTTAGTTCTTGTGAATGGCACTGTTGTTAGTTGGTTAGCAAGCAGGACAACGATATTTAATTAATTTCTAAACTAATGCAAATGCTTTTAAACGAGTTTGAAACTATATATATATATATATTGATGGGTCACAAGCATTTCATTGCGTTAAAAGGAATCCTTGTTGAGGCTATAGAGATCTGCTAGCAGAAGTGACCATGCCTACGATATTAAAATTAATCTTACACTATGATTTACTTGCTCGTATTTGTCTTTGCTTGAACTCATTATCATATCTCTATGAAAATGGCTTTAAGATCCTTCCAGTAATGTGCTTTGGAGTTCTATATTTCAGAAACAAGAAGGTTTTCATGGACATGGGACCCTTAGTGTAAGTGATTCATTTTTCCCCAACAAGAGGAGCTTCAACTATATGTTGGATAACAATAAGATGGTCACCCTGGAAGGTATCATTTTGTCATCTTTATTTTTCCCTATTGTTATCAATTTTTAATGCCATGGATTTCAAACTATGTCACTTCTATTTGCAATGAGGATATTGAGGTGAAGAACTACTGATTAAGGTTGCTCCTAAAATGCCTTATGGAAATTTTGATGGTTGGTTATTTCATTTAATGATAAAAATATCCTTCTAGTAAAAGCATTGTCATAATTCCTATGATAACTGACATCATATTGTATTTTGGAAAAGTCTTAATGAATAAAGAATCTAGCACAAAAACAAACCAACATGCATTTTTCTGTTGCAACAACTAGATCTAGTAAAGTTACCTTTGTTTATGCATAGTAGCAGGAACATTACTGTGAGTGCAAGGCCATCTATGTTTCAATTTCGGTTTTTTTCAATGGAGTGATGGCACAAAAACTAATTCGCTTGCATGAAGACATGCAAGATGATCGACATGAGGGGATGTCGGCCTCTATTTTGTTTGGCTTTATACTATATTTTACTGCGAAATACCTCATGCTTTAGTTTACATTTTATGGTTACTGCTATACTTTTGTGAATTTTTGGGTATGATAAGGTAGACATTCATTATTTAACACATATCATTTATTTTAACAAAGATTTGACATCAAATTTGTTATTAATAATGAGTTGTGTTTACGCAAGTCTAAAAACTGGTCAATTACCTTTATATATTTGTGCCAACAATGATTCCTAAGTGCATGACAGTTGGCCTTGATCCTACACTCACATTCTTGCAGCAACAACATTCATCCACCAACAACATTCCTGCACTTGTTTTTGGGTTCGACATCTCAGTGTACTTCTAGGGAAAATCGAAGATGGTATTTTTCAAACATTATGTTTTAACACCTCCACATGAGTCAAATTGCACACAGGTCGTGTGAGTTTTTAGAAGAAAATTGATAAATCAGCCCCAAAACTTGAACAATTTTCAAACTGCCAACTTCCTCCTTGATTTTTATGCAAATGAAGGTGAATCTCAAAATTATGGAGCATGAGTTTTGTTCCCCATATGGAATGTTGAGCGAAACATGGGTTGTTTTAAAAAATTCATCATGTTCTAGGAGATACATCCTATCCCACACAATCTAAAGTATGTACCAACTAAAATTGAAGAGGAGATCGGAAGAATCTTTAAGGGTGGTCAAAGTACATTCTTTAAGAAAAATAAAAGGGAAGATTAAGGTGACAATATGATGACTCAATGTTTCCAAAGATCAAATTTGATACTAGTAGAAGTAGGTCATAGGGCAGATCGTTGGCACATTGGTTTGTGCATGTGTTCAATAACATAGCTACAATGAAAGTTCCATTGTAGTTATTTGTTAAAGAGGATTGATCATTGTTTTAGTTGGACTATTGTACCCAGTGTGGGAGCCAAAATTATTTTTATATGTTTTATTGTTAAGGGTGGCAAGGTGGTGCTAGGAAAGGAAGTTGTAGATTCCTTCAAGAGGTTGTCACCTCCTTCTAATGGATGTTAGTAAACTAGGGGTTATATCTCCCTCTAGTAGTTCTTGGTAAATAAGAAGGGTTTGTAGCTCCCTCCATTAGTGGTTGATAAAACTAAAAGTTGTAGCTCCCTTGAGCTATAAATAAATTGTTAATATAAATCTTGTGTACCTTTAATTTGTTGTGATTAGTTAATTCCCTGTGATCTTTAAATTGTTGAGATTTATGAAATATTTATTCACCCCCCTCTCAATATTTCCAACAATTGGTATTAAATTGGGTTCCTTCATCACAGTATAACATTTAGAATGTAGATCTCGGGAATAAGATGGGAAAGGAACAAAGGATAGCCTCAAAATTCTTTAGGGAAAAGGAAAAGGAAGACTCCTCCATTAAAATGATTCCAAAACATACTGAAGTCATTAATGAAGATCAATTTGACCCAATTGTCCTATATGCAACACCCCCCATGTTTGATGGAACAAAAATATGAGTTATGGAGTGTGTCTATGGAGATCTATTTGAAAACCCTCGGTTATATATGGTTCATAGTTGTTACTGGAGATACAACCACAAAGGAGTCAAAATAGGATGATGTGAGAGAAATGCGTGACATTCTAAGAGGCTTATTAGTTCTTGTAAAAGACAAGGTGGGGCAATTCTCCTCAACTAAAGATATTTGGGAAAGAATAGAAGAGCTTTATGCAAGACAAGTTGAAAAGGAATTTCCTCACTTAAAGGTTGAGGTTTAAGGGGAAAAAAGGAGAGAAGAAATTTTGAAAATTCATATTAGATAAAAATACAAGAACTTGATCAAGCTACAAACTAAATTTGATCAACTGAAGATAAAGCTTAAAGAATAAATTATGTCCTTGAAGACCAAACTTGAAGAAGCAAGAAGAATTGAAGAAGTTACCAAATGCTAGCTAAAATAAAATACCCACACACGTAAAATCAAATACTCAGAAATATAGAAACTAGACATGGCGGAAAAGGCAAAGAGCCTTCAACATTCCTCACATTCTCATTATTAAAATAATGTTTATGATACATATAAATACATGAGGAAATTGGTCTCAAGATAGTACGTCTATCTTGGACACTTTGGTTGAGCAAATATCTCAACCACATACTAATCTAGGAGCCTAATTAGTTGGAGAGAATCTCTCAACCAACTAAGCCTAAATTGACTCCTAACCATGAGGAACTAACTTAATCTACAAAGGTAGGATTAAATCCAACTTTCTTGATTTTAATTAATTTAATTATTTGGACTTAGAATTGTTTTAAATGTGAGAGTGAGGCTAACATTTCCCCCCCCCCTGCCCCCCCTCCCAATGATAAGTTCAAAACAAACAAGGAACCATCTTCCAAGTTCTCAAGTTGATCCTCAAATAACATTTGCCTCAAAAAACGGCCAAAGCTGGATGCTGGAAAAAACTCAAATCTAAAGAGAACATGAATTAGCTACATGTATGATTCATCTCTAAATGTTGCTCGACAACTCTATCATGTGCCAAGCTACAAAAATATCCATCTGTCCTTTGCTTGAAAACAACATTCGATGTCCATTGACACAATTTGATGAACTCCCACTGGCATATTTGCTGATGATGATTGCCCATTGGCTAATGAAGATGCCCACTAGCTACTTCGTTGATGTTGTCGAGACTTTCAATATGACAAACACTTGTTGATTTCATTGACATTTCCCTCCTTTGTCAACTGAAAGGAGAGACAAGCATTTGCATTTGATATTTGAACTTCCCCCCTTCAGGTGTAGGAGCGTTTCACTAGTGTACTTCCCCATTCAACTGCACGAGAGTACCATCTTCATTTGATTGTTGGCTACAATATGTGTGATTGAATGCGATTGTAAAAGTTATACAATCTTCTAGCTATGGATGACCATTCCCAGGGATCAATCCATGAATAATCGATCTTCAACCTACTTGATTGTTGTTGTTTGCTGCATTTCTTTGATGAATGATTTGACTTGCCACAATGGTGACAAGGATGGAGATCAAAACACTGATCTTCCAGATGACCGGTTCTTTGACAATGAGAACATTTTGGTTTCTCTGCAACTTGAGTTTGTGTACATGTCTATTTTTCTGCAACTATCTCATGGCTTGTTGATGTTATTTGATCAAGAAATCTTGCACTGATGAACTTGATCGGCTTAGAATAATCAGGGATATGCAAGTTGTTTTCATCTTTGTCATATCCTAATCCTCATTGATTTCGATTACTTTGAATTTCTTCCCATGGCTTGATGATGGGTTTGGAAGAAAGTTGCACTGAAACAACTTCAACACTTGAAGCGCATTGGATGAATGAGTTCAAATGATCAGCTATATTTGGAAAAGACTTGGAAGAAACATGTTTCTCTTACAACTCAATTCTCTGTAGTTTCGATTCTAGTTGAAGGAACTCAATCGTTTCATGTGCATGTTGAAGATGCACTTGAATGTCAACAAGAGTGGTTTTGCTAATGTGCACCATGTCGCCGACTGATGATAACATTAAATTGTTAATAATTTGGGACAACTGAATGTGTGTCGCCATGTTTCCTTGCTTACTTTGAAGTCAGGCTCGCTTGTCGTAGAAGTCGTGCTTGAAAAAATTGCTCACTTGAGTCAATCACTGAAATGACACGCTCACTTGTAGTGGTTGTTGTTTGCTGATTCTTTTGAACACTTGCTTGAATTGCTGATTGTACGCTTGCTAGATGACGATCGCTTTTCTTAAATGAAACATTATGAATGCTTTAATGAACTTTACACATGCTCGCTTGTTTTGATGCTTACTTGAAGATTAGAGTCCACGCTCATTTGAAGATGATTGCTTGCTTGATTATGTGCTTGAACTTGCTTGATTGTTTTATTGACACTTGGTGCTTTCTTGAATGTACTCACTAAATGTACTGAGAAAAAAAAAAAAAAAAAAAGGGCGTCGAACACTGTCGAAAATGCACCCAAGAGACAAATGACAAGTTCAATCTTGATGACTCAGTTGAAGACTTACTTGACTTAACGTATTCACCTTAACAATTCAAATTAGGGTGTCGGTTACAATTGAGAATGCACCCATACAGTTAAGTTAAAAAATGTTTATCAGCAAGTGATACAAAAAGTGTCGATGATGTTGATTGCGATTGTACTTTGAATTGCTTGAGTATGTAGCGTCCTTAACTTGATGGCATGAATTAGCTATTGTGAAATTTTGTTGCAGAAGATTGCTTTTATCAAGTCGATGATGTGATGCTTTGCGTTTATGAACTTAATTGATTACAAGGGTGTTGATTTCGGGAGCTTGATCAAGCATGCTTATACTTAAGTGTTTCTTATGCCCATTTGGTTTGGGTAAATAGATGACAAAGAAAGCATGTAATGAACGTGACACAAACCATGCAAACACATTCACGACACAGAGTGTACCTATGATCCCCTTATTCAATTTCGGGTGGATCTAGGACACGATCACCACAAAAAGATATGTTGTTATTAACCTTCAAGATACATCATCATGACAATGTCTTCAGTGAGGCGTCTCAAGCACAGACTAAGAACTCATTGGCGTCAAATTGTCTTAAAAAACGGACTCACCCACTTTCTTCAACAAAATATGAAAATGACCTCCTTAAAAACTATACCTTATCACTCCATTACAAGGAAATAATCCCAACCATCAACCTTATTAGAAAATGAATCCCAATTTTCACCCTTATTACTCCCCAAAAAAAATAAAAAAATTGTCCACTCCTTATCTCTCCATTAGACTCTCAAAATATTAAAACATGTCATTTTTCTCCACTTGCTTGATATCAGGTTATATAAAAAAAAGCACTTTATGATGTAACCTTAAAAAGTGAAATAAAGTGTATGACTACAAGCACCATACCGGAACAAGAGTAGCAATAGCAAGAATCCAATAGACGAGGGTTTGATAAAATTATAAAACCTAACGGAAATCAAAAACTGGGTCCAGACCCGAGCATTATCGCCTGCGGCAATGTTTCGGCTACTCTTCTGCCTGTCAAGAGCAGGGAACTTCTGATTGCAAATAACCAGTCTCAGTCTGGCCATTTCAGTGGTTCTTCCCAAGACACTGTTGGATCTTCACCCTTCCTCACAGCATTATGTAAGAGCAGAATTGACCACTCCTCCAATTTACATTATTGGTTCTTGATGAGGAAAGGCCTCCTGCAAAGTATCTTCTGTATATACAGAACAAATGGCAAGATATTCTGCCTTGTAGGTTCACAATTCGAAACATCATAGGGATGTCGATCCCCTTCTTCAATTTTTATGGTACCCAGTTGTGGGCGACCTCCAATGTAGACCACCTCAATTTAAGAAATTAATTACATACCAATATTCCAGGTTTCTGCCTCTATTGATGCTGAAGTTTGAAATCTGAACGGAAATCACCATACGTGCGAACAAGTAATGGATGATCGGATCCACGCACTCGGCAATTTAGAAATGTGAACTTGGTTTGCTTGGCCGGATCAACTTCGGTCAAAAACACTTGCACATTCAACCACCTGATCTTTATCACTGGCATCCACTTTGTTCTGGAGAATTTGACCCCTATATGATCTGTTTCCAGATGCAAAAAGGCATATAACTACAACATGCTACAATGTCTGGAGCACAATTCGATCCCAACTTAATTGTCATGCCTCTGATAGCAACCCTATTGAAAACGAAAAGGCAATTGGGAGACAACAACCCCTCAGTTTGTAGTAGATTACAAATATGGTGCAAATGGCCATGAACCTCACGTACCACCACATGCGCCTCCGTCACTCCTAGCGCAAACTCTTGGTATATGCGGCTCTTTTGATCTTTAATACTGAGGTGCTTTTCTGTAATTACCAATTGTCTTCACAACTTCCAAGTGTCGATGACTAAGTAGATTTAGGACAAAAGCAAGATTCACAACCGACCACTCACCACTGGTTTAGAAGGTATATTACAAAAAATTAAGCGTGCCAGCACCGCAGAGAATGACTGACATAAACAGAGCACCAAGTTTATAAATTTTTGCCTTTGATGGCGGCAACGTGTTCTCCAATGAATCTACATCTGCACGCAAGTGGTTCTCCAACACACGAGTTTTCTCCACGAGTGTGCACAGGTCTGTTGCACACTTGATACAGTACTATGTTGATTCCCTTTGGCCTTCTGGTGCAATGTCGATCTTATCTACTTATGAAGCTCGAGAGGAAAAACAACGCAGGCAGAAACAATTCGAGCAACATTTCTCAAAATCATCTAGCTCTGATACCACATGAAGGAGAAATCACACAACCATAACACACTAAAATAAAATACTCACACACATATAATCAAATACTTAGAAATATAGAAACCAAACATGGCAGAAAAGGAAGAGAGCCTTCAGCATTCCTCACATTCTCATTATTAAAATAATGTGTATGATACATATAAATACATGAGGAAATTGGTCTCAAGATAGTATGTCTATCTTGGACACTTTGGTTGAGCAAATATCTCAACCACACACTAATCTAGGAGCCTAATTAGTTGGAGAGAATCTCTCAACCAACTAAGCCTAAACTGACTCCTAACCATGAGGAACTAACTCAATCTAGAAAGGTAGGGTTAAATCCAACTTTTTTGATTTTAATTAATTTAATTATTTTGAATTAGAATTGTTTTAAATGTGAGAGTGAGGCTAACAATGTGAAGAAGATGCAAGCACCAAATCCACAAAGAAAAAATTGAAGAAAAACTTGAAGTGGAATATTTGTCCTCAAAAGGGCACGTGAAAACTACAAGAAGCATGAAGTTGTTGATTCAAGAAGTTATTCTAATGTTCTCAAGAAGAAACCTTACCAGAAAGAGAAGCAAAAGGTTGGACCTCCTCTAAGGAAGGACAATCAGAATACCATCATGGAGATCCAACTATCCAAGGTACTTAAGTATATTCTTAACTATTGTTATTCATGTACAAATTTTGGTCATAAGGATAGGGACTGCAAAGTTTTTAATAGGGTTAACTACAAGGGATATCATCAAAACTCTAGAAGCATGTCTACAAGTAGACAAGTCAAATACTCTAATGAATTCTCCAGCACAAGGTACATAACATTTGCTCCATTATTCAAGAACAACACATAATGCCTTAAATTCCATAACTTTGGACATATTGCACGAGAATGCAGATGCAACACGAAAATGACTCCTAAGTAGATTATAAAAAAAACCCGTTAAGGTTGGGAGAAGAAAAAATGTTCAAAGAAATATCATCAGGGAGAGTAGCCCCACAAAAGCAAGACACCCTTTGCCATTGATGTCAAAGAGGGGAGAGAGAGAGTTGCCCCAAATGGTTGGGTGTATCACCAGATCTTGCCCAAAAATTCATGGCCTTAATATTTCATTGTTTCCCCTAGAGGAAGGTTAAAATTGTAATTTAAAATTTACCTAATTCCATTTTCCAAGACAATCTTGAAAGGATCCATCTTGACAAACAAAACAAAGTTTTAAAGAAGCCTCCTTCTCTTCTGCCATGTCAGCCCTAATAGGTTGATGTCGACTTTAGTGAAAATACATGTCTTTAACATATATATATATATATATATATATATATATATATATATATATATATATATATATATATATATATATATTGTTATGAAACCATCTCACAAAAAGATAGAAAAGATAGATCAACACCTTAGAATTCAATGTCTTTGAGGGGGCAACCTCCTTTACATTACACAAATGAACAATTCTTGGATGATACAAATGACAAAACCTCCTTTCTATATATAGGAGTCTAAGGGGTCATAATATAATCAGAGCCGACATAACAATAGTAATGTAGGGGCACAATAATAACAATAGCGGGCTTCTATGTGGCACAATAGTAACAATATGGGGACTACATGGGTACAACAATATAATAAGGGGGTTGTACTAATAACAATAAGGGGTTACACTAGTAGTATAGGGGCCTAACATGCCCCTCTCCTTCAAAAAGTGTTGTCCTCAACGCTTGAGTAGTTCTTGATGCGCCTGTATAAAATTCTTGTCCTTCCATGTGAAATCTTCAACAAGTAAGTTCTTCCACTTGATGAGATGCTTTGAAATTGATCGATTTCATAGCTATCGAATTCTCGGTTGTGTAAATGCTTCAGGTTCCAATATGTGTTTTCCTTCCTTGTCAATTTCTTGCAATATTGTTGGAATTGGGATATTTGGAAACTTTTGAATGAGTTCCCACCCTCCTTCACCATTCTTCCATTCATACCTTCCTTTGTTTATCAAATTTGGTTGGATAATTGTACCAACCTCTACCATTTCTACAACCATATGTTCAATTTCACTCGTTTGGGCATACGGATATCTATAAGGCTTGATTTTTGGAGGAACACATCCTGGAATAAAATGAATAGCATGATCATGATCATGAATACGTGGGAGACCTTTGGGAGTCTCAAATATCTTGGAATGATTGTCCAAGACTTTTTGGAGATCTAGAGAAACACATGTTTTCAATGTGCAAACAGTTAGCGAACATAATTGTGCAATTACGCCATGTTTTTCTTTCTTTAGAAGCTTTGTCATTCCGTCAGAGTTGATTATCTTTCTTGGTTTCCCTGTGATACCCCTTAATTCAACTTCCTTTCTTTCAAAGAAAATTCCATAAAAAGTTCTTGAAAATTAAAAGTTATTGTACCCAAGGATTGTAGCCATTGGACTCCTAGTACAACATTAGCACCACCCATTGGAATGGAAAACATTGGGCTATTAAATACATATTCTCCCATGGATAGCTTGATATTATGGCACTTTCTAGAGCAATTTATGGTTCCTCCACTTACAACCATCACTTGACACTCTGGTGTTGGATATAGGATGCAATTCAAGTCCTTAGCTATATTAAAAGTAATAAAATTATGGGTACTACCTTTTCCTTCTTGATATGTCCTTCTCTCTTTACAGTTTGAGGAGTGGTAATTCTTACGAATGCATTACAAGATATGGTCGGATTCATTTCCTCTTTCTTTAGGGTTGGTTCCTGGTGAGTATCCTTTTCTTTTGATGTTTCTTGATACTTTTCTTCATGATATTTCACTGTTTGAACCTTCTTCTTCTTGATATGTCCTTCTATCTTGAGAATTTGGGGAGTGGTAATTTCTTCCAATGCTTTACAAGATATGGTCGGATTCATTTCTTGATGCTCGATGTGATCTTTCACTTCTTGAACATTTTTCTTCTTGATATGTCCTTTTATGTTAATAGTTTGAGGAGTGGTAATTCTGGTCAATGCGTTACAAGATATGGTTGGATTCATTTCTTCTTTCTCGATGTGATCTTTCACTTCTTGAACCTTTTTCTTCTTGATATGTCCTTCTATCTTGAGAGTTTTAGGAGTGGTAATTCTTGCCAATGCTTTACAAGATATGGTATGATTCATTTCTTCTTTCTCTGGGGTTGGGTCCTGGCATATATCCTCTTCTTTTGATTTTTCTTGATCCTTTTCTTCCTCCTCTTCATACTCTATGTAAAATAATTTCTTCTCAGCACACTTATGACCTTTAGTGCAGTTGCTATCACAATTGTAACAAAGCCCTTTTTCTCTTTTTTCTTCCAATTGTTCTGGTGTAACCCTTGTAGCTTGTGGAAGGCTAGGAGAAACAACACTTCCATCTTCATAGTTGTGAGGGGTAGACTTCCTTGTTGCCATAATTTTACTTTCCACTATGTAACAAAGCCCTTTTACTCTTTCCAATTGTTGTGGTGTTGCTCTAAAGAAGGTGTTTCTCTTTGTATCCTCATAATGTGCTATCATTTCCTTCGTGTAAATTGACCACGTAACAAGCTGTTTACGAGAACAAAGCCCTTTTTACCATGTAAATTGATCCAGTTCTAAATATGAAAATGAAATACATACCTTTTGTAACAGTGGTACACCATGTAGATCAAAATATTTCTCCATCTGAAGTATCCAATTTTCCGTATCCTTGCCATCAAACTTCGTCATATCGCCTTTTCTTGATTTTAGGAGCTCAATCTTGAAATGACTATAACTCTGTAATTTGGGTTCTTCCAGTTCTAAAATTGTGGCTTGTAGTAGCCCTTTGCGTCCTCTTTCCAATGCCACTAGTCTAATCAAATTTAGATTCTCCAAGAAAGAGTTATGAACAATCTCCCAAGATGACCTGATTATATACCTTTTCAGAAGATCGAACTTGTATGAAGTGCCACGTGTCACTGTGTTAACCTTAGGATCTGAAAAATATACACAGGAAACTACAGTCTGTTCTCTTTCTGTAACTTCTTACGAAATTTCAATCTGATGCTCAAAACAAAAGTTATGACGATTTTCCCTAGGTCACCTGTTTGGAATGTAATTTAGGAGTCTGCAAAAAGACCAACTTCCTCAGATCATATCTCCGCAAATGTAGTGCAAAAAGCTCTGAAATTCAGACCCAAGTTTTGGCATGATTTCGTCTCAAATGGGTTTTTTTTGTTCACTTCTGAAACGTCGCAGAAAAAAGTTACATCGAAAATTCCACGATGGCCTGTTTGGAGCAGCGAAACCCTAGAATCCAAAGCTCTGATACCAAATGTTATGAAACCAACTCACAAAAAGATAGAAAATATAGATCAATGCCTTAGAATTCAACCTCTTCGAGGCGGAAACCTCCTTGACATTACACAAATGAACAATTCTTGGATGATACAAATGACAAAACCTCCTTTCTATATATAGGAGTCTAAGGGGTCATAATATAATCAGAGCTGACATAACAATAATAATGTAGGGGCAAAATAATAACAATAATGGGCTTCTATTGGGCACAATAGTAACAATATGGGGACTAAATGGGTGCAACAATATAATAAGGGTGTTGTAATAATAACAATAAGGGGTTACACTAGTAGTATAGGGGCCTAACACACACACACACATATATATGTATGTATGTCTATTAGTCATGGAAATTAATGTGCAACGAAAGAAAACATCGAATCATCAAAAAGTCTTCTGATTTTATATAGCACTAGCCCTAGAATGAAGGATATGAAGAAGGTTGCATCTAATAGACTTCTTCTATGATCATATATCAAATACTTTTGATCTTATTTTATCCTTCATTTTTGTGGTACTAGTAGGATAAATCCATCCCTCCGGCGGTTGATCCAAGCTCCTAATTTGAGGCAGTCTGACGTTCATCTAAGCTCCAGATTTATGGAATTTTGTGGTAGCTCTAAACTTCATAGGCCGAATTTTGGCCCCCTCTTGAGGCTAAAGTATGTTTTGACCTTTTTCTAAGGCTTATTTCAACGCTTTACGAGACAACTCCAAGGTCAAAGCTAAATCCATTTCTAGGTTGTACTTTAGCTATTCTAGAGGTAGAATCCTACCACCATCTAAAGCATACCTAAGCCATATCTTGAAGTATTTTAGCCTGTGATTTTCTAATATTGTAAGTTCTTATTTGTTTTTATTTTTGAGGTCAAATTCAAGAAGAGAAGGTTTGCCATCTAGAACTGTTAAAATGCATTATCCGAGACAAAATGAGGTATATTGAGAGGCCCTATCCTAGACAATCTTAAGTCAGTACATGCTGACTTTTGAGGAGGAGGTTGGAAGAATTTCTAAGGGTGGTTAAACTACATTCTTTAAGCAAAATAAAAGGGTAGATTAAGGTGAAAATGTGATGATTCTATGTTTGTAAGATCGAATTTGAGACTAGTAGAAGTAGACCTTAGGGTTAACCAATCGCAAATTGGTTTTTACATATGGAAACAGTTTAAGATCAACTGTTGCAATGACAAAAAGAATGTGAATGAATGCAGTGTTGTGTTCAATGACATAGTTGTAGTGAAAGTGTCATGATAGTGATTTGTTGAAGATGATTGAGAATTGTTGTAAGTGGGCCATTGTCCCTGCTATGAGAGCCCAAAATTATTCTTCTATATTTTATTATTAAGTGCGACAAGGTGGTTCCAGGCAAGGAAGTTGTAGCTTCCTTCAAGAGGTTATTGCCTCCTTCCAATGGATGCTAATAAACGAAAGGTTGTAGCTACTTCCAATAGTTCCTGGTAAATGAGAAGAGGTTGCAACTCCTTCTAGTAGTGGCTGATAAAACTAGAAGTTGTATTTTCCTTCAAGATATAAATAAAATTTTCATATAAATCTTATGTACTTTTAATGTGGTGTGAGTGGTCAATGCTTTGTGAGCTTTAAATTGTTCAAATTTATGAAATATTGATTCACCACCGCTCTAAGTATTTCCAACGTATTATTCACCTTGGTAGTGACTAAGAAGTTTATTTCAAGCCAATGTGGACTTTTTGTTAAATATCCAGGAATTCCTCTAACCTAAACTATAATAAAATCAACGATGACAGTAATGGATTTACACAATGGCGGTCTCTTCTGAATCTATGCGGGTTAGGTCCCACTACATTTCTCTGTCGATTAGGGGATCTCACCCTCTTATCATGAAATTTCTTTGTTTAGGGCCAAACTTCACCTCAACTAGATCTAGGGTGTATTTGATATTGAACCCATGTCAATTTACTAACTAGTTCCAAACGTTTGGTCTAACAATTCCTGCCTCTCATCTTTGAGATCTAGTGTCTCAATTGGAGTAGACTTGTCCTGGTTGATTTGAACTTCGTCGCACGGCTAGGTGCTTGTATACCAAGTCCAAACACCATGTCTCCCTCTCAGATGACAACCATAATTGGAAAGAACTCTTCTCTCCCCCTAGGTTTACTAGATTTGTGCGCACCCCCCCCCCTACAAATTTTCAAAAACTCTTGATGGCACATTTTGACAACATTGTAGCTCACATTTCGACCCCTCTAACGAAACACGGTGAACAAGATAATATAACAGCATTGCATGAACAAAATAAACAACACATATAGTCCAAATAAATAGGCTACATGTACAACCTCTCTAGGTTATGTAGGAAAAATTGACTTTTTCTACTATGTTCACTTCCACGAACTTGCAATCTTAAGAATACTAAGAATTCTACAAAAATATAATTACTCAACTAGTTAATTATTACAATCATATAAAGACATTCATTAACACACATGCAGAGATACTAAACAATCCATAAGCATGTACAAATTCCATTCTAAAACCAAATTCAAATGTACATGTTTGACATGATTATACATTCATTTGGCCATCAGTTTTCCCCTTAGGCTTACAATATTTATAATAACATATACAAACAAAATAAATTTTCCTAGATCCATAAATCAATCCACAAACAACTCATGTTTTTGAAGGTAGACTTGCTTTTGCCTTATTGACAAAATGTTTCCTATCCATAGCTTTTATAAATCCTATAAGCACCCTAATGGTTTTTAAGATTTCTAAACTTTTTCTTATCCTAACATCTTTCTAATTGCTACCAATATTTTTTCTCCTACAACCTCTCATGATTTGTTTCCGAAATTTTTCATTCCTTAAAAGGTAGATTTTCTTCTTAAAAATCTTATCTCTATCTATAGTTCTCTAAGAAATTAAGAAATTAAAATGATTTACAATAAGGAAATAAAATTCCTTTTCCATGTTCAAACCTTGTTTGGAGCTTTATCTCCAAAAATATTGATGACTTGGAAGCTCTAATGATCCTACATCACTATGCCTGAGAGTCTCTGGGCCTGATGTCTATGTTATATTACCAACTCTCTTGACATGCTCATTTGTTGCCCATATAATAAGAAAATCAAACCCTAATTAGGAATGGTGTCCTCTTACCACGTTATGGCTTCATATATGTTTACATTTTTACAAAAATAGGGGAAATTGTGTCCTCTCTCTACAACTGCCATGTTGTGTCTTTTAGAAACTTCTAAAAATCAAGCTTGATTTTGGTGGGGCAGGGGGGTGGCGAGTTAGATCCCTACATCATACTCATACATTAGAAAAATCTTCATGATACCTTGATCATGTGGCTTCATTATTGGATATCGTTCATCTGCAACCTATGTCTTCTTTCTCCTCATGTATTCTTGACCTTCTTATTATACTTAGCAGTGAGCTATAACCAAGCCTCCACTGACACCTCACCAAGCTCTCTCCTCTGGCTCAATATTTTGGCATCATAGGTATACCTCCTATGGAACCTCTCGAGATTCCTCTACTTTTCTTGTTGTTGCGCACTACTGACATTTTCTTCAAAATTCTACCCATAATTGCAACTGTGGAATTGCTTCAACAAATTTTACCCAATCGTAGATAGAAATTGTTCTCCTTCATCCTACAGGAAATATTTCCCTAGTTTGATACCACTTTATGAAGATTGATTATAATTATGGAAAATTGGACCCCAAAAGGTTCAACTCCTAAACCTATGGGTTATGGGTTCATAAAGTTCATCTTGTTAGACCTCCTGTGTAGTAATGGAGCTCCTCTACTGCATCCTTCTCACACAATATTCACCTCAATAGTGACTGAGAGCATTCGTTCAAGCTAACGTGGACCCTTTATTCAATATCCACATGTTCCTCCAACCCCAACTCTAATCAAATCAACAACAATGGCAATGGATTTACGCAATGGTGGTCCCCTCTAAATATGTTCAGGCTAGGTCGCACTATAGTTCTTAACCCATTCAAGGGTCTGAAGCTTCTGGGGTCTGACCCCTTTATCATGCACTTTATTTATTCAGGGTTGAACTTCATTTCGGCTTGATTTGGGGTCTATTTGGTATTGGTCCCACGCCAATCTATAAACGGGTTCCAAACTTTTGGTCTAACAGTTCCAACCTCTCATCTTTGACATATGGCATATCTCCTAGAGAAAACTCATCCCAGTTCATATGAACTTCGTCACATGTATGGGTGTTTGCATATGTCAATCCCAACACCATGTCTCCCTCTCATATGAAAACCACAATTGCAATGAACTCTCATCTCCCCTAGGTTTGATGGGTTTTTGGACCCCTATAAATTTTTAACAACTCCGAGCAATGCATTTTGACAACATCCTAGCTCCACCTTTGACCCCTCTAGTGAAACATGACGAACATGATAATATAACAGGGTTGTGTGAACAAAATAAACAACACATACACATTAAAAAAAAAACATAGATTGCACATTCTCCAAATAAACGGTTACATATATGACCTCTCTAGCACTGAGAGCCTCTCATCCTGATGTCTACATTGTACTAGCCTCTCTCTTGACATGCTCGCAAGCTGCCCATATAACAAGAAAAACAAACCCTAATAAGGAATCAATTTCTCAAACTTTTAAGGCACTTAGATAATGGAGAGTTCACAACTCAAACTTGTAATTCTAACAAATAATAATAAGATTTTAAATATATTTAATGCGAAAATATACCCAAAAAAATATCAAACACTCAAACGTGACACAAATTCCTTTCCAAATTCTAAAAAAAAAAAAAACTTATAATTTTAATCAATGTTTTCTCAATTCTTAAAATATATATATATAACTCCAAAACCATTACAATAGAATTTTATATAATCTGGAATATTTGCATGGTTGAACTAAACTATTGTAACGTGTACACGCATATCGATTGGCCTAATTCCTTTTCAGAACCCTTTGAATGGCCTAACTCCTTTTCAGAACCCTTGAATGGTTGCCCATAAATTTCCACACTCACAAGCGAAATTAATGAAAAAAATTAAGAAAGTCTCCTCATTTTATGTGTAAATTACCTATATGTTGTTTTAATTACCAACATTCCAGAAAAAAGACTTAACTGACGAGTAATAAGTCACAAATTTCCACACTCACAAGCGAAATTAATGAAAAAAATTAAGAAAGTCTCCTCATTTTATGTGTAAATTACATATATGTTGTTTTAATTATCAACATTTCAGAAAAAAGACTTAACTGACGAGTAATAAGTCACATGAGGTAGTCCTTTAATTTAACATTATGACGTGGCAGTGTGAACAATTAAATAATAATTAAAATGAGAATATTGCATATCATATTGAAGATTTCAGCTTCATAGCTCACCGATACAGTTACACACATTGTGTAGAAGATTTCAAAGATTCTGTGCTCCGCCCTATCGAGGAATATATTCTTTGCTTACTTCGATTGCTTCCAAATACTCTTTCTCTATATGTCGTCCTTTTCATGTGATTATATTTTTAATAATATTTAAATTTAATTTTTTTTATATGTGATGAGGATTTAATTCTTTTGGAACAAAGATTTGTGTACTAATGTTATAGCCATTTATTTTTAGCATAATTCTAATTTAATAATCAACAAATAATTGCCTCCCATAAATAATAATAAAAACCCTATGCAAATCCACACTTTATCTAGTTCAAGTCTTTTTAGTGTCATTGCCGATGGCCCAAAACCTTATCGCTGTGCCAACCATGTCTATGTTTATGACAAAGAACAAGATTACACTTAAATAATCTAAACATATGTGTTCAATATGTTCTTGTTTCTTCTTTTCGTACATATTTAGTCATTTAGAACCATAATAACAAAATGCTTATATTAAAGTTGGTAGAGAGCCAAGCTAAACCATGCATCCGTTGTTCCACTTATAAAAAGTTCTTAATTGAATATGAAGGATTTAAAAAACTCATTCCAAACATAGAAAAAAATCGATTATACAGCACCACCTTCGTAGAGAATCAATTTAATAATTGGTTTGTGGAACCATTACATTGCGAGCCTTAGGATGGCAGATTTGGTTTGGAAGGGGATGCTTTAATTTGGAATGGTTTTCTACACTATGGAAATGTGGTAGTTTTTGAGATCTACAATTACATTTCTGGAGTGACACCTTATCTCACAAATAAATATTGGTTTAGGAAGGATTGAAACTGGAATGTTTCATTGAAAATTATATTATTATGTTGGTTGGCACAGAAAAATGGAATCCTTACCGGGGGAAATTTATGTATAAGAGATATTTTGGGTCCGAGATGGTGCCCATTCTATAGGGAGTCTTTGGAGAACGTCCCACACCTTTTCTTACAATGTCCTTTTGTTATTGTGGAGTGGGTGAGGGTTCTAGATTGTTTTCAACTCTGTCCATCTTGGCCTTTCCCTTCACTTGATGAGTGTCTTCAGTGGTGCCTTAAGAAATGTGGAAAGATAAAGTATATTCCCTTGTTCATCTTTTGGGAAGTTTGGCAGGTGAGGAGCGTTGTTATCTTTGATGGGAGGCCTATGAATATCAAGAGGATATGTGCAAAGGTTCAAGTTTGGATGGAGTCTCGTTTTTGGGTTAAAAGTTATGAGAAGGCACCAAGGTTGAATAGGAATTTATTCCAAATTAAGTTCCCATCAGGCTTCTTTGATTGTGCGTCTTAGGCTGGCAATGTGGATGTGTACCAATATTGTTGTTTAGCCAACAGAATCAGCTTCATTTATACTGGTTTGGTGGGGAGGGCTCAAACTTTAGAGCCAAAAATCTAGCATTATGGGGTTTGTTATACATGGCTAGGAGGCACATTTGGATCATAATTCTATTTATGGAGTCTTAAAGTCCATAACTAACGGGGTCACAGAAAAATCAAATTTCTCACCTCCCTCCCTATTAAATTTCCTGGTGCATTAAAATAGGTTGATTAAACTATTTTCTAGCATCTCCTTCTCGCATATTTATAGGGATATCAACAGTGTAGCCTATGGTTTATCCAAGTATGGCCTGGTGGCTTCCCTTGGTGTTTTCCATTTTAGTCTCATATTAGATGTTGCAGCTCTAGAAGAGGGTGAGATCATTGTAATCTCACCAACCCCTCGAATATTTTTAGAGGAATGGGGTAACCCATTTTTTTTACCATGTTGCAATGGAGCTTTACATAGGCTTCCTAACTCATTGTCAGAACTTGACAACTAGAGCTTTCACTCTACATGCCTTACACACACATATATATACACGTTTCTCGAGCTTATATTTAGTGCAATGACCTCCTCTTCCCATGTCGACCTGATGCCTTCACATATAGCTCCTTATGCCTCCTAGGTGGGTGCCACTAGTCATTGCACCCCACTTCCCTTCGCTCAACATTTCCCCCAAGTGTGCACATTAGTTACCACCAGGGTCTCTGCATCGAGCTTATTTGGACAGTGGGCCCCTCGATTGCCTCCTTAATGGCATGAAGCCTTCTTGCTGCTTGTCGTCGCTACCCGCTCACGCGATCCCCACCATGCTAGCCCAACACCTTTTCCCTCTGCACCTTTTTATATGTTTGGTGTCAATCCATCGAGATGACCTGGAAGGTGGGACCACCTTTTCCCCAAATTTGGTGCGTACATAGCAACATGGTTGGCTCATGTCAACTTGTAACCTTTTCCCAATGCTCTTATTTTTCGCACTTTGTAATACCTCGAGGGTGAGACTCCTGGGGTAGCGTCAGGGGACATCATCCCACTCTTATTCTCTTGGCACTTTCTCTTGTGCTACTTCTTGAATCAATTGAGTGAGTTCCTCTAGGACACGTCACCTAGATCCTTGGTGTACGACACTTACAATTAACTCCTCCATTTGAACTTCCGAGATGAGGTCATTACGCTAACTAGTCAAGTGGTCTAGTTCGTGGCTAAAGCCATAGCCACCATTGTGTGGGTCCTGCCACACCCCCACCCGACGTCATCTCGCTAGGCCCTACCCAACACTTTCTCATTCACCTCCGTCCTTCCTTCTGGGTCAATTCCTTTGGGATTATGTGGGCTATGGGTTCTGTGTTTTGCAGTTTCAAGCTCCGAAGAGCCAGATGAAGTTTCAATATCTCATTGACAGATTCGAGTATTGCCTTATCAAATTTGTCAATCCCAAGAAGAAAGATGACCCCAAGTCTCGCTCAGCATACTTTAGTGAGAGAGTTGCGCAATAACAGATGGATATGGTCACTATCACAAGTGATTGTCCGTCGTCCCCTCATCAAACAGCTCCACCACTACAGAGTGATGCGAGAGATCAGGCACACACATTTGTTCAGCTATCACATCCTCCCAACATCACTTCGCTTAATTTTTGCGCAGATTTGGTTGTGACTCCATCGAGTTATCATATGCATTTTGTACCACAACCTCCATCTTCGTACTCGGATGATACTTCGGATGATATTGTCTTGTGTTCTTCCATTCTGGACTCTACACTTGTTGTGAACAAGGATCAATCCATCGACGAAGTTGGTGTTGCACAACCAACATGCGTTGTTGTTCATGAAGAGTATGACTGGGATCATGAGCATCAACACTCAGTGCAGGATGACTCCCTTGTGTCTGAGCCCCCTCCGTTCTTTCGCATGTGTATCTTCATCTATGGATGCACCCATTGTTGATCACTCGTAGGACAAGCCAGATGTCAGTCCTTCATCCACAATGGAGAGGATGAATTATTCATTGAAAATCCACTTGACCTCTCATATTCCTTTTCTAGAAGCATAGAGGATGAATTTGTCCGTTTCTCATCTAACCCTCTGTTTGATTTATCAGGTCATGAGTATGCCAATGAAATCATTGATTTTTCTGATAATAGCTGTCGTGATCTATTTACTCCTGTATTTGATCACAATGATTATTCTATCGCAGTTGATTTTTTGAAGCCACCTGTTTATGATGATCTATCTGACGACAAAGTCGAAGCCCCATAGACTGTTGAGGCACTTCATCCTGAGCTAATGGTTACGTCAGGCCCTCGCTATCTTGAGGTTAGTTTCACTTCCGATCGAGAAATTGTTGAAACAACCAAGGCTCCTCATCAATCATCTGTATGCATTGAATATCAATCTCACACACAGATCATGCTTCCTCCACTCGAACTACACGATCCCATCACTCATGCATTGGAGGAATCTTACATTGCAAGCACACATGCATGACGCAAGTTGTCTTTGTTTCTTTCGTTTGCTTGCATGCCACAGTCAAAAGTATGCATATGCTTCACAGCTGCACGTAGTGTCGTACATCACCGTGATAAGTCCACGGACCACATGTCATGTACTTGCACTCACTTATATCCTGCGGACACTTTTAAACATGAAGTGTGTTTGTCTTCATTATTGTATCTTTCTTGTTTGCTGGTTCACACAACCG
Source organism: Pinus tabuliformis (assembly GCA_031772625.1). Lineage (NCBI taxonomy): Eukaryota > Viridiplantae > Streptophyta > Pinopsida > Pinales > Pinaceae > Pinus > Pinus tabuliformis. The sequence continues at coordinate 298,371,068 of CM062814.1, forward strand.
GGTTACTCGCGGACCAAGCCTTCACAACCATGGGTCAACCAATGCGACGGTGGCTGCATTAGAAATATCACTTCATGTAATTAGGCCCATGCACCATTAGCTTAGGAGTAGGAGTAAGGTTTTCTTTCAGTTTGTTTGCTTGCATGCCTGTTTGCTTTCTTTCATTGCATGTTTTTTTTTTCTGTGTTCTTGATTGATTACTCACTTTGGTTTCGCATTTACTTCTGCTTTTGCTTTGCTTTGTTGTTTGTTTGCTTGCTTTTTTTCATAGGTTAGTTTCGCATGAAACTGTGCGCGACTCTTGAAACAAGCTAGGTAAAGTACAAGAAGCCTTGTGCAACTATCACTACTTGGTTATCTGTCATCCTTCCTCTGTGTGAAGAACTTGTTACTTTTGGTCCATGATACATCCATGGAAAATACGTACTGTTCGAAGTGAACCTTAGTGAAAACACAATGCTTGCGCGCTAACTAGTGTGACCTACTCTAGTCGGTTTTTTTTGGGTTAACCCTTGGCAACTCATTCAAGTAGAGTAATGTGAGGGGGAAAACCTTCACAAGCACTTCATACGTATATAATAAACTACTTTTGAGTTTAATTTCAAAGTATCCACAGTAATAACCATATTTTTTCAATGTTTCAAATCCCAATGGGGATCCATCATCATGCTATTTCTTTGAAGGAACAACCTCTTCTACTCTCAATAAGTCAGTATCCCTCTTTCGCCTCTAAAATGAATAAGTGCTATGGAAAGTTATGAAAATGAAAAAGTGAAAAGTTTCAAAAAAATGAAAAATGGATAAGGCAAAAGAAGAGAAAGGCTTCCCGTGCACAGAGGTGATGCAAGTAACTCCACCGGGGTACTGAACAGGCTTGTTGGCAGCGAAGCGATGCTTTTGTTCTTATGTGACTCCGTCGAGGTACTGTCCACGCGTGCTGGAAGCGGAGCAACACGAGAGATGAAACTAAACCTCTGATGACTATACTGCTTGTGCACCAATATACCCTTCATCCCTAATCGAAACAATTGTGTTGGCTTGGCTTGGAATGTGTGTCGACTGACCAAGGGCTTGGAAGATGCTACATCTTACAATCAAGCAAGTATACTGAACAATACTTCCAGAGGTGTTAGACTTTCTTTTCACGAACAAGGTCCATTGAGAGAGTTGGAGTTCTACCAATGTGTCGCCAAGTGTTGTAGTGGCTATAACCACCCTCCAAAATTTTGCCTTAGCTTCACTTTGGAGCCTCCCTACAAACCATCCTCAGTAGCATGTCTTGCACTGTTAAGCACATCAGCTTCAGCGGTTTCATAGTCTTATTAGCATGTGCATGGGAGTTTGTTCCACTCCCTTCACAGGCTGCTTTCCAAACTTAGTGTTAGTTGTTGGTTGAGCATCTCCCTCTAGTAATTGTGCAATTCTGGAGGGGAACCATCCTTCCCTCCAAAAATTGCGCAAACCCAGTTGGACACCCAGCTCGGCTCTAGAATTGTGCAATTCTTCATGATAGTCTTCCTCTCAAAAATTATGCAATTCATCTAAGGACAGCTGCTCAGCCCAGAAATTGTGCAATCCCTCTGGGACAGCAAGCCCAACAACTAACAGAATTTGTGCAAATCTAGCTAGGCAGCCTGCTAGGCTTAAAAATTATGTAATACAGTTAGATAGGCTTCCATGAGAAAATTGTGAGGTCTGACCCAGGACAACTACTCAGCTCAGAAATTACACAATCCTGGGAAACAGTCACCTGTCCCTCTCAGAAATTGTGCAATCCCTCTGGGAAAGCCATCTCTGCTCAACCCAGAAACTGCGCAGATTTTCATCCGAGGCTCGCACACTGATTCATGTGCCTTGAGGTTGACAGGTTCCCTTCGAGACCGAGAAAAACTGATTTTCATGCATGGACTGCTTCTCCCAAGGAAACATGCAAAGACATCCCTTGATTCAGGGATCTATTTTTAGCAGCTGGAGGTTACATGCAAGGATCATTTCAGAAACCTCCCGCAAGGTGTCTCTTTTCTCAGATTTTTGGCATGTGCGTCCCAACCTCGATTTTATCAAAACTCATCAACCAGATGCTGCAGAGCTCATTCCTCGCATCGACCTTGTAGCTCTAACATCCCACTTTGCATCTAAGATTCGTCAGCACATTCTGCTGAGTTGTTTTGGGGTAAGCCCACTTTTCATGTCTTACATTGCATTTCTATTGCTTTTTGTGTTTTTCTTTGTGTGAGTGTTGTCTGCTTGATTTCAATGAGCGCTTGTTGTCATTTTGATGTATGTTAGCTTGTAAAAGCACCATTTAAATTTTTGTTCGCGTCTCCTGTTGTCGCATGCATGACACTATTTTTGCACGGAAGGTCATAGTTGCGATGACTCGCTTCACACACATGCATGCTTTCTCGTTTTCTGAATCCTGCACTTGTTGTTTGCATGTATGAAAATTCACTCTTACTTCACTCATCCAATCATGCATTCAGGGTTCTCATGTTTTAAGTCGCTCGTCAGTCGTCTGGGATACCTTGGCCCAGACCGTGGCATGCCCGCCTAGCACTGCATGTTTCTGGAAGCGAAGGCTCTCTCTTCCCACCATAAATTGCACAAGTTTGGCCTAGTACTGACCTACAAGTTTCCATTGCGGAATTCTTGGAGGCAGTGTCCTGCTGGCCCCAGAAACTACGTAATGTAGTTTGCTAGTTTCATGTCACTGCTGACTCAAATTGGGCAAAGCCCAGTTTTAGTCCTCAGTAGGCCAGGCTGGACTATGGATTGTGTAGATCTAGCAACCAGCCAGCCTCCTGACAGCTTAGACAGTGCCTTGTGTAGTTTTGGCAGTCAGTCTCCCGGCGGAAATTACGCAGCCTTCACAATCAATCACACAGGTATGTCCTCAAGCTTGTTTTGGTTTTCGACTGACAGATTGCTTGCCATGAGTGTTTCTATGTCTCTAGGCATCAAAAGTGTTCGTCTGTCTCTCAGCAACACAAGTACAATGCCCTACAGGAGATCAGAGTCAAAGGACACCATTGACAGCACAATGGGGGTTGCAGCCAAGCAAGTGTTTATGAGCTTGCCTACCTATGAAGACATGAAGTTGTTCATAGACAAGGACATCAATATAAGACAGCAGCAACATCACAATGATCAACACAATTAGTAGCAATAGAAGGCAGCACACCCACATGCGGCAAGTGCAAGAGGAAGGTTGTTGATAGTGTAGAGGCGAAGCAAAGCTGTAAGTTCAAAGTAGATCCACTCATGATGAAAGTAGCTTTGGATATTGAGGCTATGATGTGACGACGCAACAAGATGATCGTGCGAGGGTAGAGAAGGAGTTGTAGGTGATGAAGCAGTAGCTCAAGGAAGTGTTGGGACAAGGTCCCCTATGGTCAATTTTGGGTAAAAAGCCCAAGTTTTGGGGCAGAAAGCCCAACTTTTTGTTGTGTAAAAGTGTAAAGTCTCCACAAATTGTGTTCCCAAAGTGCATAGATAGTAAAGTGTCATAAAGGGTTTTACTCTTCTTTTATGTAAGTAATTAAACCTATTTACGTGAAGAATATCTTAATGCATGCTAAAGTTATCGAACACTTAAGCTGATCTGGGTAAATACGGAATTAACAGTAATCACAGAAGCTTGTAAAGGGTTGATTCACTTGTTTAGGGTCCATGAAGGACAGTTATAGACCTTCGCGAAGGTATAGAGGTTGATTAAGAGACATATATCGATAAGCCCTAAAGCACTTATCGATCTGTGCAAAGGAAGATTCATGGCATCAAACAACTTTACACTAATCTTTGGGTGTGGAAACTTGGTTCTAGCATCCCCCCATATTGCTTTGGGTGAGACTTTAGTCCACGCTCCGTGGTTTGATGGCGAAATGGCTAGTAGTGTAGGGATTTGTTTGGAAAACTTAACTCTAAACCTGGGTCAGGACTCACTAAGCCAACAAATGGTTCCATTGCTAAGACCACGATCTTCATAAAGAGATGTGTGATGTCGCATCACTGGAATCCAACGAAGAAGGAAATTGGGGAGTGGTTGGATAGAAAGATCAACGAATTCACGACGCAAGAAAATAGAAATCTGTGATTAACGAAGAAAAGTGGTTGGATAGATATATATACATAGAGATAGAAGAAATTTTCTTTTGTTCCTTCTCGATCGAACTATACAAGTGGATCGCTAAATTGGCAAACGACCAAGGAAGGTGGAGGCTTGACAGTCCAATAGTGTGGACCCTAGAGTTAGTGCGGACATTGGAAGCCTCTGAAGATAAGATCGTGTGCGCTGTCGATCACTGGCTTGATCTCATCATAGGAGGTTTTCTGACAGAATTCGCAGTTGATACCTCGGTCAGCTACAGCGAAGTAGAATGATGCTTGTTCAAGGGACCGCAAGGTAAGTACTTAAGATCTTTGAATACTTGGATTAAGATGCTCTTGTGTGAAAAGCGAGTTATGCAATTACCTTGATTTTTGGAGCTATGCGAAGTGGAAAGATTTTCAGGGATAGAGAGAGAACAAGCCCTTAATATAGCCCGCTGGTTGGACCTCTTCTAAGTGACGATGAGGAAGTAGCACAGGCTTCACTATAGAGCGCTATCCAGTTAATAACACAAGGGTTTTCGTGAGTATCTCATCCATCCACACCACCTCCACCTTCACCTCCATAGCATACACCTTTGCCCACACCGCCACCCCCTTCGCAACCATTCGATATGTCGAATACGATGAAATTTCTCATTTTCAAGGGTTTGGGAAATGAAGACCCGGACCAGTTTTGGTTCGTTGTGAAGGCCGTGTGGACAACCTAGAATATTACATATGATTAGATGAAGAAAGAAACATTGGTTGCTATGCTACAGGATCGTGCGTTAACATGGAACATTAAGTACTGCACTGATAACCTGATAACTCGGTTAATAGACATTCAGACTGGACTGAATAAGGAATTTAGTAGGCCCATGTCCAAATCGCACTCAGTCATTGGATTCAAGGAAATCATGATGAGGCTTGGCGAAACACACTGGGAGCTGGATCAGAGATTGAAACGCTAGATCTGTGAAGCTAGCATGAATCTTACGGATGGGCGCACCACGAGTGGTTTGTTGCTTCGCTCCTACCTCATCTAAGGGTTGCTTTATCACAACAAAAGATTGGGACCCAGGCAGAAGCCTTGGAGATTGCGATGAGATTGCATGAGACATCGATTCAAGATGTTGCTTTGGGAGTTCAACAGATTCACAGGGAGTTGCAGAACCTTTGCCTAAAGTTCGAAAGTCTGAAGAAGGATAGAGCGGCTCAGACAAAGGTGCGCGAAGAAGTGTGGTGCTTGAAATATAAGAGAAAGGGGCATGAAAAATATCACTACCCTATCTTCACGAATTATGCTGTAGGAGGAGGGTCGATGCCTCTGAGGTCGGAAGCTCAAGCACGCCCAAGTGCAAGGCCCGTGTTGTGGTGCGCTATCTGTCAAGTAGTTGGAAAACATGTAACAAACAATTTCTACTTGCTGCAAAAATTCGTGCAGACACCGCAACAACTCTTCTGCAATTTCTATAAATTGGTGGGTCACGATGAGCATAAGTGCCATAGCTATGAGCTAATGATGGAAAGAACACCCACGTATCAAATGAAGGAAAAAACTTGGCCTTCGAATCAAGGCACTAGGGGAGTGCATGTAGGATATCAAGGGCATGGACGAGACCGAGGAGGAGGAGGCTGATGACTTGGTAGAGGTCGGGGACAGGTTATTTGTTATAATTGTGGAGTTCCAGGACAATATACATGAGAGTGTACGAGCCCGACACACCTATCACGCTGATACTGTACTTAGTTTGATCACGTGATAGAAGACTACCCTGTATTAATAACCAATATGCGGGAAAAGGGGGCACAGCCTCAGCAGCCTACCCAAAACCTGCAGATGATGAGGGTTGAACCCCGCAAAGAGGATCCTAATGCGAATATCATGCTGCGAAGTGGAATGATGACTGGCGAGGATAAAGGAAAGCAGCCAGAAGAAAGTGAGTGGGTTCACAAAGCTATAGAAAAGGAGGTTGGGTTTGATCTAGAGCGCGTGAAAGAAATGTTAATGAAAGCAAAGAAAAGCTTCATTGAGGCCTCTACCTAAGGAAGTGAGGATAAGTTGTCTCAATAAATGGACCCCTCCATGCTTACTACATTCTTGGAGACCTGTATGAAGCTGCTGCGCGATAGCAAGGCTATCAAAGGATTACATGAATTGATAAATAAGTGTGCTGGAAATGAAAATGCTCCTGAGGGACCGCACTTAGTCAAGAAAATTGTTAAGCATAAGGAAAGAACAGGGTGTGAGATGAGGCTCATTACGCAAATAGGAGAGTATGAGATGGATCAAGTTATTCTAGATTTGGGGTCGGATGCGAATGTTTTGCCTAAAGAGACTTGGGAAAGAATGGGGAGACCTGCGCTGTAGTGGTCTCCGATTCAATTGAGGATGGGAAATCAATAGAATATTATCCCCATGGGAAGATTGCATGGAGTAACAATAGATATTGAAGGCACAAGCGCACTGGCTGATTTTGAAGTGATAGAGATTGTTGATGACAACAATCCCTACCCTGCGCTCCTTGGGATCGATTGGGCTATTGACATGAATGGGGTAATCAATTTGAAGAAAATGAAGATGTAATTTGAAAGAAAATCACTTTGCGCAGTAGTACCTTTGGACCCTGCAGAAGGACCACAGTATACTGAACCAGTCCGTGATTATGAAAGCGACGGTGATTTGGAACAAATCTACAAAATAATGGTGCGAGACTAGGATTGGGTGAATCTGACAGTGGATGGACGTATTAATTGGGACCATGAAAGTTCCTATACATGAAATTTATATGAGGAGTTGGAACACTGGTAGAATAGGTTGCAAGAAGTATCTACGCTGTGCTATAACATGATGACTAAATCATTGTGCTGTGTATCGTCGGAGGTAAGAAGTTTGCCTTATTATGATGGTTTAACTGATGTTGATAAATTCTTGGATGCATTTGAAAGAGAAATGCGAGAGAAGCATCACTTCCAAGATTTGGATTTGGCACTACGCGCTACACCTGCAAGGTGGTAGGGTACACACAAAGACATTTTTGATGGATGGCGTGAGTACAGAAAAAGATGAGGTTGCAGTTTGGTCACCAAAAAGTTTGGTTAGCAGAGAAATATGATCGAAGGAGTGATCCACACAATAATTTGGCAAAATGGACTAAGGTTTATGGAGTGGAGCCACAACCTGAGTTGGTACATTTATTCTGTCATACTTTGGATGTAATATCAATGAATTGGTACTTGGAAATATAGCTCTACCATGGCACTGAGGAGTGGGACATTTTGAGACAGGGATTTTTTATGACAATCAACTTTAAGGATGGATTTGAATGTATTGATGAGGCATTGCAGGAGGTCAAGGTAATGATCTTCATAATACCGCAAGATCCTTTGGATTCGATTCAACCAGATTGGACCACCCAGCTATGCCATGCGCTGGAGTGCTACAATGTGACTGCTGAAGAAGAAGACGAGGATCCAAGGAACATTAATATCCCAGAAGCAGAAGGTCACCATGAAGTGGAGGGACCAAAAATAGAGAATCCAAATATCACTGCGCTACTGAAGACTAGACAGGTAAGCATTGGCACAGAAGCAGAGCTGAAGTTAGCAAAGATTGGGAACTACTGGGATGATGCCACTGTAGATAAGGTCGTTAAGTTGCTCTGTGAGTATCACGATTTGTTCCCTACGAAGTTTTCAGACATGAAAGGAGTAATAGGGGACCTAGGCGTAATGAATATTACCTTGAAGCCAGATGCGAAGCCAATTAAGCAAAGGCCATATCGCCTTAATCCAAAGTATAAAGAAAAGGTCCACTTGGAGTTCGACAAGATGCTTGCAGCTAGTATTATTGAAGCAGTAGAGGAATCTCACTGGGTGAGCCCAATGGTAGTTTAGGAAAAGAAGTAGAAGGATGAAATAAGGATATGCGTTGATCTCAGGAAGCTTAATGATGCTTGCGTGCATGATCCTTTTCCAACACCATTCACAGATGAAGTACTAGACAATGGAGGAGGGCAAGAGGCTTATTCATTCACTGATGGGTTCTCTGGATACCATTAGATTAGCATCATGCCGGAAGATAGGAGTAAGATGACCTTCACGACCGAGTGGGGATCCTTTCAGTATACAATAATGCCTTTTGGACTTAAAAACACATTGGCGATCTTCTCACACGTAGTCATCGCGACGTTCAAAGAGTTCATTCACAAGTTTTTGGAGGTGTAATTTGATGATTGGATGGTGTTTTGGCTGGTAAAATGCCATGTAGCTAGTTTGCACTTGATGATGGATACATGCCGAAGGTATCGGAGCGCGCTAAACTTGAAGAAGTGTTTATTTTGCGCTCCTTTCAGAATCTTGCTGGGTCATGTGGTATGCAAGCAAGGATTAATGGTGGACCCTACTAAGATCATAGTTATAATCGATTTGGAGGTGCCAAGGAGTGTTAAACAGTTGTGCGCAATGCTAGTTAATACTAGATACTATCGGAAGTTCATTAAGAGTTATGCCCAGATTACCGCGCCGATGGAAAAGTTGTTAAAAAAGGATGCTACATTCTTTTGGGATGAAGAATGCCAGCGGAGTCTAGATATATTAAAGGAGAAAATGGTCACCGCACCGATCCTAGTCTTCCCAGATTGGAAGAAGGAGTTTCATGGGCATGTGGATGCGTAATGTATTGCATTGGGAGCAGTGCTAACATAGGCTGGTGAAGGAGAATTGGATCACCCTATGATATTTGCAAGTAGGAAGTTGTCTAAGGCTAAAAAGAATTATTCAATGACAGAGTGTGAAGGTTTTGCTATGGTATACGTGCTCCAGGAGTTTGGACATTACCTGCTAGGTGAACACTTTAAGGTGTACACAAACCATTATGCGTTAAAGTACCCAATCAACAAGCCTGTGTTGGGGGGGGAAATATGTAGATGGCAGTAGTTGTTTGAAGAGTATGATTTCGAAGTAATTGTGAGGCCAGGATGTTTCAATGCAGGGCCAGATCATCTGTCACGCATTGAAACAAGAGAGGAGCCTACCAAATTAGAGGAGGGGATGATTGATGTGCAACTCACAGACAATCACTTTGCAAATATTATCCACTTCCTGACTACAGGAACGGCTCCAGAGGGATATACTAATCAAAAAAAGAAGGAATTGGTGGTGCTCGTGGCAGACTTTTCTATTATCACAAGCCATTTGTATAAAATGGGATTGGATGAAATACTACGATGCTATGTGCTAGAGTTTGAACGAAACAGTGTCCTAGCTAAAGCTCATGGAGGAGCTGCGGGAGGCCATTATGCAAGAAAATCAACAGCGCAAAAGATTTTACGTGCTGGGTTGTGGTGGCAAACATTGCATAAGGATTCCAAAGCTTATTGTAGGGCATGCGATGCATGTCAGAGAACCGGCAGGCCATCACAGAGGGATGAGTTGCCTTTGAATTTGCAGGTATCATTGCAGCCATTTGAGAAATGGGCAATTGATTTTGTAGGACTGATTCAGCCTCCAGGAAAGAAGACGGGTGCGTGGTATATCATCACCATGACTGAGTATTTGACTAGATGGGTGGAGGCACAACCCATGAAGGACTGTATAGGGGAAACAATAGTGAAGTTCCTATTTGAATATGTGTTGACCAGGTTTGGTTGCCTGAATATTTTAATGAGTGATCATGGTACGCATTTCCTTAATGAAATGATCAGCATGTTGATAGAAGAATTCCAAGTTTATCATCAAAAGAGTATGCCATATCATCCTCGGGCCAATGGGATAGTTGAGGCATTTAATAAGATATTGGAGAATGCGCTGACAAAGGTTTGAAATGCAGAGAGGAAGTATTGGGATGTGTGCATACCAGCAGTATTATGGGCTTACAAAACTGCTTGTAAGAAACTGACTGGTCAGACGCCTTTTAGGCTGGTCTATGGCGTAGAGGTTGTGATGCCTATGGAGTACATTGTGCCTAGTCTACACATAGCGGTGTTCACAGGAATGGAAGGACGCGGAGCCTTAGCAGAGAGGCTCGCATAGCTAACAGAGCTTGAGGAAGATAGATTTCTGGCTGGATTCCATCAACAAGTTCAGAAGGAGCACGAAAAGGCATGGCACGATTGACACATCAAACTGCACACCTTCAAGGTAAATGATTTAGTTTTATTATATGACAACAAGTTTGATAAGTTTCCAGGAAAATTTCAAATGCATTGGCTGGGGCCATATGTTATCAAGGAGATTACCGATGGTGGAGCAGTTGATCTTGTGAAATTGAATAGAGATCTATTTCTAGGAAAGGTAAATGGAAGCTGTTTGAAGCCATACAATGGGGATTTGGCCCGATGACTATATGATGGTAGCATATTATTAGCACTTTAGGCAGTTGCAAGGAGGCACAGGACTATAAACTACACTGCCCGGGTTATAGAAAGGTTGTCACAGCATCAACAGAAATGCGAAGGGAGCTATGCCAGAAGGTGACCATTACCATCACTGTTCATGATGTGACAGTGAGGAGACATCTAAGAGGAGCAGGGGGCATCATTTAAGGTTGAATTTGAGAGTGAAATATTTGGAAATATGCCGCCAATCTAGCATTTATGGATGGATTTTGGGTGGAACAGTCAAATTTGAATTCAAATTTGCTTATAAATTACAGGTGGTCATCCAATGAGAAATAATTTGCATTCTGAGAATTTCTATGTTGTGTTGTTGGTTGTGCATGAACCATGAGTTCTTTGAGGATTTTCTCGCAAGCCCTGTGTTTGATCAGTATCTTGAGTCCGATAGAAAGATTATTCGCGATATCATGTTAGGACCAGGTCTCGTAGAAACTGCAAGCGCTGGAGGGACTATTGCCTCTAAGGGAGTTGCCCCTAAGGTTGTGAGTATGGAGGTTCCAGCAGCAGCACCTAGGGTGCCAACATCGCCTAGGCTAAAGCCTACGCTAATAAGAGAGGTTCCCAAGCCTAAGAAGGATAAACAAAAGAAGTCGATGCCAGTGTGCAAGTCACTGAGGAGGCATGTAGCCACACAGGCTCAAAGAAAAGAAAATCTAAGTGCAAAGGAGAAGGAGAAAGTGGTAGATCTGGAGGTCGAGGAGGGCGCGGAAGACATAGATATTGAGGGGGTAGACCCTATTTCTAAGTTGCTAGAGTATATCCCTCCATGCTAGGGCAAGGTGAAGGTCCCAAAGGACCCAGATGAGGGACAGTTCCTCCTTAAGACACCCTTGCTACCAAAAAACCTACCCTTTGAAGGTCCGCACTTGGCATGGATCTCGCATCTAAAACTTGAAGATTGGAATTTGGTGGACCTCGAGCAAGTCCCCCATCTTACTACTGACACCATCATGAGGAGGGTTTTCTAAAAGGAGTCTGGTGTCATTGCATTGGAGTTGGTGGAATGGATTCACGGAGTCAACAAGTCAGGGTTGCTAAACCTACTATGGGTCACTCATTACCACTGCGCTCCGATAAACCTAATTGTCATCAAGCAGTTGTTGTGCCTGGTGCACAACAGGTGCCTGTGGCTAAATGAGTCGATCCATATCATCGATATGTTGATCCATCGAATCACATTATTGCGTCATTCAGGACTGAATCCGACCAAGGTTTTTGGCGAAAAGACGAGCGAGTGTGACCTTGATGAGAAGATGAAGTACAAGTTCAAACTTGTCAAGAAGCCGTGCGGGTATTCCATTACCAACATTACTGACCCCACGGTGAGGGTTTCCACTCAAATCTTGGCTGGCAAAGTGATGATAAAGTGTCGCACGGATGCGGTGCCAGCACCAGTGGTTTCATTAGCAACACAATGCATAGAAGGCGTACAGTTCAACTGGGTGTGCTACCTATGTAGTGAGTTCCTCGCGAACTGTAGAGAGGCACAAGACCAAAGCAAGACCTTTCATTATTCGTGGCTATTTCTCTTGATTGTGCTCGTCGTGTGGGAATTGCCGGAGGACAACTAATTTCCTCTGATTGAGACAGATTTACTAGAAGCAGCAAAGTTTGCATCTCTATGGTCCACAAAGGACGTTGCATGGATCAGAGAAAGTAAAATATTTTGGGTATTGATGGAGGCAAGCATTCATGTAGCCATCAACCGAAAGTTGCAGTTGTCACCAACCATGTTTGAGCATCTATCTAGGTACATGGAGTTCAAAGAGAATCTCCACCATGTCTACATTTGGGCATGGAAGGATCCATATTAGAAGTGGTTCAACATACCCTACTTGGCTACGGATGATTCCATTATAGAGGTCCTCAAGCACTAGCCAACAGAGTGGCACTCAGCATTGGATTTGGCTGTTGGGACTAGGAAGTCTGCGGAGAAGCAGAAAAAGGAAGCGACCATAATGAAGGTTTAGTTTTTGGCTGAGAAGAGGAAGAAGGAGATCGGGGAGAAGACCCGAGTAGAAGCGAAGTGCACCACAAAGGAACAGGTAGAGCAGGAAGAGCGCGGCTCCGATAGAAATCAAAAGTCTTCTTCAACCTAGACAGAGGAAGAAGAGCATCAAAGCAGGGTGGTGGAGATCAAGAGAGCACTCCCTTCCGAGTGAAGTAGTATAGGGAGTAGGAAAAGGAAGGACCACACAAAAATACAAAAGCCTCTAAGTCGTCGCTAGATCTAATTACCTTGGCGAAGGGCAACTTGGATGATATTGGGGAAAAGGTGTGAGATACAACAGTAGAAATGCTGCAGTAGTTTGAGCAGCAACAGAAGAAGGTACTGAGCACCATACAGAAGGATCTGCGCGAGCTATAGATCCATATGACTAGGATCCATGTATGTGTAGGGCAGAGCAGTGTGGAAACAACTAGTTTGGCAGCAGGGACCACTCAAGTAGCAGAGTTGGTTCATTCATTGGATCTCCAGGCAATCGTGCTACATGATGGAGATTTGAGCATGGAGGCAGCTGCTTACAAGGATATTGTCAACACTTTGAAGAATATTGGCCTCAAACTGGCCACGCTCCCCAGTGAATTCCTTCACACATTGCAAGCAGGTGTGATCGCAGAGGTTAGGGTCCGGGAGTAACGCACGTTGAGATTGATCATTGATTACAAAGTCAACAATGAACAAATGTTTGTGAAGAAATCAGCAGCGCTGGAAGCATGGAAGAAAGTTCAGGAGAAAAACGAATGAACTGCAGTCATGGTGGCCAAGGCATGTAGGATAATCCCTGAGCTGCATATACCAGAAGAAGCATCGTTGGAGGCCAAGATTAGGAAGTTGGTTTTAGGTGTGTGTGACGAAAAAATAGAAGTGGCCAATGTTAAATTTGAACTGAACTTGAAAATAACAGAGCTCAAGTTGAAGTCACAGCCTTCAACTTCAGCAGAGGTCAGAGAAAAACGTGAAGCCGTTGTAAAGGATGGAGTCGCAATAGTAGATGTTGCGGTGGTGGATTGCATTGCGCTCTTCGAGAAACCCATGGAGGTAGTTGTAGAATTTTGTAGAATTTTTCTACAAATTAGTCAGCTCTGATACCATGTAGAATTTTGTAGAATTTTTCTACAAATCAGTCAACTCTGATACCATGTAGAAATTTCCACCTGTAGATCACCTGGTAATGCAATGTACTAAAGCAAAACACTTGATCTACTTCTACAAACAATTTAGCGGAAGCTTAATCAACCATGAACAACATCAATAAGAACACATATAACTGATAAGAAGGAGTCAATCACACATAACATAGAAGAATTTACCCGGGGAAAGCACCTGCCTAAAACCCCATCTCTGTATTATCATACAAGTGGAAATATAGTCCGGATTACACAAAGCCTTAGCTTGGAAGCTATCCAGCTCTCAGTACAATCCCTCTACTGCTCATAGCTAGTCAAAGTCTTCTCACAAACCTTCTTCTCTACCCTCCAAGCCTCCTATTTCTATGCACAGTTTTCCTGGGTCCTCCAACTGCAGCTTGTGTGATTCTCACCTCACACACAACGCTGACCTCTGAAATAATTGCACAAACCTGAAGGAGATAAATGCTCATCATGGATGAGCTTCCCTTATAGGAAAAATATTCATCCAACTGATAGTACATTGTCCCTTCTCTGATCTCAACTAGGTCTCTGACAGAACTGACATGCATCAGTTATCCATGAGTGAATACTCAATTATTTGAAAATACCAGTTGCCACATGCATGCAAGCATCAACAAGCAGAATCTCATTAATTTAACAACTTGTTCAATTAATCTAACTAGACTTGACTAAGTTAAACTACGTCAACTGATCCTCTCAATATAGAACTCATCCTTAATTCCTCAATTAGTGGAGCAAATCAAGGACACATTCCCCATTCAGTGGAGAAATTATTGCATGTTTTCACAAAGACTTCAAGTTTGATTTTCCTTAAATAATTAACTCATGGAGAATTAATTAATTAATATTCAAACTGCTGGTGAGACCAAATTCGAATTTTACTTCCTATTTTAGATCAGGGATTGCCTAAAAATAGGAATCCAACCAGAACTGCTAAAAATAGAACTTCTATTTTTAGCACTTACATTTTTCATTCCCTGTTACCCAATCCAGCACTGATACCCAAACTGCTATTTTTAGCAATTTCTTTTTGCCACTTTTCAACACTCCCTCTCAACAAGAAAGGCTTCCTGTCAAACCCGATCCTGTACCTCTGGAATGTCTTGTATGCAACACATCTACCAAGTGTGGTTGCTCCAACAACTCTTAGAACAAAAAAACTCCCAACTGACCTCTCTGTTGGGCTAGAAACATACTCTGATGCTGAAGCTCTACTTGTTGCTAAAAAGTGCTCCCTCTTTGACCTCTGCACTACTGCAACATCTCCATGCATCTCGTACCGTTGCACCCTTCAATGTGATACCCTGCACTATGCAACACACTTGTGCCTCTCACATTACTGCAGCCTGCATGCTCTGCGTTGTCCTGGGATTCCTTACACTATAGCTCTTTCTGTTGCTCCATCTGCATCTGTCCCTACCCAATTAGTCAATTTTGCTACTCCTCATCTGGGATCCCATAGAAAATTCGAATCAAAGAGGTTGGGTACCTCAAGGATCCTGGCCCTCCTCCTTGGGACGATCACTCTACATCACCCCACCTCCTACCTGGAGGTATGGCTGCATGTGATCCCTCTGCCCACCTAGCTCGAAGTTTCCCCCTATTGGAGGTCTTTACATGAGTGGATTCCTCCACTATGTCTCCTCTCGACTTCCCCAGTTATGGCTACTCCACAACCTCCTGAAGCTGCTTCACCAATCGTGGTTACTCCACAATCGTCTGAGACTTCTTTTGGCACCGCGTGTTGAGAGGTAATATACTCTCCCTCTCAATCATCAAGTATCTAACCTTTTCCTTGCTCCTCAAGGCTTTGCATGCATCTTCTACCTCAAGTGCATACAGGTTCTTGGCTAGCACATCAATCTATTTCCACTTTCCCACCGTCACAAAATTTTCTAGAAAAAGAGTTGATTTTAAATCAACGATATCTTCCTCATCCGAACTCCGATTCAGCCGATTGTTTTTTTATTTTGGGTATTTTTCCACAAGGAATCCAAATATACTATTTATTTCTGAAAATTTTGTACAAAAATTTTCAGATCTGCTCTGCAAACTCTTGGCCCAAAACTCAAAACTTTGAAACCTCCTCTTAGTATATTGTTCTCTCCTTGATCACCTGTGCTTTGATACCATGTAGAATTTTGTAGAATTTTTCTACAAATTAGTTAGCTCGGATACCATGTATAATTTTCTAGATTTTTTTTACAAATCAATCAACTCTGATACCATGTAGAAATTTCCACATGTAGATCACCTGGTAATGTAATGCATTAAAGCAAAACACTTGATCTACTTCTACAAAAAAATTAGCGGAAGCTTAATTAGCCATGAGAAACATCAATAAGAACACATATAACTGATAAGAAGGAATCAATCACACATAACACAGAAGAATTTAGTCAAGGCAAGCTCCTCCCTAAAACCCCATCTCTGTATTATCATACAAGTGGAAATATAGTCCGGATTACACAAAGCCTTAGCTCAGAAGCTATCCAGCTCTCAGTAAAATCCCTCTGCTGCTCATAGACAGTTAAAGGCTTCTCACAAACCTTCTCCTCTACCTTCCAAGCCTCCTATTTCTATGCATAGTTTTCCTAGGTCCTCTATCTGCAACCTGTGTGATTCTCACCTCACACACAACACTGACCTATGAAATAACTACACAAACCTGAAGGAGATAAACCCTCAACATGGATGAGCTTCCTTTATAGGAAAAATATTCATTCAACTGATAGTACACTGTCCCTTGTCTGATCTCAACTGGGTCTCTGATAGAACTGACATGCATCAGTTATCCATGAGTGAATACTCAGTTATCTGAATATACCAGTTGCCACATGCATGCAAGCATCAACAAACTAAATCTCATTAATTTAACAACTTGTTAAATTAATCTAACTAGACTTTACTAAGTTAACTAAGTCAACAGATCCTCTCAATATAGAAATCATCCTTAACTCCTTAATCAGTGGAGCAAATCAAGGACACATTCCCCAACCAGTGGAGAAATTATTGCATGTTCTCACAAAGACTTCGAGTTTCATTTTCCTTAACTAATTAACTCGTGGAGAATTAATTAATTAATATTCAAATTGTTGGTAAGACCAAATTTGAATTTTACTTCCATTTTAGACTAGGGACTACCTAAAAATATGAATCCAACCAGAACTAATAAAAATAGAACTTCTGTTTTTAGCACTTACATTTTTCATTCCCTGTTGCCCAATCCAGCACTGATACCCAATCTGCTATTTTTAGCAATTTCTTGTTGCCACTTTTCAACACTCCCTCTAAACAAGAAAGGCTTCCTCTCGAACCCGACCCTGTACCTCTGGAATGTCCTGCATGCAACTCATCTACCAAGTGTGGTTGCTCCAACAACTCTCGGAACAAAAAAAACTCCCAACTGACCTCTCTGTTGGGCTAGAAACATACTCTGATGCTGAGGCTCTACCTGTTGCTGACAAGTGCTCCCTCTCTAACCTCTACGCTACTACAACATCTCCATGCATCTCGCACCGTTGCACCCTTCTCTGTGCTACCCTGCACTGTGCAACACACTTGTGCCTCTCGCATTGCTGCAGCCTGCATGCTCTCGGTTGTCTTGGGATTCCTTGCACTGTAGCTCTCTCTACCACTCCATCCACATCTATCTCTAACCAATCAGTCAGTTCGCTACTCCTCATCGGGGCTCCCATAGCAAAGTCGAATCAAAGAGGTTGGGTGCCTCAAGGATCCTGCCCCTCCTCCTTGGGACGATCACTTTACATCACCCCACCTCCTACTTGGAGGTATGGCTGCATGTGATCCCTCTGCCCACCTGGCTCGAAGTTTCCCCCTACTGGAGGTCTCTCCATGAGTGGATGCCTCCACTATGTCTCCTCTCAGCTTCCCCAGTTGTGGCTGCTCCACAACCTCCTGAAGCCGCTTCACCAATCATGGCTCCTCCACAATCGTTTGAGACCTCTTTTGGAACTGCATGTTGAGAGGTAATATACTCTCCCTCTCAATCACCAAGTATCTAACCTTTGTCTTGCTCCTCAAGGCTTTGCTTGCATCTTGTACCTCAAGTGCATATAGGTTCTTAGCTAGCACACCAATCTATTTCAACTTTCCCGCCGTCACATAATTTTATAGAAAAAAAGTTTTTAAATCAACGATATCTCCCTCATTCGAACTCTGATTGAGTCGATTTTTTTATTTTTTATTTTTTTTAGTATTATTCTGCAACGAATCCAAATCTGCTATTTATTTCTGAAAAATTTATACATAAATTTTTAGATCTGCTCTGCAAAATCTCGGCCCAAAACTCAAAACTTTGAAATCTCCTCTCAGTATACTGTTCTCTCCTTGATCACCTGTGCTCTGATACCATGTAGAATTTTGTAGAATTTTTTCTACAAATCAGGCAGCTCTAATACCATGTATAATTTTGTAGAATTTTTCTACAAATCAGTCAACTCTGATACCATGTAGAAATTTCTGCCTGTAGATCACCTGGTAATGCAATGTACTAAAGCAAAACACTTGATCTAATTCTACAAACAATTTAGCGGAAGCTTAATCAACCATGAGCAACATCAATAAGAACATATATAACTGATAAGAAGGAATCACTCACACATAACATAGAAGAATTTACCCGGGGAAAGCACCTGCCTAAAACCCCATCTCTGTATTATCATACAAGTGGAAATATAGTTTGGATTACACAAAGCCTTAGCTCAGAAGCTATCCAGCGCTCAGTACAATTCCTCTATTTCTCATAGACAATCAAAGGCTTCTCACAAACCTTCTCCTCTACCCTCCAAGCCTCCTATTCCTATGCATAGTTTTCCTGGGTCCACCAGCTACAACCTATGTGATTCTCACCTCACACACAACACTAACCTTTGAAATAATTGCACAAACCTGAAGGAGATAAATCCTCATCATGGATGAGCTTCCTTTATAGGAAAAATATTCATCCAACTGATAGTACACTGTCCCTTCTCTGATCTCAACTGGGTCTCTGACAGAACTGACATGCATCAGTTATCCATGAGTGAATACTCAGTTATCTGAAAATACCAGCTGTCACATGCATGCAAGCATCAACAAACTGAATCTCAAGAAATATGCCTATTATGTATGGGATAAAGTCTTGTTGGTCATCGAATTCTGCAATACCTACATGCATGTCCAGCCTTATGATGATTGACCAGAATAACATATATATATATATATTGGTCCAGAGTAAGTGAAACGATCTCCGGTAACGGAGTAGAACTGCTCGATTATATTATATATAGCCAGAATAACTTATGAAACACAACTGGATGGTCGAATAGCGCCCAGGACTTTTGTAGCTTCCCTTGCTCCCCATGATTGTGGATGGCACGGATTATCATTCCCCATCTACTTTGCCTACGTGCGATAAATACTCTTCCTAGCCTCCCTCCTCTTAGCCTCCTCCTAGTCTCCTCCTAGTTTCCTATAGTCTCTCCTACCTAGCCTCCTCTACTCCTCCTGCTATGCTGCTGCTATCTATACTGAGAATGCCATCCTGCATCCGTCGATCATCCCGCATCCGATCATGCCGCATCCGGTCTAAGGGGTATAGTTAGTTTTAGCAATGACCTTATTTCCGTCTGTCTATGCTCGGCTATGCTTGGCTGTAAGGGTGGGGCTATGCCGGGTGACTATGTGGGGGCCCGTTCCTTATCTGTGTACCGAACCGATACCGTACCTTCTTCCCGCCCGCCCTGTGCTATCCTGTGCCGCCCCATAAAAACTTGTTAAATTAATCTAACTGTACTTGACTAAGTTAAACTAAGTCAACTGATCCTCTCAATATAGAACTCATCCTTAATTCCTCAATCAGTGGAGCAAATCAAGGACACATTCCCCAATCAATGGAGAAATTATTGCATGTTCTCACAAAGACTTCAAGTTTGATTTTCCTTAACTAATTAACTTATGGAGAATTAATTAATTAATATTCAAACTGATGGTAAGGCCAAATTCGAATTTTACTTCCTATTTTAGACCAGGGACTGCCTAAAAATAGGAATCCAACCAAAACTGCTAAAAATAGAACTTCTACTTTTAGCACTTACATTTTTCATTCCCTGTTGCCCAATGATACCCAAACTGCTATTTTTAGCAATGCTATTTTTAGCAATGCTATTTTTAGCACTTCTATTTTTAGAAATTTCTTGTTAGCTTTGATACCATGTAGAACTTTTTCTACAAATCAGCTAGCTTCGATACCATGTAGAAAATTCCCACCTGTAGATCATCCTGGTAATGCAATGTAGTAAAGAAAAACACTTGATCTACTTCTACAAACACTTTAGCGGAAGCTTAATCAACCATGAGCAACATCAATAAGAACACATATAACTGATAAGAAGGAATCAATCACACATAACACAGAAGAATTTACCTGGGGAAAGCACCTGCCTAAAACCCCATCTCTATATTATCATACAAGTGGAAATATAGCTGGATTACACAAAGCCTTAGCTCGGAAACTATCCATCTCTCAATACAATCCCTCTACTACTCATAGACAGTCAAAGGCTTCTCACAAACCTTCTCCTCTACCCTCCAAGCCTCCTATTTCCTTGTGTAGTTTCCTTGAGGTCCAGTGCTGCCACCTGTGTGAATTTGCCTCTTCACGCACTCACTAACCTCTGATCTAACTACACAAACTTGAAGGAGATAAATCATCGGCATGGATGAGATTCCTTTATAGGAAAAATATTCATCCAACTAATAGTACATTTTCCCTTCTCTAATCTCAACTGGGTCTATGTCTGAACTGTCATGCATCAGTTATCCATGAGTGAATACTCAGTTATCTGAAAATAATAGTTGTCACATGCATGCAAGCATCAACAAACTGAATCTCATTAATTTAACAACTTGTTAAATTAATCTAACTAGACTTGACTACGTTAAACTAAGACAACTGATCCTCTATAGAACTCATCCTTAATTCCTCAATCAGTGGAGCAAATCAAGGACACATTCCCCAATCAGTGGAGAAAGTATTGCATGTTCTCACAAAGACTTCAAGTTTGATTTTCCTTAACTAATTAATTCATGGAGAATTAATTAATTAATATTCAAACTTTTGGTAAGACCAGATTCAAATTTTACTTCCTATTTTAGACCAGGGACTACCTAAAAATAGGAATCCAACTAGAACTGCTAAAAATAGAACTTCTATTTTTAGCACTTACATTTTTCATTCCCTGTTGCCCAATCCAGCACTGATACCCAAACTATTATTTTTAGCAGTGCTATTTTTAACACTTCTCTTTTTAGCAATTTCTTGTTGCCACTTTTCAATAGTAGTCAGGGCTCTGCAAGAAGATCCTAACCTGTAGAGGTTAAACATAGAGGCTCGTGAATTGCAGCAGTGGTATGATGAAGCAAGAGTGACGGAACGGACTGTCGCTATAGCACAACGATTGGCAAAGCTGCAGGAGGCGAAATAGTTTCTCGAATAGGTGGAAGCAACGCAGAGGAAAGAGGAGGTCCTCAAGGCTAGATTGGGGCCTTGGCTAGATGAGGCCTATGTTATCTCCACCACCATTGAGGAGAATTTGGCAAACCTACAAAGAATGCAATAGAAGATCAAGGAAGACAATGCAGGACCAGCAACAAAGATGCTAGTGGAGCAGATCAAACAGTGAGCCACATGAATGAGGTAGCAGTGGTGCAAGTAGAGTTGGGAGGCCTTTACAGTAAGATCTTTGCACCAGCAGAGTGACTCATGGGTGAGTCATGATCTTTATGTTGGGGGCCTCTTGGGATAGGGTCCCCTAGGGTCAACTTTGGGGCAAAAGCCCAAGTTTTTGTTGTGTAAAGTGTAAATTCTCTGCAAATTGTGGTTGTGGAGCATGAGATAGTAAAGTGTCATAAAGGGTTTTACCCTTCCTTTATGTAAGTTGTGTCGGATTTAGAAAGGAGAGTCTTAGAGAGTCTAAGGCATAGAGGAAAACGATGAAGACGAATGCAATGGGTTAGTAGAAGAAAGAGCGAAGAGTGAGTAGAAGAGAGGCTCTGCAGCTGTGTGCGCAGAGGCCTAGAGTAGAGTCCGCAACTGATTGTGCGGACCCCTGCAGCTGAGTGCGTAGGGTAGTCTTGAGTTTGTAAGTAGAACTGAAGTATCAATAAAGAGATTATTCCAGAAATATCTGTGTCTGTGTATTTACTTCTATTATGAATGAATGCGCTATTACGTTATGATGAATGATGGGTTTATGAATTAATACTGTATTGATGCGTGATTTTACATGATTTATCTGGTTATATGAACGCAAGTAATAATACTTGTTTACACGAAGAATATCTTAATGCATGCTAAAGTTATCAAGAACTTAAAACGATCTAGGTAAATATGGAATTAGGAGTAATCACAAAAGCTCGTAAAGGGTTGATTCACCTATTTAGGGTCCAAAAAATATAGTCGTAGACCTTCACAAAGGTAATAGAGGTTGATTAAGAGAAGTATATCAATAAGCCCTAAATGGCTTATCGATCTGCGCGAAGGAAAATTCAGGGCTTCAACCAACATTACACTAATATCTGGGTGTGGAAACTTGGTTCCAGCATCCCTCCTTACTACTTCAGGTGAGACTTCAATCAGGACCCACTAAGCCGACATGAAGAACAGGAGTTGCACATATGAGAGGATGAGTTGCCGCAAGAACAGGTATAGCATGGGGCACAACATTCATAGACGGATGGAACTCTTCCCACACAAGTTATAGATCCATCCCAGTAGTTGGCATGGGGTAGACAAGGTGACCAGTGTTGTTGAGCGCATGCAAGGGAATTCAGTAGCATGCATGTCATTTTCCACACGCATGTGATCCAACCCATTTGGCACACTTAGCGAGGCAAAGACAAGAAGCAAGTCAAACTGGAGCTGAACATGTATTCCGACAAGTTGATGCGCGCAACCACTAGCACATGCTTGGAGATCAACACAGACACTATGCATCAACATGTTATCAGTCCAATCACACCCAGGATGACCATTCGCATGCTATAAGACAAGTTGGGCGGAGGAGCCATATCAGTGTACCTGGATGCAACAACGGCAAGAGTTCGCTTCAACAAGATGTCACCATTGAACGCACGGACACCATCATGAACGACCAAGCTTGGCATCAGCTTACCACCTTCACCATCACAAGGATGTCAAAGAGTTGGTCTCACCACAATGGTCCGAGTGTCAGTGGTGTCTTGCATGACTTGCTCAAGCCATTTTGTCTTACATGGGCACATGTGCATTGTAATGTAATGTCTTGTCAAGTGCAAGTTCAAGTGTCGATAGTTGAATGTAATAGTCATAGAGTAGTTGAAGAGTCATGACGATATATGAACAGTCACAAAGTGGAATTTTAAGATTCACCCCACGCTATGCTATAAATAGTCACTCATAACTCATTGTATAGGCTTTGGGGACAACCAAGCTTCCAATAGGAGTATCTTAGAGAAAGCTTATACAATATTGTAATGAGCCTTGGCTTCTCCACTGTTCAGAGCTAGTATATCTCTTTAGAGGAGCAGGCGGTTGTGACTATAGTGTTCCGCTACTGGAACTAGTGGTTGGACATGGATGTATTGTATGTTCGGAACTTACACTTCTTAATATAACAGAGCCAACACATTTCATGCATATGTCGTATTGTATTCCAACTATCTTGTTTACTCTAAATGATATATGTATTTGTTTTCTTACACATGCATGTATGGACTATTTTGTATAAGTATGTATGAATCTTACTAAAATGTGTTGATTGGTTTAACCATCACTTTGGATTTCTTGCTAACTTTCTTTCCATCTTGTGATGCATCTTCGCTCGTGTGTTCCCTTCCAAGCCGCATACTATTACAGGTTTCCAAGGGGCGCACTCACCCCACTTTCCATGTGTTAGAACCATTCATGCACCTTACTTGACTCGCTGCAGCTGCCACACCCTTTCTACCAACAGGGACATCATACATGCCTCTGTGAAAAACCACGGTCAAGGCAATATTGTACGACCCACTGTTGGGACTCCTACACCAAATGGTATAAGGTCTAATTGGGACTTCTTACCGAGGAGATCCCCTGACATGTTGGCGGGTCCAACACCATCAATAAGGTCCCAAGAACACCTTCCTTGAAATTGGTTGTTTCCTACAAGGAGCATACAAACAATTGGATGATATTAGCGCTTAAACAATAACAACAAAGCATTGAAGGTAATGGAAACAATGCATGAACAAAACTAAATTAAAACTACACTAAACAAGACAAAATTAGCTTGATGAAGCAAAAAAATCAACAGAGATATATGAAAAGGATCCTCTTCATTGATTGTTGGTGGTAGAAGAGTTACAATGGAAGTATCAAAGACACC
Source organism: Pinus tabuliformis (assembly GCA_031772625.1). Lineage (NCBI taxonomy): Eukaryota > Viridiplantae > Streptophyta > Pinopsida > Pinales > Pinaceae > Pinus > Pinus tabuliformis. The sequence continues at coordinate 298,395,117 of CM062814.1, forward strand.
TGAAGGGAATTGTGTAAGCAATGGTGCTAAAAAACTCTCAACAAGGATTTCCATTTCTCAATCTCTTTTGCAAGCTATGTCTCTCTCAATGAAGCATAGAAGACTCTCACAATGATGGAATTATCCTCACAATGGTAAGGTAGATTGCTTGGGAGCAATTTTGGAAGCATAATATTGCACTTATTGTTATTATTTTTGGTTGTCCATGAACTTGTATTTATATATATATTTCGACACTCCTTCCCTCCTTTGGCTCATCAATGTGATTGTTTTCCTCATAAATGAGATGAGAGCTACCATCCTCTTGCCTCTAAGGCTTCTTGGGGCCCAAAGCTCAAATTGTCATCCCATCATGTCAAGAATTGGAGTGTTTTTTAAGCAAGTTTGCGACTAGAGGTGCATGCTGGACTTTTCATGATCACACAACTATCAAAGAAAAATTCATGCGGTCGTTAATTTTTTTGCAGTTATGCCCTCGTGCAATTCGGTTTTTTAATTGAACCTTTGGAAAAATTTGGACTTTTGGTTTTCATGATGACTTCAACTAAAAATGTAACCTCCATGTGTGTTGATCACTAAATTTGAGTGTGTTTTTTCTTTTACATATGAGTGTACGATTTTCTCATGATAACAATTCCCCCCTAATGTTTGAGGTTAGGAGGAAGCACATAACCAAAATACATCACATTTTTCTCTTATCTGCCTGAGCTTCTTGCTAACTTCTTGAGAGATAGAGAAATGTACTGTGGAGATGATTAGGGAAAGATCCTTGATTGAGAACTAAATAAAACCATGCTATGAAGAAATATTGATACAAAGGTGTCTATACAAGGTGCGAATATCCCATGCTCATTATGATGACTATGACTAAGTATGACAATCATATAGAAAATGGTCCTATCAAAGTAGTGTTGATGTGGCTAAAATGTTGATGGTTGAAGATGATAATTGTTTTCACCCTTAGTGGCATCTCTGACAAATAGACTAGATTGGGTGCTCCCATGCATTAAATGTAAAGCACTATTGAATGAGGTGTTATGGGATGCATGGGTCTTTGACTTTGGGTGCCCCCATGCATCCAAAGTAAATCATTGTTAAACGAGGATAAAGCCATAGCCACCATTGTGTGGGTCCTGCCACACCCCCACCCAACATCATCCTGCTAGGCCCTACCCAGCACTTTCTCATTCACCTCCTTCCTTCCTTCTGGGTCAATGCCTTTGGGATTATGTGGGATATGGGTTCCATGTTTTGCAGTTTCAGGCTCCGAAGAGCTAGATGAAGTTTCAATATCTCATTGATAGATTTGAGTATTGCCTTATCAAATCTGTCAATCCCAAGAAGGAATATGAGCCCAAGTGTCGCTCAGCATACTTCAGTGATGGAGTTGCGCAATCATAGATGGATACAGTCACTGTCACAAGTGATTGTCCGCCGTCCCCTCATCAAACAACTCCACCACTGCAGAGTGATGCGAGAGATCAAGCACACACATTTGTTCAACTGTCACATCCTCCCAACATCACTTCACTTAATTTTTGCGCAGATTTGGTTGTGAGTACATTGAGTTATCATATGCATTTTGTACCACAACCTCCATATTTGTACTCAGATGATCCTCTGGATGATATTGTCTTGTGTTCTTCCATTCTAGACTCTACACTTGTTGTGAACGAGGATTAAGCCATCGACGGAGTTGGTGTTGCACAACCAACATGCGTTGTCGTTCATGAAGAGTATGATTGGGATCTTGAGCATCAACACTTGGCGCAGGATGACTCCCTTGTGTCTGAGCCCCCTCCATTCTTTCTTGACATCTTTGGTGAACCTTCCATCCATGATTTTGCATGTGTATCTTCATCTATGGATGCACCCATTGTTGATCACTCACAGGACACGCCGGATGTCAGTCCTTCATCCGACAATGGAGAGGATAAATTATTCATTGAAAATCCACTTGACCTTTCATATGCTTTTTTCAAAAACATAGAGGATGAATTTGTCCATTTCTCATCTACCCCTCTATTTGATTTATCGTATCATGAGGATGCCAATGAAACCATTGATTTTTCTGATCGTAGCTGTCATGATCTATTTACTCCCGTATTTGATAACGATGATGATTCTATCACAGTTGAATTTTCGCAGCCACCTGTTTATGATAATCTATATGACGACAAAGTTGAAACCCCACAGACTGTTGAGGCACTTCATCCCAAGCTAATGGTTATGTCAGGGCCTCGCTATCCTGAGGTTAGTTTCACTTCCGATCAGGAAATTGTTGAAACAACCAGGGCTCCTCATCACTCATCTGTATGCATTGAAGATCAATCTCACACATAGATCATGATTTCTCCACTCGAATTGCACGATCCCATCACTCATGCATTGGAGGAATCTTACATTGCAAGCACACGTGCATGACACAAGTTGTCTTTATTTCTTTCATTTGCTTGCATGTCATAGTCAAGAGTATGTGTATGCTTCACAGCTGCACGTAGTGTCGCACAACACCATGATAATTCCACAGACCACATGTCATGTACTTGCACTCACTTATGTCCTGTGGAAACTTTTAAACATGAAGTGTGTTTGTCTTCATTGTTGTATCTTTCTTGTTTGCTAGTTTGCACAATCGGGTTACTCGCGGACCAAGCCTTCACCAACATGGGTCAACCAATGCACTGGTGGCTACATTAGAAATATCACTTCATGTGATTAGGCCCATGCACCATTAGCTTAGGAGTAGGGGTAGGGTTTTCTTTCAGTTTGTTTGCTTGCATGCCTGCTTGCTTTCCTGCTTTGCATGTTTGTTTGTCTGCTTTCTTGAATGCTTACTCAATTTGGTTTCACATTTAATTTTGCTTCTACTTTGATTTCTTATTTGTTTTCTTGTTTTTGTTCATAGGTTAGTTTCGCATGAAACTTTGCGTGACTCTTGAAACAAGCTGGGTAAAGTACAAGAAGCCTTGTGCAGCGATCACTACTTGGTTCTCTGTCATCCTGCCTCTGTGTGAAGAACTTGTTACATTTGGTCCATGATACGTCCATGGAAAATATGTATTGTTTCAAGTGAACCTTAGTGAAAACACAACGCTTGCGTGCTAACTAGTGTCACCTACTGTAGTCGGTTTTTTTTGGTTAACCCTTGGCAGCACAACCAAGTAGAGTAAGGTGAGGGGGAAAACCTTAACAGGCACTTCAGAGGTATATAATAAACTACTTTTGAGTTTAATTTCGAAGTATCCATAGTAATAACCATATTTTTTCAATGTTTCAAATCCTAATAGGGATCCATCATCATGCCACTTCTCTGAAGGAACAACCTCTTCTGCTCTCAGTAAGTCAGGATCCCTCTTTCACCTCTGAAATGAATAAGTGCTATGCACGGTTATGAAAACGAAAAAGTGAAAAGTTTCAAAAAAATGAAAAATGAATAAGGCAAAAGAAGAAAAAGGCTTCCTGTGCACAGAGGTGATGCAAGTAACTTCTCCAGCATACTGACCAGGCTTGCTAGCAGCAGAGTGATGCTTTTGTTCCTGCATGACTCCGTCGGGGTATTGTCCAGGCCTACTAGCAGCGGAGCAACATGAGAGATGAAACTAAACCTCTGACTACTATACTGCTTGTGCACCAATATACCCTTCATCCCCAATCGAAACAATTGTGTTGGCTTGGCTTGGAATGTGTGTCAACCAACCAAGGGCTTGGAAGATGCTGCATCTTATAATCAAGCAAGTGTGAAAACCAAGACAACCAGAGAACTAAACAACACTTCCAAAGGTGTTAGACTTGTCTTTCATGAACAGGGTCCATTGAGAGAGCTGGAGTTCTACCAGTTGTCGCCAAGTGTTGTAGTGGCTACAACCACCCTCAAAAATTTTTCCTTAGCTTCATTTTGGAGCCTCCCTACAAACTATCCTCGGTAGCATGTCTTGCACTGTCAATCACATCAGCTTTAGTAGTTTCATAGTCTTATTACCCTATGCATGAAAGTTTGTTCCACCCGCTTCACAGGCTGCTTTCCGGATTAGTGTTAGTTTTTGGTTGAGCAGCTCCCTCTAGTAATTGTCCAATTCTTGAGGGGAACCATCCTTCCCTCCAGAAATTACACAAACCCAGTTGAACACCCATATTGGCTCTAGATTTGTGCAATTCTTCGTGACAGTCTTCCTCTCAAAAATTTATGCAATTCATCTAAGGATAGCTTCTCAGCCCAGAAATTGTGCAATCCCTCTGGGAAAGCTAGCCCAGCAGCTAACAGAAATTGCACAAATCCAGCCAAGCAATCTGCTGGGCTTAGAAATTATGCAATATAGTCAGATAGGCTTCCTTGAGAATATTGCAAGGTCTGACCCAGGACAACTACTCAGCCCAAAAATCGCACAATCCTAGGAGATCGTCACCTGTTCCTCTAAGAAATTATGTAGTCCCTCTGGGACAGCCATCTCTGCTCAACCCAGAAACTACATAGATTTTCATCCGAGGCTCACTGACCGATTCATGGGCCTTCAGGTTGACAAGTTCCCTCTAAGACCGAGCAAAACTGATTTGCATGCATGGACTGCTTCTCCCAAGGAAACATGAAAAGACATCCCTTGATTTAGGGATCAATTTTTAGCAGCTAGAGGTTACATGCAAGGATCATTTTAGAAACCTCCCCCAAGGTGTCTCTTTTCTTAGATTTGTAGCATGCGCGTCCCAACCTCAATTTTATCAAAACTCATCAATCGGACACTGCAAAGCTCAGTCCTTTCATCAACCTTGCAGCTCTAACATCCCACATTGCATCTAGGAGTCGTCAACACATTCTAGTCATTTGTTTCAGGGTAAGCCCGCTTTTCATGTTTTGTGCTGCGTTTCTGTTTCTTTTTGTGTTTCGCTTTGTGTGAGTGTTGTCTGCATGATTTCAATGAGCGCTTGTTTTCGTTTTGATGTATGTTAGCTTGTAGAAGCACCATTTAAATTTTTGTTGGTGTCTCACTGTTAGTGCATGCATGACATTGTTTTTGCACGGAAGGTCATCGTTGCGGCGACTCGCTTCACACACACGCATGCTTTCTCATTTTCTAAATCCTGCACTTGTTTGCATGTATGATCATTCACTCTTATTTTCACTCATCCCATCATGCATTCAGGGTTCTCATGTTTTCAGTCACCCATTGGTCATCTGGGCTACCTTGGCCTAGACCGTGCCATGCCCGCCTAGCACTGCACATTTCTGAAAGCGAAGGCTCTTTATTCCCACCATAAATTGCACAAGTTTGGCCCAATACTGACCTACAGGATTCCATTGCGGAATTCTTGGAGGCAGTATCCTGTTGGCCCCAGAAACTACGCAATGCAGTTTGCTAGTTTCATGTCATTGCTGACTCAAATTGGGCAAAGCCCAATTTCAATCCTCAGCAGGCCAGGCTAGACTGTGGATTGCGTAGATCCAGCAACCAGTCAAACTCCTGATAGCCTGGATTGTGCCTTGTGTAGTTTTGGCAGTCAATCTCCCAATCTCCTAGCAGAAATTACGCAACCTTCACAATCAATCACATAGGTATGTTGCAAGTTAGTCCTCAAGCTTGTTTTGGTTTTCGACTGATAGATTGCTTTCCATGAGCGTTTCTATGTCTCTAGGCATCACAAGTGTTCGTCTCTCTCTTAGCAGCACAAGTATAATGGCCTATAGGAGATTAGAGTCAAAGGACACCGTTGAGAGCATAATGGGGGTTGCAGCCAAGCAAGTGTCTATGAGCTTGCCTACCTATGAAGACATCAATTTGTTCGTAGATAAGGACATCAAGATAAGATGGTAGCAACATCACAACGATCAACACAATCAACAGTAGTAGAAGGCAGCACACCCTCATCCGGTGAGTGCAAGAGGAAGGTTGTTGATAGCATAGAGGTGAAGCAAAGTTGCAAGTTCAAAGTAGATCCACTCATGACGAAAGAAGCTTTGGATATTGAGGCTATGAAGTGACGACCCGATAAGATGATCGTGCAAGGGTAGAGAAGGAGTTGCAGGTAATGAAGTAGCAACTCAAGGAAGTGTTGGGACAGGGTCCCCTATGGTCAATTTTTGGGCAAAAGCCCAAGTTTTGGTGCAGAAAGCCCAACTTTTTTTTGTGTAAAGTGTAAAGTCTCCACAAATTGTGGTCTCAAAGTGCATATATAGTAAAGTGGCATTAAGGGTTTTACCCTTCTTTTATGTAAGTTGTGTCGGCTTTAGAAGATCTACCCATGCTCTGTGGACCATGGGATTGTATAAGTAAGAGAGTCTTAGAGAGTCTAAGGCATAGAGGAAAATGATGAAGATGAATGTAATGAATTAGTAGAAGAAGAGTAAAGAGTCTTAGAGTAGAAGAGAGGCTTTGCAGTTGTGCGTGTAGAGGCCTAGAGTAGAGTCCGCAGCTAAGTGGACAGACCCCTGTAGCTGAGTGCGTAGGGTAGTCTTGAGTCTATAGCCAGAACTGAAGTATCAATAAAGAGATTATTCCAGAAATATCTGTGTCCGTCTATTTACTTCTGTTATGAGTGAATGCGCTATTATGTTATGATGAATGATGGGTTTATGAATTAATACTTTATTGATGCACGATTTTACATGATTTATTTGGTTATATGAATGCAAGTAATAATACCTGTTTACGCGAAGAATATTTTAATGCATGCTAAATTTATCGAACACTTAAGTTGATCTGGGTAAATACGGAATTAGGAGTAATCACAGAAGCTCATAAAGGGTTGATTCACCTATTTAGGGTCCACGAAAGATAGTTATAGACCTTAGTGAAGTTATAGAGGTTGATTAAGAGAAGTATATCAATAAGCCCTAAAGTTCTTATCAATCTGCGCGAAGGAAGATTCATGGCATCAAATGACTTTACACTAATCTCTGTGTGTGGAAACTTGGTTCTAGCATCCCCCCATATTGCTTCGGGTGAGACTTCAGTCCACGCTTCATGGGTTGATGGCGAAAGAGCCAGTAGTGTAGGGATTTGTTTGGAAAACTTAACTCTAAACCTGAGTTAGTACTCACTAAGCCAACAAATGGTTTCATTGTTGGGACTGGGATCTGCATAAAGAAATGTGTGATGTCGCATCACTGGAATCCAACTAAGAAGGAAATTGAGGAGTGGTTGGATAGAAAGATCCACGAATTCACAACGCAAGAAAAAAAAATTCGCGATTAATGAAAGAACAATGGTTGGATAGATATATATACATAGAGATACACAAAATTTTCTTTTGTTCCTTCCCAGTCGAACTATATGAGTGGATCGCTACATTGGTAGATGACCAAGGAAGGTGGAGGCTTGATGGTACAATAGTGTGGACCCTAGAGTTAGTGCAGAGATTGGAAGCCTTTGAAGCTAAGATCGCGTGTGTTGTCAATCATTGGCTTGATCGCATCATAAGAGGCTTTGTGAAAGAATTCGCAGTCGATACCTCGGTCATCTACAGCGAAGCAGAACGATGCTTGTTCAAGGGACTGCAAGGTAAGTACTTAAGATCTTTGAATACTTGGATTAAGATTCTCTTGTGTGAAAAGTGGGTTATGCAATTACCTTGATGTTTGGAGCTACACAAAGTGGAAAGATCTTCAAGGATAGAGGGAGAACAAGCCCTGAATATAGCCCACTGGTTGGACCTCCTCTGAGCAATGATGAGGAAGCAACACAAGCTTCACTGTAGAGTGCTATCTAGTTAATAAGACAAGGGTTTCCATGAGTACCTCATCCATCCACACCACCTCTACCTTCACCTCCACAGCAGACACCTTTGTCCACACCGCCACCCTCTTCTCCACCGTTCGATATGTCGAATACGATGAAATTTCCCATTTTCAAGGGCTTGGGAAATGAGTACCCAGACTAGTTTTGGTTCGTTTTGAAGGCCATGTGGAAAACCCAAAATATTACAGATGATCAAATGAAGAAAGCAACGTTGGTTGCTATGCTACAGGATCGTGCGTTAACATGGTACATTAAGTACTACACTGATAACCCGACGACTCGGTTAGCAAAAATTCATATCGCACTGAATAAGGAATTCAATAGGCCCAAGTCTGAATCGCAATCAGTCATTGGATTCAAGGAAATCATGATGAGGCCTGGCGAAACACCCTGGGAGCTAGATCAGAGATTGAAATACTAGATCCGGGAAATTAACATGAACCTTACGAATGGGTAGCACCGCGAGTGGTTTGTTGCTTCGCTCTTGCCTCATCTAAGGGTTGCTTTATCACAGCAAAAGATTGGGACCCAAGCAAAAGCCTTTGAAATTGCGATGAGATTGCATGAGATGTCAATTCAAGATGTTGGTTTGGGATTTCAGCAGATTCATAGGGAGTTGCAGAATCTTTTCCTAGAGTTCCAAAGTCAGGAGAAGGATAGAGAGGCTCAGCGAAAGGTGTGCAAAGAAATGTGGTGCTTGAAATGTAAGATCCAGGGGCATGACAAAGATCACTGCCCTTTCTTCGTGAATTATGTTGCAGGAGGAGGGTTGATGCCTCTGAGGTTAGAAACTCAATCAGGTCCAAGTGTAGGGCTCGCGATGTGGTGCGCTATCTGTCAGGTAGCTGGAAAACATGTAACAGACAATTGCCACTTGCTGCAGAAATTCGTGTAGACACTGCAACAACTCTTTTGCAACTTCTATAAATTGGTGGGTCACGATGAGTGTAACTGCCATAGCTATGAGCTAATTATGGAAAGAATGCCTGCGTATCGAATGAAGGAAAAAACTTGGCCTGCAGATCAAGGCACTAGGGGAGCACGCAGAGGATATCAAGGGTGCGAACGAGGCCGAGGAGGAGGATGAGGACCTGATAGAGGTTGGGGACAGGTTATTTGTTATAATTGCAGAGTTCCAAGACAATACGTGTGAGAGTTTACGAGCCAGACATGCCTGTCGTGCCGATACTGTACTCAGTTTGATCACGCGATAGAAGACTACCCTGTATTAATAACCAATATGCAGGAGAAGGGGGTGTAGCCTCAACAGCCTACCCAGAACCTGTAGATGATGAGGGTTGAACCCCGCGAAGAGGATCCTAATGTAAATATCATGCTATGAAGTGGAATGATGACTAGCGAGGATAAAGGAAAGCAGCTTGAAGAATTTGAGTGGGTCCACAAAGCTACAGAAAATGAGGTTGGGTTTGATCTAGAGTGCATGAAACAAACATTCATGGAAGCAAAGAAAAGCTTCGCTGAGGCCTCTACCTCAGGAAGTCAGGATAAGTTGTCTCAAGAAATGGCCCTGTCCATGCTTACTACATTCTTAGAGACCTATATGAAGTTTTTGCGCGATAGCAAGGCTATGAAAGGATTACATGAATTGATAAATAAGTGTGTTGGAAAAGAAAATTCTCTTGAGGGACCACGCGTAGTCAAGAAAATTGTTAAGCATAAGGAAAGAACAGGGTGAGAGATGAGGCTCACTGCATGAATAGGAGAGTATGAGATGTATCAAGTTATTCTAGATTTGGGTTCGGATGTGAACGTTTTTCTTAAACAGACTTTGGAAATAATGGGGAGACCTGCGCTGCAGTGGTCTCCGATTCAATTGAGGATGGCAAATCAATAGAATATTATCCCCATGGTGAGATTGCAGGGAGTAACAATAGATATTGAAGGCACCAGCGCATTGGCTGATTTTGAAGTGATAGAGATTGTTGATGACAACAATCCCTACCCTGTGCTCCTTGGGATTGATTGGGCTATTGACATGAACGGGGTAATCAATTTGAAGAAAAGGATGATGTCATTTGAAAGGAAATCGCTACACGTGGTAGTACCTTTGGACCCTGCAGAAGGATCACGCTATACTGAACTGGTCCACAATTATGAAAGCGAAGGTGATTTGGACCAGATCTAAAAAATAACAGTGCGAGACCAGGATTGGGTGAATCCAACAATGGATGGAAATATTAAATGGGGCCGTGAAAGTTGCTATACGTAAAATTTAGATGAGGAGTTGAAACACTAGTAGAATAAGTTGCACGATGTATCTACGCTGCGCTGTAACATGATGACTAAATCGTTACACTGTGTATCGTCAGAGGTAAGAAGTTTGCCTTATTATGATGGTTTAATTGATGTTGATAAATTCTTGGATGAATTTGAAAGAGAAGTGCTAGAGAAGCATCGCTTCCAAGCCTTGGATTTGGCACTGCACGGTACGCTTGCAAGGTAGCAGGGTATGCACAAAGACATTTTTTATGGATGGAGTGAGTAAAGAAAAATGATGAGGTTGTGGTTTGGTCACCCAAAAGTTTGGTTAACAGAGAAATATGATGGAAGGAGTGATCCACACGATAATTTGGAAAAATGGACTAAGGTTTATGGAGTGGAGCCACAACCTGAGTGGGTACATTTATTCTGTCATACTTTGGATGTAATACCAATGAATTGGTACTTGGAAATAGAGCTATGCCATGGCACTGAGGAGTGGGACGTTTTGAGACAGGGATTTTTGATGACATTCAACTTTGAGGATGGATTCAAATGTATTGATGAGGAATTGCAGGAGGTCAAGGTAGTGATCTTCAGAATACCGCAAGATCCTTTGGATTTGATTCAACCAGATTGGACTAGAGTGCTACAATGTGACCGAGGAAGAAGAAGATGAGGATCCAAGGAACACTAATATCCTAGAAGCAGAAGGTCACCACGAAGTGGAGGGACCAAAAATAGAGAATCAAGATATCACCACGCTAATGAAGACTAGACAGGTAAACATTTGCACAGAAGTAGAGCTGAAGTTAGCAAAGATTGGGGACTATTGGGATGATGTCACTATAGATAAGGTCGTTGAGTTGCTCTGCGAGTATCAGGATTTGTTCCCTACAAAGTTTTCAAACCTAAAAGGAATAATAGGGGACCTAGGTGTAATGAATATTACCTTGAAGTCGGATGTGAAGCCAATTAAGCAAAGGCCCTATCGCCTTAATCCGAAGTATAAAGAAAAGTTCGACTTGGAGTTAGACAAGATGCTTGCAGCCAGAATTATTGAACCAGTAGAGGAATCTCACTGGGTGAGATCAATAAGCCAAAAGCTTTAAGAAAGCTATAGTAAGGTCAGATTACAGGAAGAGCACAGGTCAGTCTTCTTCATAAGTTCCCTTCCCGTGAGGATAGGGCGAAAGTTGCTTTGTCTTTTTATTCAACAAGTGATTCAGAGTTGTCTTGCCTTTCTAAATTCAATCATGTCTGTTATGCTAATTCATCTATAGAACGTCAAGACCTTGTCTTCCATAGCTCAATGGTAGTTTAGGAAAATAAGCAGAAGGATGAAATAAGGATATGCGTTGATCTCAGATAGCTTAATAATGCTTGCGTTCATGATCCTTTTCTGACACCATTCACAGATGAAGTACTAGACAATGGAGGAGGGCAGGAGGCTTATTCATTCGCTAATGGGTTCTCTGGATACCATCAAATTAAAATCACACTGGAAGATAGGAATAAGACGACCTTCATGACCGAGTGGAGATGCTTTTAGTATACAATGATTCTTTTTGGACTTAAAAACATGTCGGTGATCTTCTCACACGTAGTCATCGTGGTGTTCAAAGAGTTCATTCACAAGTTTTTGGAGGTGTAATTTGATGATTGGATGGTGTTTCAGCTGGTAAAGTGCCATGTAGCTAGTTTGCACTTGATGATGGATACATGCCAAAGGTATCAGATCACGCTAAACTTGAAGAAGTTTTTATTTTGTGTTCCTTTCAGAATCTTGCTGGTCATGTGGTATGAAAGCAAGGATTAATGGTGGACCCTGCTAAGATTGTAGTTATAATCAATTTGGAGGTACCAAGGAGTGTTAAATAGTTGTGCACAAGGCTAGGTCATACTGGATACTATCGGAAGTTCATCTAGAGTTATGCCCAGATTACCGCGCCGATGGAAAAGTTGTTAAAAAAGGAAGCTACATTCTTTTGGGATGAAGAATGCCAGCGGAGTCTAGATATATTAAAGGAGAAAATGGTCACCGTGCTTATCCTAGTCTTCCCAAATTGGAAGGATTTTCATGTGCATGTGTATGCGTAATGTATTGCGCTAGGAGCAGTGCTAACACAGGCTAATGAAGGAGAATTGGATCACCCTATAACGTTTGCAATTAGGAAGTTGTCTAAGGCTGAAAAGAATTATTCAATGACAGAGTGCGAAGGTTTGGCTATGGTGTACGTGCTCCAAAAGTTTAGACATTAACTTCGAGGCGAACTCTTTAAAGTGTATACAAACCATTTTGCGTTAAAGTACCTATTCAACAAGCCTATGTTGTTGTGGGGGGGGGAGAATATGCAAATGGTTGTTGTTGTTTTAAGAGTATGATTTCGAAGTAATTATGAGGAGCACATTGAAACAGGAGAGGAGCCTACCAATTTAGAGGAGGGGCTGCTTGATGCATAGCTCTTTTTGTTGTGTGTCACAAACAATCACATTGCAGACATTATCCACTTCCTGACTACAGGAATGACTCCAGAGGGATATACTAATCAACAAAAGAAGGAATTGGTGGTGCTCGCGGTAGAATTTTCTGTTATCACAAGCCATTTGCATAAAATGGGTTTGGACGAAATACTGCGACGCTATGTGCCTGATTTTGAACGAAATAGTGTCCTAGCTGAAGCTCATGGAGGAGCTACGGGAGGCCATTATGCAAGAAAACAACAACACAAAAGATTTTATGCAGTGGGTTATGGTGGCCAACACTGCATAAGGATTCCAAAGCTTATTGTAGGGCATGTGATGCATGTCAGAGAACCGACAGACCATCACGGAGGGATGAGTTGCCTTTGAATTTGAAAGTATGATTGTATCCATTTGAGAAATGTGCAATTGATTTTGTAGGACTGATTCAGCCTCCAGGAAAGAAGATGGGTGCGCGATATATCATCACCGCAACTGAGTATTTGACCGGATGGGTGGAAGCACAGCCCGTGAAGGACTGTACAGGGGAAACAATAGTGAATTTCCTATTTGAATATGTGTTGACCAGGTTTGGTTGCCCAATATTCTGATGAGTGATCACGGTATGCATTTCCTTAATGAAACGATTAGCGCGCTGACAGAAGAATTCCAAGTTTATCATCAGAAGAGTACACTATATCATCCTCATGCCAATGAGATAGTTGAGGCATTTAACAAGATATTGGAGAATGTGCTGACAAAGGTTTGAAATGCAGAGAGGAATTATTGGGACGTGTGCGTACCAGTAGTATTATGGGCTTACAGAACTACTTGTAAGAAATTGACTAGTCAGATGCCTTTCAGGTTGGTCTATGGCTTAGAGGCTGTGATGTCTATGGAGTACATTGTGCCTAGTCTACGCATATCAGCGTTCACAAGAATGGAAGGACGCAAGCCTTAGAAGAGAGGCTCGCATAGCTAACAGAGCTTGAGGAAGATAGATTTTTGGCTGGATTCCACCAGCAAGTTCAGAAGGAGCGTGAAAAGGCATGGCACAATTGACACATAAAATTGCACACCTTTAAGGTAAATGATTTAGTTTTATTATATGACAACAAGTTTGATAAGTTTCTAGGAAAATTTCAGATGCATTGGCTGGGGCCATATGTTATCAAGGAGATTACCAATGGTGGAGCAGTTCATCTTGTGAAATTGAATGGAGATCCATTTCTGGGAAAGGTAAATGGAAGCCGATTGAAGCCATACAATGGGGATCTGGCCCGATGACTATATGATGGTAGCATATTCTTAGTGCTCTAGGCAGCTACAAGGAGGCACAGGACTATAAACTACACTGCCCGGGTTATAGAAAGGGTGTCATAGCGTCAACAGAAGCGCGAAGGGATCTACACCAGAAGGTGACCATTACCATCACTGTTCATGATGTGACAGTGACGAGATGTCTAAGAGGAGTAGGGGGAAGCATTTAAGGTTGAATTTAAGAGTGGAATGTTTGGAAATCTGCCACCAATCTAGCATTTATGGATGGATTTTGGGGGGAACAGTCAAATTTGAATTCAAATGCGCTTATAAATTACAGGTGATCGTCCAAAGAGAAACAATTTGCATTCTGAGAATTTCTATGTTGTGCTGTTGGTTGTGCATGAACCATGAGTTCTTTGAGGATTTTCGTGGAAGCCCTGTGTTTGATCAGTATCTCGAGTCTGACAAAAATATTATTCATGATACAATGTGAGGACCAAGTCTTGCAGAAACTGAAAGCGCTAGAGGGACTATTGCCTCTAAGGGAGCTGCCCCTGAGGTTGAGTATGGAGGTTCCAGCAGTAGCACCTATGGCGTTGACGTTGCCTAGATTAAAGCCTATACCGACGAGAGAGGTTCCCAAGACTAAAAAGGATAAACAAAAGAAGTTGATGCCAGTGTGCGAGTCACTGAGGAAGCATGCAACCACATAGGCTCAAAGAAAATAAAAGCTGAGTGCAAAGCAGAAGGGGAAAGTGGTAGATCTGGAGGCCGAGGAGGGCATGGAAGACATAGATATTGAGGGGGTAGACCCTATTTCTAAATTACCCTAGTATATCCCTCCATGCCAGGGCACGGTGAAGGTCCTGAAGGACCCAAATGAGGGACAGTTCCTCCTTAACATACCCCTGCTACCGGAAAACCTACCCTTTGAAGGTTCGTGCTTGGTGCGGATCCCGCATCTAAAACTTGAAGATTGGGATTTGGTGGACCTCGAGCAGGTCCCCCATCTTGCTACCGACACCTTCACGAGGAGGGTTTTCTACAAGGAGTTTGGTGTAACTACATTGGAGTTGGTGGAATGGATTCGCGGAGTCAACAAGTTGGGGTTGCTAAACCTACTATGGGTCCCTCATTACCACTGCGCTCCAATAAACCTAATTGTCATCAAGCAGTTTCTGTGCCTACTGCATGATGGGTGCCTGTGGCTAAATGATTTGATCCATATCACCGATATGCTAATCCATCGGATCACATTATTGCCTCATTCATGATTGAATCTGGCCAAGGCATTTGGTGGAAAGATGAGCGGGTGTGACCTTGCTGAGAAGACGAAGGACAAGTACAAACTTGTCAAGAAGCCACGTGGGTATTCCATTACTAGCATTACTGACCCCGTGGTGAAGGTTTCCACTCAAATCTTGGTTGGCAAAGTGATGAGAAGGTGTCGCACAGATGAGGTGCCGGCACCAGTGGTTTCGTTGGCAGCATAGTGCGCGGAAGGCATACAGTTCAACTGGGCGCACTACCTATGTAGCAAGTTCCTCACAAACTGCAGAGAGGCACATGACCAAATCAAGACCTTTCATTATTCGTGGCTATTGCTCTCAATTGTGCTGGTCACCTGGGAATTTTTGGAGGACAACTAGTTTCCTCTGATCAAGACAGATTTACTAGAAGCAACAAACTTTGCATCTCTATGGGCCACAAAGGATGCTGCACAGGTCAGAGAAAGTAAAATCTTTTGGGTATTAATGGAGGCGATCATTCACACAGCCATCAACCGAAAGTCGCGATTGTCACCAACCATGTTTGAGCAGCTATTTGGGTACGCGGAGTTCAAAGCGAATTTCCACCATGTCTACATCCGGGCATGGAAGGATCGAGATCATAATTGGTTCAACATACCCTACTTGGCTATAGATGATGCCATTATAGAGGTCCTCGAGCACTGGCCAATAGAGTGGCACTCAGCATTGGATTTGGCTACCTGGACTAGCAAGTCCACAGAGAAGTAGAAAAAGGAAGTTACCATACTGAAGGTTTATTAGTTGGCTGAGAAGAGGAAGAAGGAGACCGAGGAGAAGACCTGAGTATAAGTGGAGCACGCCGCAAAGGAACAGGTAGAGTAGGAAGAGCGTAGCTACGACATAAGGTAGAAGTCTTCTTCGCCCTAAAAAGAGGAAGAAGAGCATCAAAGCAGGGAGACAGAGATCATGAGAGCACTCCCTTCTGAGTAAAGTGGTATAGGGAGCAGGGAAAGGAAGGACCATGCAAAAAGACAAAAGCCACTAAGTCGTCTCTAGATCTAATTACCTTGATGGAGGGCAACTTGGATGATAATGGGGAGAAGGTGCGGGATACAAAAGCAGGACTATTGAAGTAGTTTGAGCAGCAGAAGAAGCAGGTACTGAGCACCATATAGAATGATTTGTGCAAGCTGTAGATCCAGACGACTAGGATCCATGTAGGTGTAGGGCACAGTAGCGTGGAAACAACTAGTTTGGCACTAGGGACCACTCAAGCAGCAGAGTTGGTTCATTCATTGGATCTCTAGTCAATCATGCTACCTAATGGAGCTCTGAACACAGAGGTAGCCGCTTATAAGGATATTGTCATCACTTCAAAGAATATTGGCCTCAAAATGGCCGCACTCCCCAATGAATTCCTTCACACACTGCAAGCATGTGTGATCGCAGAGATTAGGCTCTGAGAGCAGCACATGTTGAGCTTGATCATTGATTACAAAGTCAACAATGAACAAATGTTTGTGAAGAAACCAGCAGCACTGGAAGCATGGAAGAAATTTCAGGAGAAAAACGGACGAACTGCAGTCGTGGTGGCCAAGGCATGCAGGATAATCCCTGAGCTGCATATACTAGAAGAAGCGTCATTGGAGGCCAAGATTAGGAAGTTGGCTGCAGGTGTGCACGGCGCAAAAACAAAAGTGGCCAAGGTTCAATTTATATTGAGCCTAAAAATATCAAAGCTCAAGTTGATGTCACAGCCTTCAACTCCACCAGAGCTCAGAGAACAACGTGAAGCCGCTGTAAAGGATGGAGTCAAAGCAGTAGATGTCATGGTGGTGGATTGCATTGCGCTCTTCGAGCAATCCATGGAGGTAGTCGGGGCTCTGCAGGAAGATCCTAACCTGTAGAGGTTAAACATAGAGGATCGTGAACTGTAGTAGTAGTATGATGAAGCAAGAGCAACGGCACATGCTGCCACTACAGCACAACGATTGGCAAAGCTGCAGGAGGTGAAATAGTTTCTCGAACAGGTGGAAGTAGCGCAGAGGAAATAGGTAGTTCTCAAGGCCAGATTGGGGCCTTGGCTAGATGAGGCCTATGTTATCTCCGCCACCATTGAGGAGAAGTTGGCAAACCTACAGAAAATGCAACAGAAGATCAAGGAAGACAGTGTAGGACCAACAATAGAGAAGTTGGTGGAGTAGATCAAATAGGCAGCCACATAGAGCGCGAATGAGGTAGCAGTGGCGCAAGTAGAGTGGGGAGGCCTTCACAATAAGATCTTCGCACCAGTAGAGTGACTCATGGGTGAGTCACGATCTTTTTGTTGGGGGCCTGTTGGGACAGGGTCTCCTAGGGTCAACTTTGGGGCAAAAGCCCAAGTTTTAGGGCAGAAATCCCAACTTTTTGTTGTGTAAAGTGTAAAGTCTCTGCAAATTGTGGTTGTGGAGTGTGAGATAGTAAAGTGTCATAAATCATTTTACCCTTCCTTTATGTAAGTTGTGTTGGCTTTAGAAGGTCTACCCATGGTCCGTGAACCATGGGATTGTATAAGTAGGAGAGTCTTAGAGAGTCTAAGGCATAGAGGAAAATGGTGAAGATGAATGTAATGGGTCAGTAGAAGAAAGAGCGAAGAGTGAGTAGAAGAGAGGCTATGCAGCTGTGTGCGTAGAGGCCTAGAGTTGAGTCCGCAACTGAGTGCACGAGCCCCTATAGTTGAGTGCGTAGGGTAGTCTTGAGTCTGTAAGCAGAACTGAAGTATCAATAAAGAGATTATTCCTGAAATATCTCTGTCTGTCTATTTACTTATATTATGAATGAATGCGTTATTATGTTATGATGAATGATGGGTTTATGAATTAATACTACATTGAAGCACGATTTTACATGATTTATCTGGTTATATGAATGCAAGTAATAATACCTATTTACGCGAAGAATATCTTTATGCATGCTAAAGTTATTGAACATTTAAACCAATCTGGCTAAATACGGAATTAGGAGTAATCAAAAAAGCTTGTAAAGGGTTGATTCACTTTTTTAGGGTACGTGAAAGACAGTCGTAGACCTTCGCGAAGGCATAGAGGTTGATTAAGAGAAGTATATTGATAAGCCCTAAAGGACTTATCAATCTGCGCGAAGGCAGATTCAGGGCATCAAACGACATTACACTAATCTCTGAGTGTGGAAACTTGGTTCCACCATCCCCCCATACAGCTTCGGGTGAGACTTCAGTCTGCGCTCCATGGGTTGATGTTGAAAGGGCCAGTAGTGTAGGGATTTGTTTGACAAATGTAACTCTAAACATGGGTTAGGACCCACTAAGCCAACAAGAAGAATAGGAGCTGCACAAACGAGAGGATGAGTTGTAGTAGGAATAGGTACAGCAGGGGGTGCAACATTCATAGACAAATGAAACTCTTCCCACACAAGTTATAGATCCATCCCAGTAGCTGGCATGGGGCAGACAAGGTGACTAGTGTTGTTGATCGCATGCAAGGGAATTCAGTAGCATACATGTCATTGTGCACATGCATGCGATCCAACCCATTTGGAACACTCAATGAGGCAATGACAAGAAGCAAGTCCGACTGAATCTGAACATGTATTTCGACAAGTTGATACGCGCAACCACTAGCAAATGGTTGGAGATTAGTGTAGACACTATGCATCAACATGTTGTCAATCTAGTCACACCCAGGATGGCCATGCACATGCTATCAGACGAGTTGGACGGAGGAGCCATATTAGTGTACCTGGATGTAACAAAGGCAAGAGTTCGCTTCAGCAAGATGTCACCATTGAGTGCACCGACACCATCACAGATGACCAAACTTGGCATTAGCTCACCACCTTCACCATCACAAGGATGTCAAAGAGTTGGTCTCACTACAATTGTCTGAGTGTCAGTGATGCCTTGGATGACTTGCTCAAGCCATTTTGTCTCACAAGAGTTGGTCTCACTACGATTTTCTGAGTGTCAGTGATGTCTTGGATTACTTGCTCAAGCCATTTTGTCTCACATGGGCACATGTGCATTGTAATGTAACGTCCTGTCAAGTGTAAGTTCAAGTGTCGATAGTTGAATGTAATAGTCATAGAGTAGTTGAAGAGTCATGAGGATATATGAACAGTCACAAAGGGGAATTTTAAGAGTCACTCCACGCTTTTCTATAAATAGTCCCTCATAACTCATTGTATAGGCTTTTTGGTCAACCAAGCCTCCAATAGGAGTATCATAGAGAAAGCTTAGACAGTATTGTAACGAGCCTTGGCTTCTCCACTGTGCAGAGCTAGTATATCTCTTTAGAGGAGCAGGCGGTTGTGACTGTAACGTTCCGCTACTAGAACTAGTGGTTGGACATGGATGTATTGTATGACCGAAACTTACACTTCTTAATATAACAGAGTCAACACATTTCATGCATATGTCATACTGTATTCCAACTATCTTGTTTACTTTAAATGATATATGTATTTGTTTGCTTACACATGAATGTATGGACTATTCTGTATAAGTATGTATGAATCTTGCTGAAATGTGTTGAATGGTTTAACCATCACTTTGGATTGCTTGCTAACTTTCTTTCCATCTTGTGATGCATCTTCGCTCATTTGTTCCCTTCCAAGCCGCATACTGTTACAGGTTTCCAAGGGGCGTTCTCACCCCACTTTCCATGTGTTAGAACCATTCATGCACCTTACTTGACTCACTACAGCTGTCACACCCTTCCTACCAACAGGAACATCTTACATGCCTCTGTGAAAAACCACGGGCATGGCAATACTGTACGACCCACTGTTGGCACTCCTACAACAAACGTTCTGAGGTCTAATTGGGACTTCTTACCAGGGAGATCCCCTGACATGTTGGTAGCTCCAACACTATCAACAAGGTCCCAAAAACACCTTCCTTGAAATTGGTTGTTTCCTACAAGGAGCATACAAACAATTAGATGATATTAGTGCTTAAATAACAACAACAAAGCATTGAAGGTAATGGAAACAATGCATGAACAAAAATAAATTAAAACTACACTAAACAAGGCAAAAATTAGCTTGATGAAGCAAAAAAAATCAATAGAGGTAGAGGAAAAGGATCGTCTTCATTGATTGTTGGTGGTAGAGGAGTTACAGTAGAAGTATCAAAGAAACCTGAAGGGAATTGTGTAAGCAATGGTGCTAAAAACCTCTCAACAATGATTTCCATTTCTCAATCTCTTTTGAAAGCTATTTCTCTCTCAAAGAAGCATAGAAGACTCTCATAGTGATGGAATTCTCCTCACAATGGTAAGGTAGATTGCTTGGGAGAAATTTTGGAAGCATAATATTGCACTTATTGTTATTGTTTTTGGCTGTCCATGAACTTGTATTTATATATATATTTGGACACTCCTTCCCTCCTTTGGCTCATCAATGTGATTGTTTTCCTCATAAATGAGATGAGAGCTAGCATCCTCTTGCCTTTAACGCTTCTTGGGGCTCAAGGCTCAAATTGTCATCCCATCATGTCAAGAGTTGGAGTGTTTTTTAAGCAAGTTCGCGATTGGAGGTGCAGACTGGACTTTTCATGATCACACAACTATCAAAGAAAAATTCACACGGTCATTAATTGTTTTGTAGTGATGCCTTCACGCAAGTCAATTTTTTAATTAAAACTTCGGAAAAATTCTGACTTTTGGTCATCATGATGCCTTCAACTGAAAATGTAACTTCCATGTGTGTTGATCACTGAATTTCTCTCTTACATATGAGTGTATGATTTTCTCATGATAACAATTCCCCCCTAATGTTTGAGGTTAGGAGGAAGCACATAACCAAAATACATCACCGTTTTTTTCTAATCTGACTGAGAGTCTTGCTAACTTCTTGAGAGATAGACAAAATTATTGTGGAGATGATTAGGGAAAGATCCTTGATTGAGAACTAAATAAAACCATGCTATGAAGAAATATTGATACAAAACTGTCTATGCAAGGTGTGAATATCCCATGCTCATTATGATGACTATGACTAAGTATGACAATCATATAGAAAATGGTCCTATCCAGTCAGTGTTGATGTGGCTAAAATGTTGATGGTTGAAGATGATAATTGTTTTCACCCTTAGTGGCATCTCTAACGAATAGACTGTATTGGGTGCTCGCATGCATTAAATGTAAAGAACTATTGAATGAGGTGTTATGGGATGCATGGATCTTCGACTCTAGGTGCCCCATGCATCAAAAGTAAATCATTGTTGAATGAGGCTAAAGCCATAGCCACCATTTTGTGGGTCCTGCCACACCCCCACCCAATGTCATCCCACTAGGCCCTACCCAACACTTTCTCATTCACCTCCTTCCTTCCTTCTGGGTCAATGTCTTTGTGATTATGTGGTCTATGGGTTCTGCGTTTTTCAGTTTCAAGCTTCGAAGAGCCAAATGAAGTTTCAATATCTCATTGACAGATTCGAGTATTGCCTTATCAAATCTGTCAATACCAAGAAGAAATATGAACCCAAGTATCACTCAGCATACTTCAGAGATGGAGTTGCGCAATCACGGATGGATACGATCACTGTTACAAGTGATTGTCTACCATCCCCTCATCAAACAAATCCACCACTGCAGAGTGATGCGAGAGATCAGGCACACACATTTTTGCAGCTATCACATCCTCCCAACATCACTTCGCTTAATTTTTGCGCAGATTTGGTTGTGAGTCCATCGAGTTATCATATGAATTTTGTACCACAACCTCCATCTTCATACTCGAATGATCCTCCAGATGATATTGTCTTGTGTTCTTCCATTCTGGACTCTACACTTGTTGTGAACGAGGATCAAGCCATCGATGGAGTTGGTGTTGCACAACCAACATGCGCTGTCGTTCATGAAGAGTATGACTGGGATCTTGAGAATCAAAACTCGGCACAGGATGGCTCCCTTGTGTCTAAGCCCCCTCCATTCTTTCTTGACATCTTTGGTGGACCTTCCATCCATGATTTTACATGTGTATCTTCATCTATGGATGCACCCATTGTTGATCACTCGCAGGACACGCCGAATGTCAGTGCTTCATCCGACAACAGAGATGATAAATTATTGATTGAAGATCCACTAGACCTTTCATCTACCTTTTTCAGAAACACAGAGGATGAATTTGTCCATTTCTCATCTACCCCTCCATTTGATTTATCAGATCATGAGGATGCCAATGAAATCATTGATTTTTCTGATCGTAGCTGTCATGATCTATTTACTCTCGTATTTGATCATGATGGTGATTCTATCGCAGTTGACTTTTCGAAGCCACTTGTTTATGATGATCTATCTGACGACAAAGTCGAAACCCCACAGACTATTGAGGCACTTCAGCCCGAGCTAATGGTTATGTCAGGGCCTTGCTATCCTGAGGTTAGTTTCACTTCCAATAAGAAAATTGTTGAAACAACCAAGGCTCCTCATCACTCATCTGTATGCATTGAATATCAATCTCACACACAGATGATGCTTCCTCCTCTCGAACTACACAATCCCATCACTCATGCATTGGAGGAATCTTACATTGCAAGCACACGTGCATGATGCAAGTTTTCTTTGTTTCTTTTGTTTGCTTGCATGTCACAGTCAAGAGTATGCGTATGCTTCACAACTGCACGTAGTGTCACACAACACCATGATAAGTCCACAGACCACATGTCATGTACTTGCACTCATTTATGTCCTGCAGACACTTTTAAACATGAAGTGTGTTTTTCTTCATTGTTGTATCTTTCTTGTTTGCTGGTTCACACAATCGGGTTACTCGTAGACCAAGCCTTCACCAACATGGGTCAACCAATGCACCGGTGGCTGCATTAGAAATATCACTTGACATGATTAGGCCCATGCACCGCTAGCTTAGGAGTAGGAGTAGGGTTTTCTTTCAGTTTGTTTGCTTGCATGCCTGTTTGCTTTCTTGCTTTGCATGTTTGTTTGTCTGCTTTCTTGATTGCTTACTCACTTTGGTTTCACATTTACTTTTGCTTCTGCTTTGCTTTGTTGTTTGTTTGCTTGCTTTTGTTCATAGGTTAGTTTCACATGAAACTGTGTGTGAATCTTGAAACAAGCTGCGTAAAGTACAAGAAGCCTTGTGCAACTATCACTACTTGGTTATCTGTCATCCTTCCTCTGTGTGAATAACTTGTTACTTTTGGTCCATGATACGTCCATGGAAAATACGTACTGTTCGAATTGAACCTTAGTGAAAACACAACACTTGCACACTAATTAGTGTCACCTACTCTAGTCAGTTTCTTTTGGGTTAACCCTTGGCAGCTCAGTCAAGTAGAGTAAGGTGAGGGGGAAAACCTCAACATGCACTTCAGAGGTATATAATAAACTACTTTTGAGTTTAATTTCGAAGTATCCACAGTAATAACCATATTTTTTCAATATTTCAAATCCCAATAGGGATCCATCATCATGCTACTTCTCTGAAGGAACAACCTCTTCTACTCTCACTAAGTTAGGATCCCTCTTTCACCTCTGAAATGAATAAGTGTTATGCATGATTATGAAAATGAAAAAGTGAAAAGTTTCAAAAAAATGAAAAATGAATAAGGAAAAAGAAGAGAAAGGTTTCCTATGCATAGAGGTGATGCAAGTAACTCTGCTGGGGTACTGACCAGACTCGCTGGCAGCGAATCGATGCTTTTGTTCCTGCGTGACTCCGTCGGGGTACTGTCCATGCCTGCTGGTAGTGTAGCAACACGAGAGATGAAACTAAACCTCTGATGACTATACTGCTTGTGCACTAATATACCCTTCATCCCCAATCAAAACAATTGTGTTGGCTTGGCATGGAATATGTTTTGACCGACCAAGGGTTTGGAAGATTCTACATCTTACAATCAAGCAGGTGTGAAAACCAAGACAATCATAGAATTGAACAATAATTCTGGAGGTGTTAGACTTGCTTTTTATGAAGAAGGCCCACTGAGAGAGTTGGAGTTCTACCAGTGTGTTGCCAAGTGTTGTAGTGGCTACAACCACCCTCCAAAATTTTTCCTTAGCTTCGTTTTGGAGCCTCCCTACAAACCATCCTCAGTAGCATGTCTTGCACTATCAAGCACATCGGCTTCAACAGTTTCATAGTCTTATTAGGTGTGCATGAAATTTTGTTCCACCCTCTTCACAGACTGCTTTCTGGACTTAGTTTTAGTTTCTGCTTGAGTAGCCCCTTCTGGCAATTGCGCAATTCTGGAGGGGAACCATCCTTCCCTTCAGAAATTGCGCAAACCCAGTTGGACACCCAACTCGGCTCTAGAATCGTGCAATTCTTCATGATAGTCTTCCTCTACAAAATTGTTCAATTCATCCAAGGACAACTGCTCAGCCCAGAAACTGTGTAATCCCTTTCGGATAGCTACCCTAGCAGCTAGCAGAAATTGCGCAAAGCTAGCCAGGCAGCCTGCTGGGCTTAGAAATTATGCAATACAGTCAGATAGGCTTCCCTGAGAAAATTGTGAGGTTTGACCTAGGAAAACTGCTCAGCCCAGAAATTGCACATTCCGAGGAGACAGTCACTTGTTCCTCTTAGAAATTGTGCAATCCCTCTGGGACAACCATCTTTGCTCAACCCAGAAATTGCACAGATTTTCATCCCAGGCTCACAGACTAATTCATGTGCCTTCAGGTTGATAGGTTGCCTCTGAGACCGAGCAAAACTAATTTTCATGCATGGACTGCTTCTCCCAAGGCAACATGTAAAGACATCCCTTGATTCAGGGATCTATTTTTAGCAGCTGGAGGTTACATGCAAGGATCATTTCAGAAACCTCCCGCAAGGTGTCACTTTTCTTAGATTTGTGGCATGCATGTCCCAACCTCAATTTTATAAAAAATAATCAGCCAGTTGCTACAGAGCTCATTCCTCACATCGACCTTGCAGCTTTAACATCCCACATTGCATCTAGGAGTTGTCAGCACATTCTGCTCAGTTGTTTTGGGGTAAGCCCGCTTTTCATATCTTGCGTTGCGTTTCTGTTGCCTTTTGTGTTTCGCTTTGTGTGATTGTTGTCTGCATGATTTCAATGAGTGCTTGTTGTCGTTTTGATGTATTATAGCTTGTATAAGCATCGTTTAATTTTTTTTCGCGTCTCACTGTTGTCGCATGCATGACACTGTTTTTGCATGGAAGGTCATTGTTAAGGTGACTTGCTTCACACACATGCATGCTTTCTCGTTTTCTAAATCCTGCACTTGTTGTTTGCATGTATGATCATTCACTCTTATTTTCACTCATCCCATCATGCATTCAGGGTTCTCATGTTTTCAGTCCCCCGTCGGCCGTCTGGGCTACCTTAGCCCACACTGTGTCATGCCCACCTAGCACTGCAGATTTCCGGAAGCGAAGGCTCTATCTTCCCACCATAAATTGAACAAGTTTGGCCCAGTACTAACCTACAAGCCTCCATTGCGGAATTATTGGAGGCAGTGTCCTACTGGCCCCTGAAACTATGCAATGCAGTTTGCTAGTTTCATGTCATTGCTGACTCAAATTGAGCAAAGCCCAGTTTCAGTCCTCAGTGGGCTAGGTTGGACTGTGGATTGCACAGATCCAGCAACCAGTCAACCTCCTGACAACTTGGACTATGCCTTGTGTATTTTTGACAGCCAGTCTCCCGACCTCTCAGTGGAAATTACGCAACCTTCACGATCAATCACATAGGTATGTTGCAAGTTAGTCCTCAAGCTTGTTTTGGTTTTCGACTAACAGATTGCTTGCCATGAGTGTTTCTATGTCTCTAGGCATCACAAGTGTTCATCTATCTCTCAACAACACAAGTATAATGTCCTATAGGAGATCAGAGTCAAAGGACACTGTTGAGAGCACAATGGGGGTTGCAACCAAGCAAGTGTCTATGAGCTTGCCTACCTATGAAGACATCAAGTTGTTCATAGACAAGGACATCAAGGTAAGATGATAGCAACATAATCAGCAGTATCAGAAGGCAACACACCTACATGCGGCGAGTGCAAGAGGAAGGTTGTTGATAGCATAGAGGTGAAGCAAAGTTGCAAGTTCAAAGTAGATCCACTCATGACGAATGCAGCTTTTGATATCGAGGCTATGAGGTGACGACGCGATAAGACGACTATGCAAGGGCAGAGAAGGAGTTGCAGGTAATGAAGCAGCAACTCAAGGAATTGTTGGGACAAGGTCCCCTATGGTCAATTTTGGGGAAAAAGCCCAAGTTTTGGGGCAGAAAGCCCAACTTTTTGTTGTGTAAAGTGTAAAATCTCTGCAAATTGTGGTCTCAAAGTGCATAGATAGTAAAGTGTCATAAAGGGTTTTACCCTTCTTTTATATAAGTTGTGTCAGCTTTAGAAGATCTACCCATGGTCCGTCGAACCATGGGATTGTATAAGTAAGAGAGTCTTAGAGAGTCTAAGGCACATAGGAAAATGATGAAGATGAATGTAATGGCTAAGTAGAAGAAAGAGCAAAGAGTCTTAGAGTAGAAGAGAGGCCTTGCATTTGTGTGTGCAGAGGCCTAGAGTAGAGTCCACAGATGAGTGCGCGGACCCCTGTAGCTGAGTGCGTAGGGTGGCCTTGATTCTGTAAGTAGAACTAAAGTATCAATAAAGAGATTATTCCAAAAATATTTGTGTCCATCTATTTACTTCTGTTATGAGTGAATGTGCTATTATGTTATGATGAATGATGGGTTTATGAATTAATACTTTATTGATGCACGATTTTACATGATTTATCTGGTTATATGAACGCAAGCAATAATCATTGTTTATGTGAAGAATATCTTAATTCATGCTAAAGTTATCGAACACTTGATTTGATCTGGGTAAATACGGAATTAGGAGTAATCACAGAAGCTCGTAAAAGGGTTGATTCACCTATTTAGGGTCCACGAAAGACAGTTATAGACCTTCGCGAAGGTATAGAGGTTGATTAAGAGAAGTATATCGATAAGCCCTAAAGTTCTTATTGATCTACGTGATGGAAGATTCACGGCATCAAACGACTTTACACTAATCTCCGTGTGTGGAAACTTGGTTCCAGCATCCCCCCCATATTGCTTCGGGTGAGACTTCAGTCCACGCTCCGTGGGTTGATCGTGAAAGGGTCAGCAGTGTATGGATTAGTTTGGAAAACTTAACTCTGAACCTGGGTCAGGAATCACTAAGCCAACAAATGATTCCGTTGTCGGGACTGGGATCTGCATAAAGAGATGTGTGATGCGCATCACTGGAATCCAACTAGGAAGGAAATTGAGGAGTGGTTGGATAGAAAGGTCCACGAATTCATGGCGTAAGAAAATAGAAATCCGTGATTAATGAAAGAACAGTGGTTGGATAGATATATATACATAGAGATAAACGAAATTTTCTTTTGTTCCTTCCCGATCGAACTATATGAGTGAATCGCTAAATTGGCAGACCACCAGGGAAGGCGGACCCTTAATGGTCCAATAGTGTGGATCCTGGAGTTAGTGTGGAGATTGGAAGCCTATGAAGATAAGATCATGTGCGTTATCGATCACTGGCTTGATCGCATCATAGGAGGTTTTGTGACAGAATTCGCAGTCGATACCTCGGTTAGCTACAACGAAGCAGAATGATGGTTGTTCAAGGGACTGCAAGGTAAGTACTTAAGATCTTTAAATACTTGGATTAAGATGATCTTGTGTGAAAATCGGGTTATGAAATTACCTTGATGTTTGGAGCTACGCGAAGTGGAAATATATTCAGGGATAGAGGGAGAACAAGCCCTGAATATATCCCGCTGGTTGGACCTCCTCTGAGCGAAAATGAGGAAGAAGCACAAGCTTCACTGTAGAGTGCTATCCAGTTAATAAGACAAGGGTTTCCGTGAGTACCTCATCCATCCACACCACCTTCACCTTCACCTCCACAACATACACCTTCACCCACACTGCCACCCCCTTCACCACCATTCGATATTTGGAATACGATGAAATTTCCTGTTTTCAAGGGCTTGGGAAATAAAGACCCAAACAAGTTTTGGTTTGTTTTGAAGGTTGTCTAGACAACCTAGAATATTACAGATGATTAGATGAAGAAAGAAATGTTGCTTTCTATGCTACAGGATCACACATTAAAATGGTACATTAAGTACTGCACTGATAACCCAACGACTCCTTTAGCAGACATTCAGACTGCACTGAATAAGGAATTCAGTAGGCCAAAGTCCAAATCGTTGTCAGTCATTGGATTCAAGGAAATCATGATGAGGCCTGGGGAAACACCCTGGGAGCTGGATCAGAGATTGAAATGCTAGATCTGCGAAGCTAACATGAATCTTATGGATGGACAACACTACGAGTGGTTTGTTGCTTCACTCTTGCCTCATCTAAGGGTTGCTTTATCACAGCAAAAGATTGGGACCTAGGCAAAAGCCTTGTAAATTGCCATGAGATTGCATGAGACGTCAATTCAGGATGCTGGTTTGGGAGTTCAGCAGATTCATAGGGAGTTGTAGAATCTTTGCCTAGAGTTCCAAAGTCTAGAGAAGGATGGAGCGGCTCAGCTAAAGGTGTGCGAAGAAGTGTGGTGCTTGAATTGTAAGAGCCAGGGGCATGACAAATCTCATTTCCCTTTATTCGCGAATTATGTTGTAGAAGGATGGTTGATGCCTCTGAGGTTTAAAGCTCAAGCAGGCCTAAGTGCAGGGCCCGTGTTGTGGTGCGCTATCTGTCAGGTAGCTAGAAAACATGTAACAGACAATTGCCACTTGCTGTAGAAATTCATGCAGACACTACAACAAATCTTCTGCAACTTCTGTAAATTGGTGGGTCATGATGAGCATAATTGCCATAGTTATGAGCTAATGATGGAAAGAACGCCTACGTATCGAATGAAGACAGAAACTTGGCCTCCTGATCAAGGCACTGGGGCAACGCGCGAAGGATATCAAGGGTGAAAACGATGCCGAGGAGGAGGACGAGGACTTGGTAGAGGTCGGGGACAGGTTATTTGTTATAATTGCGGAGTTTAGGACAATACGCGTGAGAGTGTACGAGCCCGACACGCCTGTCATTCCGATACTGTACTCAGTCTGATCATGTGATAGAAGAATACCTTGTACTAATAACCAATATGCGGGAGAAGAGGGCATAGGCTCAGTAGTGTACCCAGAACCTGTAGATGATGAGGGTTGAACCCTACGAAGAGGATCCTAATGTGAATATCATGCTGCGAAGTGGAATGATGACTGGCGAGGATAAAGGAAAGAAGCCTGAAGAAAGTGACTGTGTCTGCAAAGCTACATAAAAGGAGGTTGGGTTTGATCTAGAGCGTGTGAAATAAACGTTCATGGAAGTAAATAAAAGCTTCGTTGAGGCCTCTACCTCAGGAAGTCAAGATAAGTTGTCTCAAGAAATGGACCCCTCCATGCTTACTACATTCTTGAAGACCTGTATGAAGCTATTGCGTGATAGCAAGGCTATGAAAGGATTACATGAATTGATAAATAAGTGTGCTAGAAAAGAAAATTCTCTTGAGAGACTGCGTGTAGTCAAGAAAATTGTTAACCATAAGGAAAGAACAAGGTGTGAGATGAGGCTCACTGCGCAAATAGGAGAGTGTGAGATGGTTCAAGTTATTCTAGATTTGGGGTCAGATGCGAATGTTTTTCCTAAATAGACTTGGGAAAGAATGGGGATACCTGCACTGCAGTGGTCTCTGATTCAATTGAGGATGGAAAATAAATAGAATATTATCCCCATGGGAATATTGCAGGGAGTAACAATAAATATTGAAGGCGCGAGCACATTGGCTGATTTTGAAGTGAAAGATATTGTTGATGACAACAATTCCTACCCTCCGCTCCTTGGGATTGATTGGGGTATTGACATGAATGGGGTAATCAATTTGAAGAAAAGGACGATGTCATTTGAAAGGAAATCGCTTCACATAGTAGTGCCTTTGGACCTTGCAGAAGGACTGCGCTATACTGAACCGGTCTGCGATTATGAAAGCGATGGTGATTTGGACTAGATCTACAAAATAACGGCGCGAGACTAGGATTGGGTGAATCCGATAGCGGATGGAACTATTAAATGGGACCACGAAAGTTCCTATACATCAAATTCATATGAGGAGTTGGAACACTGGAAGAATAGGTTGCACGAAGTATCTACGCTGCGCTGTAACATGCTGACTAAATTGTTGCGCTATGTATCATCGGAGGTAAGAAGTTTTCCTTATTATGATGGTTTAACTGATGTTGATAAATTCTTGGATACATTTGAAAGAGAAGTGCCAGAGAAGCATCACTTCCAAGCCTTTTATTTGGCATTGTGCGCTACGCCCGCAAGGTGGCGGGGTACACACAAAGACATTTTTTTATGGATGACATGAGTACAAAAAAATGATGAGGTTGTGGTTTGGTCGCCCAAAAGTTTGGTTAACAGAGAAATATGATGGAAGGAGTGATCCGTGTAATAATTTGGCAAAATGGACTAAGGTTTATGGAGTGGAGCCACAATCTAAGTGGGTAAATTCATTCTGTCATAATTTGGATGTAATACCAATGAATTGGTACTTGGAAATAGAGCTCTGCCATGGCACTGAGGAGTGGGATGTTTTGAGACAGGGTTTTTTTATGACATTCAACTTTGAGGATGGATTCGAATGTATTGATGAGGCATTGCAGGAGGTCAAGGTAGTGATCTTCAGAATACCACAACATCCTTTGGATTTGATTCAACCAGATTATACCATCGAGTTGCGCCATGCGCTGGAGTGCTACAATGTGACCACTGAAGAAGAAGACGAGGATCCAAGGAACATTAATATCCCAGAAGAAGAAGGTCACCACAAAGTGGAGGGACCAAAAATACAGAATCCAAATATCATCATGCTACTGAAGACTAGAAAGGTAAACATTGGCATAGAAGCAGAGCCGAGGTTAGCAAATATTGGGAACTACTGGGATGATGCCACTGTAGATAAGGTCGCTGAGTTACTCCGCAAGTATCACGATTTGTTCCCTATAAAGTTTTCAGACCTAAAAGGAATAATAGGGTACCTAGGCATAATGAATATTACCTTAAAGCTAGACGCGAAGCCAATTAAGCAAAGGCCCTATCACCTTAATCCAAAGTATAAAGAAAAGGTCCACTTGGAGTTAGACAAGATGCTTGCAGCCAGTATTATTGAACCAATAGAGGGATCTCACTGGGTGAGCCCAATGGTAGTTTAGGAAAAGAAGTAGAAGGATGAAATAAGGATATGAGTTGATCTCAGGAAGCTTAAAGATGCTTGCGTGCATGATCCTTTTCCAACACCATTCACAGATGAAGTACTAGACAATGGAGGAGGGCAGGAGGCTTATTCATTCACTGATGGGTTCTATGGATACCATCAGATTAAAATCATGCCAGAAGACAGGAGTAAGATGACCTTCACAACCGAGTGGGGATGTTTTCAGTATACAATAATGCCTTTTTGACTTAAAAACATGTCGGTGATCTTCTCACACGTAGTCATCGTGGCGTTCAAAGAATTCATTCACAAGTTTTTGGAGGTGTAATTTGATGATTGGATGGTGTTTTGGCTAGTAAAGTGCCATGTAGCTAGTCTGCACTTGATGACGGATACATGCCGAAGGTATCAGATCGTGCTAAACATGAAGAAGTGTTTATTTTGCATTCCTTCAGAATCTTGCTGGGTCATGTGGTATGCAAGCAAGGATTAATGGTGGACCCTACTAAGATCGTGGTTATAATCAATTTGGAGGTGCCAAGGAGTGTTAAATAGTTGTGTGCAATGCTAGGTCATACTGGATACCATCGGAAGTTTATCAAGAGTTATGCCCAGATTACCTCACCAATGGAAAAGTTGTTAAAAAAGGATGCAACATTATTTTGGGATGAAGAATGCCAGCGGAGTCTAGATATATTAAAGGAGAAAATGGTCACTGCACTGATTCTAGTCTTCCTGGATTGGAAGAAGGAGTTTCATGTGCATGTGGATGCGTAATGTATTGCGCTGGGAGCAGTGCTTACATAGGCTGGTGAAGGAGAATTGGATCACCCTGTAACGTTTGCAAGTAAGAAGTTGTCTAAGGCTGAAAAGAATTATTCAATGATAGAGTGCGAAGGTTTGGCTATGGTATACGTGCTCTAAAAGTTCAGACATTACCTGCTAGGTGAACACTTTAAGGTGTATACAAACCATTTTATGTTAAAGTACCTAGTCAACAAGCCTGTGTTGGGGGGGGGGATATGAAGATGGTTGTTGTTGTTTCAGGAGTATGATTTCGAAGTAATTGTGAAGCCATGATGATTCAATGTAGGGCTAGATCATCTGTCGCACATTGAAACAGGAGAGGAGTGTACCAATTTAGAGGATGGGCTGCTTGATGCGCAGCTCTTTGTGGTGCGCGTCATATACAATCAATTTGTAGACATTATCCACTTCCTAACTATAGGAACGGCTCCAGAGGGATATACTAATCAACAAAATAAGGAATTGGTGGTGCTCACGGTAGACTTTTCTATTATCGCAAGCCATTTGTATAAAATGGGATCGGACGAAATACTGCAACGCAATGTGCTTGAATTTGAACGAAACCGTGTCCTAGTTGAAGCTCATGGAGGAGCTGTGGGAGGCCATTATACAGGAAAAGCAACAGCACAAAAGATTTTACGCATTGGGTTGTGGTGGCCAACACTGCATAAGGATTCCAAAGCTTATTGTAGGGCATGCGATGCATGTCAAAGAACCGGCAAGCCATCGTGGAGGGATGAGTTGCCTTTGAATTTGCAGGTATGATTGCATCCATTTGATAAATGTGCAATTGATTTTGTAGGACTGATTTAGCCTCCAACAAAGAACACGGGTGCGCGGCATATCATCACTGCGACAGAGTATTTGACTAGATGGGTGGAAGCACAACTTGTGAAGGACTGTACAAGGGAAACAATAGTGAAGTTTCTATTTGAATATGTGTTGACCAGGTTTGGTTGCCCGAAGATTTTGATGAGCGATCACGGTACACATTTCCTTAATGAAACAATCAGTGCGCTGACAAAAGAATTCCAAGTTTATCATCAGAAGAGTACGCCATATCATCCTCAGGCCAATGGGATAGTTGATGCATTTAACAAGATATTGGAGAATGCGCTGACAAAGGTTTGAAATGCGGAGAGGAATTATTGGGACGTGTGTGTACCAGCAACATTATGGGCTTACAGAACTACTTGTAAGAAGCTGACTGGTTAGATGCCTTTTAGGTTGGTCTATGGCGTAGAGGCTATGATGCCTATGGAGTACATTGTGCCTAGTCTATGCATAGCGGTGTTCATAGGAATGGAAGGATACGGAGCCTTAGAAGAGAGGTTCGCATAGCTGACAGAGCTTGAGGAAGATAGATTTTTGGCTGGATTCCATCAGCAAGTTCAGAAGGAGCGCGAAAATGCATGGCACAATCGGTACATCAAACTGCACACCTTCAAGGTAAATGATTTAGTTTTATTATATCACAACAAGTTTGATAAGTTTCTAGGAAAATTTCAGATGCATTGGCTGGGGCCATATGTTATCAAGGAGATTACCGATGGTGGAGATATTGATCTTGTGAAATTGAATGGAGATCCATTTCTGGGAAAGGTAAATGGAATCTGATTGAAGCCATACAACGAGGATTTGGCCCAATGACTATATGATGGTAGCATATTCTTAGCACTCTAGGCAACTGCAAGGAGGCACATGACTATAAACTACACTGCCCAGGTTATAGAAAGGGTGTCATAGCGTCAACAGAAGCGCAAAGGGAGCTACGCCAGAAGGTGACCGTTACCATCATTGTTCATGATGTGACAGTGAGGAGACGTCTAAGAGGAGCACGAGGCGGCATTTAAGGCTGAATTTAAGAGTGAAATATTTGGAAATCTGCTGCCAATCTAGGATTTATGGACAGATTTTGGGGGGAACAATCAAATTTGAATTCAAATTCCCTTATAAATTACAGGTGGTCGTCCAACGAGAAATAATTTGAATTCTAAGAACTTCTGTGTTGTGCTGTCGGTTGTGCATGAACTGTGAGTTCTTTGAGGATTTTCTCGCAAGCCATATGTTTGATCAGTATCTTGAGTCTGATAGAAAGATTATTCGCGATATCATGTTAGGACCAGGTCTTGCATAAACTAAAAGCGTTGGAGGGACTATTGCCTCTAAGGGAGTTTCCCCTGAGGTTGTGAGTATGGAGGTTCAAACAGCAGCGCTTAGGGCGCTGATGTCGCCTAGGCTGAAGTCTACGCCAACGAGAGAGGTTCCCAAGTTTAAGAAGGATAAACAAAAGAAGTTGATGCCGGTGCGCGAGTCACCGAGGAAGCATGTAGCCACACAGGCTCAAAGAAAAGAAAAGCCAAGTTCAAAGGAGAAGGGGAAAGTGGTAGATCTGGAGGTCGAGAAGGGTGCAAAAGACATTGATATTGAGGGGGTAGACCCTATTTCTAAGTTGTAGGAGTATATCCCTCCGTGCCAGGGCAAGGTGAAGGTCTCAAAGGACCCAGATGAGAGTTAGTTCCTCCTTAACACACCCCTGCTACTAGAAAACCTACCCTTTGAAGGTCCGCGCTTGGCGCGGATCCCACATCTAAAACTTGAAGATTAGGATTTGGTGGACCTCGAGCAGGTCCCCCATCTTGCTACCGACACCTTCATGAGGAGGGTTTTCTACAAGGAGTCTGGTGTCACTGAATTGGAGTTGGTGGAATGGATTCGCGGAGTCAACAAGTCAGGGTTACTAAACCTACTATGGGTCCCTCATTACCACTGCGCTCCGATAAACCTAATTGTCATCAAGCAGTTGTTGTTCCTGGTGCACGATGTGTGCTTGTGGCTAAATGAGCTAATTCGTATCACCAATATGTTGATCCATCAGATCACATTATTGCCTCATTCAGGACTGAATCTGGTCAAGGCGTTTGGTGGAAAGATGAGCAAGCGTGACCTCGCTGAGAAGATGAAGGACAAGTTCAAACTTGTCAAGAAGCCATGCGAGTATTCCATTACCAGCATTACTGACACCACGATGAAGGTTTCCACTCAAATTTTGGCTAGCAAAGTGATGAGAAAGTGTCACATAGATGAGGTGTCAGCACCAGTGGTTTCGTTAGCAGCATAGTGCATGGAAGGCGTACAGTTCAACTGGGTGCACTACCTATGTAGCGAGTTCCTCGCGAACTGCAAAGAGGCACAGGACCAAAGCAGGACCTTTCATTATTCATGGCTATTTCTCTCGATTATGCTGGTCATGTGGGAATTGCCAAAGGACAACTAGTTTCCTCTGATCAAGATGGATTTACCAGAAGCAGCAAAGTTTGCATCTCTATGGGCCACAAAGGATGTTGCGCAAGTCAGAGAAAGTAAAATCTTTTGGGTATTGATGGAGGAGAGCATTCACGCAGCCATCAACCGAAAGTCACGGTTGTCACGTACCATGTTTAAGCAACTATCTGGGTACATGGAATTCAAAGCAGATTTCCACCATGTTTACATCCAGGCACGGAAGGATCCAGATCAGAAGTGGTTCAACATACCCTACTTGGCTACGGATGATGCCATTGCAGAGGTCCTTGAGCACTGGCCAATAGTGTGGCACTCAACATCGGATTTGGCTGCCGGGACTAGCAAGTCCTCAAAGAAGAAGAAAAAGGAAGTAGCCATACTAAAGGTTTAGTAGTTCGCTGAGAAGAGGAAGAAGGAGACTGAGGAGAAGACCCTAGTAGAAGTGGAGCGTGCCGCAAAGGAACAGGAAAAGCAAGAAGATCATGGCTCCGACATAAGTCAAAAGTCTCCTTCTCCCTAGACAGAGGAAGAAGAGCATTAAAGCAAGGCGGCGAATATCAGGAGAGCACTCCCTTCCGAGTGAAGCAATATAGGGAGCAGGAAAAGGAAGGACTATGCAAAAAGACAAAAGCCACTAAGTCGTCGCTAGATCTAATTACCTTGACGAAGGGCGACTTGGATGATATTGGGGAGAAGGTGTATGGTCCCTTAATAATAAATAATAAAAATATTAAATATTAAATAAATAATAAACAATAAATAAATTAATAAATAATAATAAATTAATAAATTAATTACATGCTCTAAATAAATATAAATAAGAATAAACAAAAAAATTGTAAGAATCAGTAAACTTGCATGTTGACACATGGAGTGTGTGCATGTGGTTCCCCTTCTAATGTTTTCTCTATTTAATAGATGGTGATGAAGATCAGAGGCATTCCATCATTCCAAGATTCTATCATTCATTCTCTTGGGAGAATAATGTTCTATGACAAAGGATTCCTTGGCAGTAGTACGTTGATTGAGGGCTCGGGGGTGGCTAGTTGTAGCAATATTTTTTGCAATTTAGCCTACGGTTGGGTGGAGAGTTGTCCCCAAAACCCTCTGCTGAACTAGTATGACAAGCAAGCATCAGAAGTTTCACAACACCCGGGAAATACCAAGGAATCTCTATCCTTTTTCCCACTTTCGGAATCAGGCATAAGCCTCCTCAGTCTGTATCCTAGTCCAAGGCTGGCCCCAAGGCTCGCGCCTGACTCAGACCTCATCTGCCCCAAGGCAGGCATCCGGTACAGTGCTCAATGTCACCGGCATCTCGCAAGGTTGGCCCACTCCCTCCACAACTCACTAAGGCGCACAACCCCAGGCATCGAAGTCCTTACACCCCTACCAGACTTCGGCATCCCAATACAATACTAGGCACCTAGCCTAGAACATCAAGCACTTGGCCTCCTCAAGATGGTCCCATAGCCCTTCAAGATCTATCCATCAAGAGCTGCACAAGACAAAGGAACCATTGGCAGTAGTACGTTGATTGAGGGCTCGGGGGTGGCCAGTTGTAGCAAGATTTTGTGCAATTGAGCCTACGGTTGGGTGGAGAGTCATCCCCAAAACCTTGTTGCAGTTAGCAGACTTCAACTGAAATCACAGATAAGTGTCTCTACTTATAGTTTTGAACTTTGATGTTAATTAGTTGATAATTGCATGTTTATTATACATCGCTTGATTAATCTAATTAATTATGTGTTGTTATTTTGGGGCTGTTACAGAAGGTGCGGGATACAACAACAAAACTACTACAGCAGTTTGAGCAGTAGCAGAAGCAAGTGCTGAGCACCATACAGAAGGATCTATGTGAGCTACAAATCCAGACAACTAGGATCCATGTAGGTTTAGGGGAGAGCAGCATGGAAACAACTAGTTTGGCATCAGGGACCACTCAAGCAGCAGAGTTGGTTCGTTCATTGGATCTCTGGGAAATCGTGCTGCTTGATGGAGCTCTAAGCATGGAGGCAACTGCTTACAAGCATATTGTCAGCACTTTGAAGAATATTGGCCTCAAACTAGCCGCACTTCCCAGTGAATTCCTTCACACACTACAAGCAATTGTGATCGTAGAGATTAGGGTCTAGGAGCAGCGCTCGTTGAGCTTGATCATCGATTACAAAGTCAACAATGAACACATGTTTGCAAAGAAATCAATAGCACTGGAAGCATGGAAGAAAGTTTAGGAGAAAAAAAAAACGAACTGTAGTCGTGGTGGCCAAGGCATGCAAGATAATCCCTGAGATGCATATACTAGAAGAAGCGTCGTTGGAGGCCAAGATTAGAAAGTTGGCTACAGGTGTGTGCGACACAAAAACAGAAGTGGCCAAGGTTCAATTTGAACTGAACCTGAAAATAACAGAGCTCAAGTTGAGGTCATAGCGTTCAACTCCATCAGAGGTCAGAGAACTATTGGGTTGTGTTATATTCTTTCCACGACTAGCCCATGTAGTTAATCAAGGTTAGAGGGGGGTAGGTCACAAGGGGTTTGAGGGGCACCCATAACCCCACTTTATGGGGTCCGGGGCAGCTCCCCGGAAAATTTTGGTTTTGGACCCTATGTTAGGTTGGGTGGACCCATCTATGGTTTTGTGCATGATTTTTGCACATGTTCTTGGACGCGATGGTTTTCGGTCCATAGTTTTGGACGCGATGGTTTTTCGGTCCATGGTATTGGATGCTTCAACATGTATAAATATGTATTGTAACATTGAAAGGAACATAATGAAAAATCAAGTTGGTAGTCCCGGTTTTGGGATCCACAGGAAAATCTCTGTGTATATGTGTTTTATGTGTTATGCTCTCGCATTTTTTATTTTCTGTGTTTTAGAATTCGTATGCCGGTAATTTCTGTACAGGGTTAAGAACTACATTCAGTATCAGAGCTGTTTTGGCTTTAAGGGGACGCCTTTGTTGCTGAGGGGTTTTGATCAGGCCTGTGGTAGACCCTGTTCAGTGGGAGATCTGCAAGATCGATTCTAGTGGTGAAAGAAGATGGCGAGCAGTGGAAAGATAGAGATCGAGAAATTTAATGGTCAGAGTTTTGAGTTGTGGAAACTCAAGATGGAGGATTTGTTGGTGGATAAAGATCAGTGGATCATAGTAGATCCGGGTACTAAACCAACGGGAGTGACCGATGAAGAATGGAAGAAGTTGGATCGAAAGGCAAAGAGCATAATACGATTTTGTGTCTCAGATTCAGTATTGTTGAATGTATCAGGGGAAGCTACGGCGAAGGCTTTGTGGGACAAGTTAGGGACTTTGTACCAATCTGAGTCTCTAGTGAATAAACTATTCCTGCGGAAAAAGTTGTATAACCTGAGGATGAAATATGGAGACTCGGTGACAAAGCATTTGAACGAATTTAATACCGTGGTAAGTCAGTTAGAATCTGTTGATATTAAAATTTCAGATGAAGATAAGTGCATCAGTTTGTTGTGTTCTATACCAAATTCATGGGACAGTCTAGTTATTTCAATAGGTAGCAATGCAATTTCCTTGTAGTTTGATGAAATAGTCTCAACCCTTCTAACGGAGGAGATGAGACGGAAAAATATGGAGAGCCAGAATGGTGATGCCTTGTCTGTATGAGGAAGGTCCCAAAATAGAAAAAAAATAAGTCATTGAGTGGGAGATCTAAATCTAGAGGGAGATCTAAATCTTCAGGAAAACCTGTAAAGGTGGTGTGCTAGAAATGCGGAAAGGAAGGCCATTATAAAAGGGACTGTAAATCTAAAGCCCCTGACAAAGGAAAGGGATATAATAAGGCTCCTTCTACAGAGGCAAAAACCACCTCAGATGAAGGTGGGGATGTGTACTTGGCTTCTTCAAGTACACATGTAGATCATGAGGCATGGTTGATTGACTCAGGTGCATCCTTTCACTTCACTCCCCATAGAGAGTGGTTCTGCGAGTATGAGAAATACGATGGTGGTGATGTCTTATTAGGGGATGATAGGAAGGCTAGAATCGTTGGTCGCGGAAAAGTAAAGTTGAAGTTGCAAGGTGGAAGGGTTAGAACACTTCTGGGTGTTTTGCATATTCCTGCATTAGCCAGAAATCTAATTTCTGTAAGCAAGTTGGATGATGCAGGTGTAAAAATAGTGTTCGAGAAGGATACCTACAAGATGGTTCGAAGAGCACTGGTATTGATGCGGGGTGTTCGGACTGGAACTTTGTACAAACTGCAAGGTAGCACTGTTGTTGATGGGTGCAATAGTTCTGTGGTTCCTGAAAGTGGAGCAGAAAATCTAGTGGTCTCTAGAGAGAAGACCATGTTGTGGCATCAAAGGCTTGGACATATTGGAGAGAAGGGCCTTTGAATACTTCATGGTAAAGGTATGGTAGAAGGTGTCAATAATAGCTCTCTGGATTTTGATTTCTATGAAAATTGTGTATATGGGAAGCAGAATCGGGTGAGTTTCCCCTCTGGTGGTAAGAGGTCAAAACAGATATTAGAGCTTGTGCACATCGATGTGTTTGGACCTATGAAGGTTCCATCACTGGGTAAGTCTGTATACTATGTATAATTTATAGATGACTTCTCAAGGAATACATGGATATATTTCCTTAAGAAGAAATCTGAAGTCTTTGACAGGTTTAAAGAATTTAAGGCTTTGGTGGAAAACTATACAGAGAAGAAGATAAAGGTGTTGAGGATAGATAACGGTGGAGAGTTTTGCAGTAAGGAATTTGAAGAATTCTGTAAGAAGTGTGGTATAGCATGGCAAAAGACTACTCCATATACACCTCAGCAAAATGGAGTTGCAGAAAGAATGAACAAGACATTAATGGAAAGGGCAAGAAGCATGCTCAGTGGTGCTGGGTTAGGACAGGAATTCTGGGCAGAGGCGGTGGATACTGCATGTTACCTGGTCAACAGGTCACCTTCATCAGCATTGGAGGATAAGACTCCACAAGAGGTATGGACTGGTAAGAAACCCTCTCTTTCACATCTGAGGGTTTTTGGATGTGATGCGTATGTACATGTTCCAAAGGAGAAACAAATTAAGTTGGATAGTAAATCTGAAAAGTCCATCTTTGTTAGGTATAAGGATGGTTTAAAGGGTTATAAGCTTTGGAACCCAGTAACAAGGAAGGTTGTGTATAACCGAGATGTGGTGTTCAAAGAGGTGAAAGATGTTATTAAACATGAAGTCTAACCAAAGGAACATGAGAAGATAGAGTTTGAGCTAAAGGAAGAAGAATTAGACTCTATAGCAGAGGAGGAATCAGAAGATGAAGAGCCACAAACTCCGGCTGTGAGAAGATCAGTTCGAGAAAGAAGGCAGCTAGAAAGGTATAGTCCATCTGCTTTCTGTTCAAATTTTGCTTTGTTTTTTATTGATGATGATCCCAGAACTATGAAGGAAGTAGTGGATTCCGAGGATGGAAAACTCTAGAAAGTGGACATGGTTGATGAAATGGCATCTTTGCACAAAAATGATGCTTGGGATCTGGTGGAGTTGTCGGATGGAAGGAAACCCATTGGCAGCAAATGGGTGTTCAAAAAGAAGACAAACGCAAAAGGAAAAGTGGAGAAATACAAAGCTCAGTTGGTAGCAAAAGGTTATTCCCAGGTGCGGGGAATTGATTTTTGTGATATTTTTTCTCTTGTTGCCAAGGTAACTTCTATTAGATTACTTTTATCTGTTGATGCTTCTTTTGATTTTGAGGTAGAACAGATGGATGTGAAGACAACATTTCTTCACGGGGATCTGGAAGAAGAGATCTACATGAAGCAACCTGAAGGCTTTGCAGTGAAGGGTAAGAAAGAACTTGTATGCAAGTTAAAGAAGTTTCTGTATGGGTTAAAACAGTCACCAAGGATGTGGTATCAGAAATTTGATACATTTATATGGGGACTTGGCTTCACCAAAAACAAAGCAGATCACTGTGTATATTTTAAATTAATTGGTGACTGTGTTATTTATCTGGTCTTGTATGTGGATGATATGTTGTTGGTTGGAAATGAAAAAGAAGTTATCCAAGATTTAAAGACCCAATTGTCCTCCAAATTTGACATGAAAGATCTTGGTGCTACAAACTATATTTTGGGCATGGAAATTAAAAAATATCAGGCAAAGAGGAAGCTCTGGTTAAACCAGAGGAGGTATGTCGAGACAATATTGTAGAGGTTTAATATGAAGGATAGTAAACTGGTGAAGGTTCCTATTCCTGTAGGTGTGAGGTTATCTATTGAACAGTGTCCCAAGACACAAGAAGAGGAAGAGAACATGTCCCGTGTTCCATATGAAAGTGCAGTCGGTAGCCTGATGTATTCAATGGTATGTACTAGACCAAACATTGCACATGCAGTGGGAGTATTGAACAGGTTTATGTCAAAACCAGGAAAGGAGCATTGGACAGCAGTGAAGCAGGTTTTCAGGTATTTGCATGGCACTAGTGATTATGGTTTGTGCTACCAAGGAAGACCAGGATTTGACAGAGTGTTGGATATTCGTGGCTTTGTTGATGCAGACTGGGCTAGAGATCTGGATCAGAGAAGATCTACAAGTGGGTATGTGTTTAACCTATTTGGTGGTGCAGTC
This sequence comes from Pinus tabuliformis, assembly GCA_031772625.1. NCBI lineage: Eukaryota > Viridiplantae > Streptophyta > Pinopsida > Pinales > Pinaceae > Pinus > Pinus tabuliformis. Next base: position 298,436,948 of record CM062814.1, read on the forward strand.
AGTTGGATGAGTAAGAAACAATCTGTAGTGGCACTATCAACTACAGAGGAAAAATACATGGTAGCCCTCATGCAAGCAAGGAAGCAGTTTGGTTGTAGAGATTGTGTTCAAGTATGGGGTTAGTATAGGAAGATATAAGGATAGACTGTGACAGCCAAAGTGCAATTTTCCTGGCAAAGAACCCTGCATATCATTCAAAGACAAAGCACATTGATGTTCAGTATCACTTTGTGAGGGATATGATAGAAGAAAAAAAGGTGTTGATAGTAAAGGTGGACACTTTGAAGAATACTGCAGATGCATTGAAAAAATCTGTGAGCTCTGAGAATTTCTCTTGGTGTAGAGAAACAATGGGTGTTGCAGGGCTAGATAAATGACTAAGCTCTCTTGTGGCCCCCTGTGGAAAGAAAACAACAAGTGGGAGAATGTTGGGTTGTGTTATATTATTTCCATGACTAGCCCATGTAGTTAACCGGGGTTGGGGGGGGAGGTCACAGGGGGTTTGAGGGGCACCCGTAACCCCACTTTATGGGGTTTTTGGACCCTATGTTAGGTTGGGCGGACCCACCTATGGTTTTGTGCATGATTTTCGAACATGTTTTTGGATGCGATGCTTTTCATTCCATGGTTTTGGATGCGATGGTTTTTTGGTTCATGGTATTGGATGCTTCGACATGTATAAATATGTATTGTAACATTGAAAGGAACATAATGAAAAATCAAGCTGGTAGTCCCGGTTTTGGGATCCAGGGGAAATCTCTGCGTATATGTGTTTTATGTGTTATGCTCTCGCATTTTTTATTTTCTGTGTTTTAGAATTCATATGCAGGTAATTTCTGTACAGGGTTAAAAACTACAAGAACAATGTGAAGCCGTTGTAAACAATGGAGTCGCAACAGTAGATGTCGCGGTGGTGGATTACACTATGCTTTTTGAGCAATCCATGGAGGTAGTTAGGGCTCTGCAGGAAGATCCTAACCTGCAGAGGTTAAACATAGAGGCTCGTGAATTACAGCAGTGATATAATGAAGCAAGAGTGGCAGCACGCACTGCCGCTATAGCACAACGATTGGCAAAGCTGCAGGAGGCGAAATAGTTGCTCTTATAGGTGGAAGCAGCGCAGAGGAAAGAGGCAGTCCTTAAGGCTAGATTGGGGCCTTGGCTAGTTGAGGCCTATGTTATCTCCACCACCATTAAGGAGAAGTTGGAAAACCTACAGAGAATGCAACAGAAGATCAAGGAAGATAGTGCAGGACCAACAACAAAGAAGCTGGTGGAGTAGATCAAATAGGCAGTCGCACAGAGCACGAATGAGGTAGCAGTGGCACAAGTAGAGTTGGGAGGCGTTCACAGTAAGATCTCCACACCAATAGAGTGACTCATGGGCGAGTCACGATCTTTGTGTTGGGGGCCTATTGGGACAGGGTCCCCTAGGGTCAACTTTGGGGCAAAAGCCCAAGTTTCTGGTAGAAATCCCAAGTTTTTGTTGTGTAAAGTGTAAAGTATCCACAAATTGTGGTTGTGGAGTGTGAGATAGTAAAGTTTCATAAAGGGTTTTACCCTTCCTTTATGTAAGTTGTGTTGGGTTTAGAAGATCTACCCATGGTCCGCGGACCATGGGATTGTATAAGTAGGAGAGTCTTAGAGAGTCTAAGGCATAAAGGAAAATTATGAAGATGAATGTAATGGGTCAATAGAAGAAAGAGTGAAGAGTGAGTAGAAGAGAGGCTTTATAGTTGTGTGCAGAGAGGCCTAGAGTAGAGTCTGGAACTGAGTGCGTGAGCCCCTGCAGCAGAGTGCGCAGAGTAGTCTTGAATCTGTAAGCAGAACTGAAGTATCAATAAAGAGATTATTCCAGAAATATCTGTGTCTGTCTATTTACATCTATTATGAATGAATGTGCTATTATGTTATGATGAATGATGGGTTTATGAATTTAATACTGTATTGATGCGCGATTTTACATGATTTATCTGGTTATATGAACACAAGTAATAATACCTATTTACGCAAATAATATCTTAATGCATGCTAAAGTTATCGAACACTTAAACCGATCTGGGTAAATACAAAACTAAATTAAAACTACACTAAACAAGACAAAAATTAGCTTGATGAAGCAAAAAAAATCAACAGAGGTATAGGAAAAGGATCCTCTTCATTGATTGTTGGTGGTAGAAGAGTTACAGTAGAAGTATCAAAGACACCTGAAGGGAATTGTGTAAGCAATGGTGCTAAAAAACTCTCAACAAGGATTTCCATTTCTCAATCTCTTTTGAAAGCTATTTCTCTCTTAAAGAAGCATAGAAGACTCTCTCAATGATGGAATTCTCCTCACAATGGTAAGGTAGATTGCTTGGGAGAAATTTTGGAAGCATAATATTACACTTATTGTTATTGTTTTTGGCTCTCCATGAATTTGAATTTATATATATATTTGGACACTCCTTCCCTCCTTTGGCTCATCAATGTGATTGTTTTCCTCATAAATGAGATGAGAGCTACCATCCTCTTGCCTTTAAGGCTTCTTGGGGCTCAAGTCTCGAATTGTCATCCCATCATGTCAAGAGTTGGAGTGTTTCTTAAGAAAGTTCACGACTGGAGGTGCAGACTGGACTTTTCATGATCACACAACTATCAAAGAAAAATTCACACGGTCGTTAATTGTTTTGCAGTGATGCCCTCGCGCAAGTCAATTTTTTAATTGAACCTTTGAAAAAAATTGACTTTTGGTCTTCATGATGCCTTCAACTGAAAATGTAACCTCCATGTGTGTTGATCACTGAATTTGAGTGTGTTTTTTCTCTTACATATGAGTGTACGATTTTCTCATGATAAAAATTCCCCCCTAATGTTTGAGGTTAGGAGGAAGCACATAACCAAAATACATCACGTTTTTTTCTAATCTGACTGAGAGTCTTGCTAACTTCTTGAGAGATAGAGAAACTTACTGTGGAGATGATTAGGAAAATATCCTTGATTGAGAACTAAATAAAACCATGCTATGAAGAAATATTGATACAAAAGTGTCTATACAAGGTGCGAATATCCCATGCTCATTATGATGACTATGACCAAGTATTACAATCATATAGGAAATGGTCATGTCAAGTCAGTGTTGATGTGGCTAAAATGTTGATGGTTGAAGATGATAATTTTTTTCACCCTTAGTGGCATCTCTGACAAATAGACTAGATTCGGTGCTCTCATGCATTAAATGTAAAGCACTATTGAATGAGGTGTTATGGGATGCATGGGTATTCGACTCTAGGTGTCCTCATGCATCAAAAGTAAATCATTGTTGAATGAGGTGCTATCAAGTGCATGGGTCTTCGATCAAATAGGAGAACTGCAATGGTCACGATATGTACAAACATGTAGATGGGTGCCCCAAGAAAATGGTAGCCTGCGTGATGATGCAGGTGGGTTTTTTTCTAAGGGTGAGGGCCCCATTGGTTGGTCTCAATGTGAGGTTGACGAGGTAGATGAAGTGATGCAAATGGGTTATTTCCATATGGAGGAGTGGTATGCCAAATGTAGGATGTGGGTGTGCATTCGATTCAATCTGATAATGAGTAATAATGGTGGCTTGGGAGTGAGGTTAGTAAGAAAATGAGTGAAGAAGAGAAGTATGAGGTTGATGTTCTAGAAATGTATATGAAATGGCTCCCAAGCTTGGGGGAATGGTCATGGGTACCAATAGTGTGAGGGGAACTATGAAATTGGGTAATCCATGTAAGGGAAGTGTTATCGACTAACATGGATGTTTACCATGTGCAGGTGGAAGTTGATGGTAAACGTGGTCGAGATGGTGGACCTTATGGTTTATTTCAAAGAAATGATGTTAGGATATGCAAAGATTTGGAGGAAGCCTATCATGTTGGGTGAAGAGTGATACCTTCACTATCGATTGACACAGGGGTACTGATTTTATTGAGAAACTACAAGAAACCTACAACTTCAAAAACCAATACTCCAAGTGATAACATCTTGATGAAACAATATGAAAATTGAAATTTGTTGAACAGGTTGAACCAAAAAACACGGAAATGCGCACCTAATGGTTAACTCTGAAATGTGAGATGGACCCAAAAATGAGTATGTTGATGAAATGAATAGAGGGTACCATGATGTAGGTGAGGATGTCTTGATCCCAACACCCCTGATGATTTTGTGAAGGGAAATCGTGAGCTCCTGAATGGGCCTCTAGAAGAATGATAGAAAGGGAAATATATAAGGGGGTGGGGCCAATATTTCCACCTCATTTGCACTTACTAACTTGGACCCTAGAGTGGAGCCCAAGAGTTGTTTCAGTTGTGGCAGTAAACTAGTGCACCTGGGTAGCACACGAGGAGGGCCTAGTTAAAGGTCTTGACCCACCCTTCATGAATTTAGTAGTCTAGGGTAGATAGGCCATACAGGATGCCTTGTACGGACATTTTTAGGAAAAATTTTAGAAAACCAAGCGAGTAACTATGAAACAACCACACAAGGGCACATGTGTTTATGGCTTACAAACGCATGACACATGCATGTAGGGGGGATATAGTTGTGCATTATGTGCGACTATGAGGGAAAAAACCGCAAGACTTTCGTGTTGAAGACTTTGCAGCTAAAGGGGTTAGAGTCAAGCGTAATGCCCGACTATATTGAAAAAGGCATGAGGACCCTCGACCGAGGCTTTCGTGGGTAAGGAGATGACAGTCACACAATGCATGTGATTGTATAGGGGAAACGTTCATGACAACGCGCATTTGTTTGGGTAACAGATGCACAACCACACACCTATTTTTGGAACATACATGTGTTACTACCAAAAAGTCAAAACTTTGTTTATGGGGTTGATTTCTTGGTTTTCCTAGATTTTGGGTAGGATGGTGACATGGCCTAAGCGTGATTAGGACTATTTGCATACTACAGTGGTCTATGATGCTCAAGCTCGAGCTCAGATAGTGAGCTGGGGGTTACTGAAGGTTGTTCAAAATCCTCTACTGAGGTTATAGGAAGAATTCCTTCAATTTATGGTTAGTTGATGGCAGCTGAATAGGAAGGTTTTTGTCATTCGAGGCACATACATGGAATTCACCCAGAGGTGGATGTGTATTTTGTTACAAGGTTGGTACCTCGAGGTGAGGTGCTACTGACAGAGCTCCCACAAAGACGGGTGGTGCTGATAGCTTGGGATCATGATCACTACCGATATGATCCACTCAACCAAGGTTGCATCTATGTTGCATTTATTTTGGATTTGGAGATGTAGGCGGCAGCGGCTATGATAGTACGGTTGGTGGGGTCAATAGCCCAAAGCTAGATTGTAGGTTTCCATATTGTAGTGATAGAGAGGATGCGGGTAGGAACCTTCTTTGATTAGGAAGGCTTCCTTCATTAGATGACGACTACACTGTTTTCATAGGTCGTTAGAGGGAAGGTGAGTAGATTTTTCTATGGCAGTGTGTTGTGCAACATTAATTACGAGAGAGTAATGATGTTGCAGCTAGTGATACTAGTGGAACTCAGGCCATCAAGAGAGCAATAGATTTGACATTTAGCACCCTTGATTCCATGGGTAGGTGGAGGGGAGGTAGGGCAGTATAGGATGCCCATAGTTGAGGGTTCATTTCAGCCTAACCCTTAGTTGATTCTTGAGTTCCCTTATGCTGGTGTGGATTTATGAGGAGATCCAAAGATGGGCTTACCCCCAGGTGATTCTTAGGGCCGAGTAGGTATGCGAGTATGATTTCAAAATTTTATGATTTGTAAATGTTTTTTTATGATATATCTTTATGTTGATATTATTTATGTTTTCTTGTAGATGTTGGACCATGAGAGCACCCTTTAGGTAGGTTGGTAGGGTCTGATCCATGTGAACCTGGTGGGGCTAGTGCTACTAGAGGGAAACAACACAGATGAGAGGAATGAGTAGAGGAGAGGCTCATGTAGAGGGTGAACCTGGAGATAGGTGGGCCAGTTGAAGGAGGAGGGGATGGAATTCTCTAAGCAGAGGTAGAGCGACTGTGAGATCTGGCAGAGGCTATTGATGATGCATGTGATCACTTGGAATATTTAATCAGGGGTGTGCCTGACATTGGGTGGGAATTTTGGGTGAGGACACCATCAGGAGGATGATGTCATGAGATAAGGAGTAGCACCCAGTTCCCCGGCGAGTGGTAGTGGCAATGGTTATTGCGCGGCCAATTTTGGCTCCTGCACCAGATGACGCAATAGGACCTCCATTAGGTGGTGCAGGGGGCCTAGGTGATGTAGGGGTCATTGGGTCCCAACCATAGATGTAGGATATCATATACCAAGGGAAGCACCCAATATGAGGATGCTCCCCTTTTTTTAATGACTCATTTTTCTGGCTATGACCAACGGATATACATATTTCTTAGATGATATATATATATATATATATATATATATATATATATATATATATATATATATATATATATATATATATATATATATATAGACATATATAGATTGAGTTATTTTTTTCTGCTGTCATGGTGTGCCTATATGTTATATGGGATGTATTTTCATTTATTTGATGGACATGTTCATTTTGATTCATGTGTCTTGATGATGATGTATATTTGTTAGGTCCCTATAATACTAGTGTATCCCCCTTATTGTTATTGTTGTGCCCTTAAATTATTGTTGTTATGTAGGATCTGATTATATTGTGACCCCTTAGACCCCTATATATACAAAGGAGGTCTTGTCATTTGTATCATCCAAGAATTATTCATTTATGTAATGCAAAGAAGGTTCCCCCCTCGAAGAGGATAATTTTTAAGTCATTGATTTATCTATTTGTGAGTTGGTTGCATAACCTTTGGTATCAAAGCTTTGGATTCTAAGGTTTCACTACTTCAAACATGTCATCGTGGAATTTTCGCTATAACCTTTTTCTACAAAGATTCAGATGCTGAAATTGAAACAATGTGGAGCCGAAATCTTGCTAAACCTCATGAGTGAATTTTAGATATTGTCTCACTATATTTGTGAAGATATGATCCAAGGAAGTTAGGGTTTGTGCAACATCCATAATCCCATCTCAAACATATGACCTTGGGAGAATCATCATAACTTTCTCTATGAGCATCGGATTTAAATTTTGTAAAAAGTGATAGAAAGAGGATGGAATTTAGTTTTTTTGGTATCATTTTTAGAGCCGAATGTCGAAACAGTGACACATGGAACACCGTACAAGTTTGTTGTACTGAACCAATCTATAATCAGGTCATTGTGGGAGATTGGGCATAACTCTTTCTTGAATAATCCAATATCAATCAAAATTTTGGAGTTGGAAATAGGACTTAAAGGGATACTAAAATATGAAATTTCAAATCTTGGAGATCCGCAATCACAGAGATACATCATATTCAATATCAAGCTCCTACAAAGCAAGAAAAAGGTGTGTATTTTTTAAAATTTGAATAAATTATGTTTGAATATATAGTTTGATGTGATTCAAAGGGAATAATGAAGCATAAGTATCATTAATTAATGACCCAAAGAAATAAAATGGAAACACCTAATAAGCAACCTGAAATCTCTACTATGACACTTGAAGAAGAGGAAGAAATGCAATGTGATATATCAAAATTACGCAACAAAGCATTAGGGGACTTTTGAGGTCTAAAATGGGCCTCCCAAGAAAAATGTACAGCCAAAATAAACTTCATAAGAACCAATATGGCTCAAGATGATGATATCAACCATGGGGATGATTCACCATTTTTGGAGTAAAAAAGTAAAAAGATTAAAAATAATAAAATAATAAACTACTTTTTCAACTCGTATTTTCAACTTATCTCTCTAAGGTTTTACACAAATTTTGAGAGGAAGTACTGATTGGATGCAAAATTTAATTCCTCATCCAAAAGGTACCCATATTGCATACATTCGATGGACCCTGCTACACGAAAAATGAGAAATACATGAAAAAACGTGATTGCAATCACGCTTTTCATGTATTTCTCATTTTTCATGTAGGAGGGTCCATCAAAAGTATGCAACATGGGTAACCCTTGGATGAGGAATCAAATTATGCATCCAACAAGTGCTTCCGCTCAAAATTTGAGTAAACCCATAGGGAAATAAGTTGAAAATATGAGTTGAAAAAATAGTTTTTTCTTTTTTCCCTCTAAAATTTGATGATGTCATCTAATATTATTTTATTATTTCCAATATTATTTTATAATTTCCTTAGGAGGCCCATTTTATACCTTAAAAATCCCCTAATGTGCAACAAATTTCGCTCTCATAAAAAGTAATAGAAGCTAAGATAGATGGTATAAAAATGGGCGTGGGAGTTTTGAATGATGGTTTAAAGGAAGACATGGTAGCAATGATCAATGTCAAGATAGAGGGGTTGAAGGAAGGTTTGGAAAATTTTCTAGAAGAAATGTGTCCCAGTGGTGACAAGCCAATCCATGAAAATCACAATTAAGACAAAAGGACTATTAATTATGATTTTAGAGACTCAAATGTGGGGTTTAAGAACAACCACATTCCAAAGATAGATATGAGGAAGTTTGATGGCAAGGATATGGTAACTTGGATACTACATATGGAACAATATTTTGATCTACATGATGTGAAACCCTCACAAAAGGTACATATTGCTTTATATTTAGAACCCAATTAGTTTGTATGGTATAGATGACTTTGTTCTCATAAACCACTTGTCATCTAGTCTATTTTGACGAAGGAAATGATAGCACATTAAGAAGATACAAAGAAAAACACATTCTTTAGCCAATTGATAAATATCAAGTAAAACGGTTCAATTGTGGAGCACATTGAAGATTTCAAAAAATTGAATATTAGGGTAACCAATATTCCAAAGGAGCATGGGATTGATGTCTTTATAGGGACTTTAAAAGATAACATCCAACATGAGGTTCACCTTTGGGAAGCCAGTTTATTGTAGAAGGAATTCAGGGTGGAAAGAAAAGCTGAAAGCAAAATTATGGCAACAAGGAAGTCTACCACTCACAGCTATAAATATGGAAGTGTTGTTGCTCCTAGTGTTCCACAACCTACAAGGTTGACAACACAAAAATTGGAGGAAAAAAGAGAAAAAGGTCTTCATTAAATTTGTGACAGCAAATACACTATAGGTCATAAGTGTGCTAAGAAGAAATTATTCTACATAGATTGTGAAGAGGAGGAAGAAAAGGAACAAGAAACATCAAAAGAGGAGGATATACACCAGGAACCAACCCCAGAGAAAGAAGAAATGAATCCGACCATATCTTGTAATGCATTGGCAGGAATTACCACTCCTCAAACTCTCAAGATAGAAGGATATATCAAGAAGAAAAAGGTAATAGTGTTGATTGATTCAGGTAGTACCCATAATTTTATTCATTGTAACATAGCGAAGGAATTGAATTGCTTCCTATATCTAGCACCAGAGTGTCAAGTGATTGCTGCAAATGGAGGAACTATAAATTTCTCTAGAAAGTGCCATAATATCAAGCTAACCATGGGGGAATATCTCTTGAATAGTCCAATAATCTCCATTCCAATGGGTGGTGCTGATGTTGTACTATGAGTGCAATGGTTACAATCTTTGGGGATGATATCTTTCAATTTTCATGAACTTTCCTTGAATTCTTTTTGGGAAGGAAAGGAATTTGAATGAAGGGGTATCATATGGAAACCAGGAAAGATAATCATCTCTAATGGTAGGACAAAGATTCTAAAGAAAGAACAATGGGGTGTAATTACAAAATTATACTCATTAGGGGTTCAAACATCAAAAGCATCTATTTCTCTAGATCTCCAAAATGTCTTGGACAATAATTCTAAGGTTTTTGAGACTCTGAAACGCCTCCAACCTATTCATGATCAGGATCATGTGGTTCACTTGATTTCAGGAAGTGTTCCTCCAAACATCAGACCCTATATATATCCTATGCCCAAAAGAGTGAAATTGAAAGTATGGGTGCATAAATGCTAGAGGCTGGTATATTTCAACCTAGACAAAGTTATTTCTCTACTCCAGTAGTATTAGTGCAAAAGAATGATGGATTATAGGGAGCTCAATAAGATCAATATTAAACATAAATTTCCCATTCCTGTCATTGATGAATTTTTGGATGAATTACATGGAGAAATTTACTTCACCAAGTTGGATCTTCGTTTAGGATATCATCAAATTAGAAATAAGAATGAAGACATTCCGAAAACAACATTCAGAACTCATGAGGGTCATTATGAATTTTTGGTCATGCCTTTTGGCCTTACTAACACAGCTTCCACATTTCAAGGTTTGATGAATTCCATTTTCAAACCCTTCCTTAGAATATATTTGTTAATATTTTTTTATGATATATTAATCTACAAGAAGTCTTGGAAGGATCATGTTTAACATGTTGACAGGGTGCTCAAACTATTGGCGGAGAAACAATTATATGAAAAAACCTCCAAATGTTTCTTTGGAGTACATGAGGTGGAATATTTTGGTCATATTGTATCTCATGAGGGTGCTAAGGTAGACCCTAATAAAATTATAGCCATTGAGGAATGGAAAATCACCACAACCATAAAGCATCTTCGAGGATTTCTCAGGTTGATAGGGTATTATTGCAAGTTTGTTAAGAATTATGGGAGAATAGTGGCACCTCTAACATCATTACTGAAGAAAGATGCATTTTCTTGGACTCCAGAAGCAACGAAGGCCTTTGAACATCTTAAAGAGGCAATGTGCCAAGCACTGGTCTTAGCTATGCCAGACTTCACAAAAATTTTTATTGTGGAATGTGATGCTTCAGGAAATGGAATTGGTGTTGTTTTAATGCAAGAAGGAAGACCCATTTCTTTTGAAAGTCATCCAATCAAAGGAAAATATTTACACAAACCTATTTATGAGAAGGAAATGTTGGAAATACTACATGCACTAAAACAATGGCAACCTTACTTAAATGGGAAGACACTTTAAGGTAAAAACAGATCATGATAGTCTTAAATACTTTTTGGACCAAAGATTATCTTCAGAAGAGTAGAAAAAATGGGTGACAAAGATGTTTGGTTATGACTTTTAAATCATCTACAAAAAAGGGAAGCAAAATGTTGTTGCAAATCCACTCTCAAGAAAGGATGAGGATGTGGGAGTAATGATTTGTTCCATTTCTATTATCCAACCTGAGTGGATTACCAAAGCAAGGGATGAATGGAAGAATGACGAAGAGCTATGGTCAATTATTCAAAAGTTGTAGCAAGATCCAATCACATATGATACATTTAGCTAGAATAATAATTCATTATGGTACAAATATTGCTTATATCCTTGTACGAGTTCCCAGCACAAAAAAAAATATTCTTTTGGAATTGCACACCTCTCCCTTAAAAGGGCACTCAGGATTTTTAAAAACTTACCATAGGTCCAAGAAAGATTTTTTTAGGATGGCCTTAAATCTAATATTCAGAAATTTGTGCAAAATGTTTGGTATTCCAACAAAATAAAGCTGAGACAGTTAAGACTGCGAGTATGCTACAACCTTTAGCCATTCCAAGTCAGCATTGGGAAGAGGTATCAATGGATTTTATCACAGGTTTACCCAAGTCTGAATGAAAGAACGTCATCATGGTGATAGTTGATAAACTTACCAAGTATGCACAATTTTGTGCATTATCTCATCCTTTTAAAGCCAACATAGTTACTATTACATTTATGGAAACAATTCAAAAGCTTCATGGAAATCCAAATATCATAGTAAGTGACAGAGATCCCATTTTCACTAGAAATTTTTAGATGGAATTATTTTCTTGTCTTGATACTCAATTAACTCATAGCTCATCTTATCATCCTTAATCTGATGGGAAAACTGAGATAGTGAATGAATGTTTGGAAGGATATCTTCGTTGCTTTGTATCTAAAAAAAGCCACAATGGTTCAAGTGGTTACCTCTAGCTGAATGGTGGTTTAACACTTCCTTCCATACTGAAACAAAAATAATCCCATTTATGGAACTTTATGGATATCATCCACCATCCATCACATAATCTTTAAGAGAAAATTATAAGGTTCAAGCTGTGGAAGATCACATCGAGCATTAAAAACAATTTATCCAAATCTTAAAGGATAACCTCACTCTGACACATAATCAAATGAAACAACATGTAGATCAGCGTCACAATGAAAGAAGTTTTGATGTAGGTGATTAGGTATTTTTACAACTACAACCATAAAAACAAATGTCTCTCAAGCAAGCTAATAAGGATAATAAATTATCACCCAAATACTACAATCTTTACAAGGTGTTGCAAGAGATTGGTACTATGGCATACAAAATGGAGCTGCCTACATCTTCCCGAGTACACCCAATTTTCCATGTTTTATGCTTAAATAAGGTTATAGGTGACAAGCTTCCAGTTCAAACAATGTTGACAGAACTTGATGAAGAGGGAAAAATCATATTTGAGCCTAAAGTGTTTATGAAAACAAGAACTCGACATCTATGGAATTGATTAATTTCAGAGTATCTCATTAAGTGGAAGAACTTACCCGTTGAAGATTCCACATGGGAGGATGAGAATTTTATATAGAAGCATCCAGAACTACTCAAGTGTTGAGGAAAACACTTTTTTGAAGGAGAGGGGCATGTTAGGTCCTTATAATACTAGTGTATCACCCTTATTATTATAGTTGTGCCCATGTAGCCCCCATATTGTTATTGTTGTACGCAATAGAAGCCCACTATTGTGATTGTTGTGCCCTTATATTATTATTGTTATGTAGGCTTTGATTATATTGTGAGCCCTTAGACCCCTATATATACAAAGGAGGTCTTATCATTTGTACCATCCAACAATTGTTCATTTATGTAATGTAAAGGAGGGTTCCCCCTTGAAGAGGATAATTTTTAATTCGTTGATCTATCTATTCATGAGTTGGTTGCATAACAATATTTGATGCGTGCCAATTTAGGATTGATTAGTGATACAATCAACTATAGGATTTTGACTTCTTCATATGTATATGTGATATGATTAAAACCATGTGCCATAATTTGTGCATTCACAAATTTATGAAAAATGCAAAGGGTCACGTACCCTAAAGGTTCTGTTTAACTACAAGAAAACAAGTTGGGAGTCAAGGAACACATGCAGGTGACTGATGCCTAGGTGGGAGGCATCAACCAAGAGGCCAATGACGACATCATATTTAGCTTTCAATTATTGATGGATGATCCAATTTAAAGCCAATTCTAGTGGAGGGACATCGAGATAGGGGAGTGTATGGCCTAGGGTGTTGCAGCGATATTTTGCGACCATCGAGAAGCACCATCAACAAACCTATTGGGGTAAGCTAGATAATGATCCATTTGCGACACATGATGAAAATGTGGTTTTAGAATAAATTTGTGATGAAGTTATTATCATAAAAAATAATTCAAGGTGCATGCTTCTACATCATAATGCTGAATTAAGATTTATGGGTAGAATTTTTGAGGTAGAGCCCATTGATGGGGTCCTTGAGACAAGTCCCATCTAGTTATGCTAACATATAGACACCTTTGAGAAGGAAATGTTCAATTATGTATGGGCCTTTCCATAAAGTTTTGAACTTTATTGGTCCTAAATCTTCTTTGGCGACATCATAGTGAAAGATTATGTCCCCATAGATGAATGAACAAGGGGTGATGTTGCAATAAAAGGATCCTTTTTTCCTCTTTTTGTGGGCTTCATTATGTTAGAGGGATTCTCACCGAATTTCATCGATGTTTTCCAACTGTGCTAGCCTCTGTTCTAAAGGTGAGGTATTTTGGAGAATCTTGATGGTTGTGCGTAAGGTAGGGATCTTGCACTTAATAGGGAGTATGACCTTGACCCCATAAACTAAATGGAAAGGTGTGAACCCTGTGGATGCCTTGACCAATGTGTTGCACACCCACAAGGTTGAGAAGACCATGTGATGCTAATTGGTTTTGTGATTGTTCACCATATATTGCAACATTGTTTTGAGGACTTTATTGAAAACTTCTACCTATTCATTATACTAGGGGTATTATAGAGAAGAGAACTCATGGAAGAAGCCCACGAGTTGGGACAATTCTTGGAAAATCACGTTCTCGAAGTGTTTACCATGATCCAAGACCAACTACTTAGGGACACTAAAACAGGTGGTAACATGGTTAAAGAAAAACCATGTAGTGGTATCAATGGTGTTGTTATAAGTAGGCATGGCTTCTTCCCACTTGGTAAAGTAGTCGAATGTGACCACAATGTACTTATGCCCACCTTGAAAATGTGAGAAGGGTCTTGTTGTGATTACCTAATGCAAACGAGCTAGTGGCACTCATTCTTAATGGGTATAATGTTCGCATCACTCTCACCGCTTGATGGCATCAATGCAATCATAGAAGCAAGTAGGCCAAAAATATCCAACACGAAGGATCTTTTGGGTAGTGGCAATACTTGAGAGGTGGCCACTACATGCCCCATTATGGCAGCCATTTAGGACCTGTTCGAATTCATCAATTGCAAGGAAAGAACGTAATATGGTTTACAGTCCACAATGATATAAAACAACTCCTGTGAGGAGATAACGAGGGGCTTGATAGCAAATTGGTCATCAATCATTTCGCAAGAGGTTTGGATTGAGCTTCTGAGTTCGAAGAAAGAGGAGGATATCGTTGTACTAGGGGTCATTTTTGGATATGATGAACAGGTATTCGTTGGGGAAAGCATCGTTCATAGGATACCCTTGAGAATTTGAGGGGAGGTCTGTAATGAATTTTGCAAGAATAAGAGATTTTTTACTTTTAGGGGAAGCAAATTTTAAGTTGAACTTTTGCAAAATGACTACCCATATAGCATACTTATGGTTCATCATAAGATGAGTGAGAAACTATCTCATTGTATTAATTCTCATGATTATGGTGGTAGTCCGCAAGATTATGTAATATCGAAGCTTCTATACTAAGTGTACAAGGGCTAAGGCAATTTTTTCTATGGGCTCCTACTTTAAAGCAGGCCTAGAGAAGCCCTTGATTATGTAATAGCTAACGTGTTCCCTATCATTTCCTTCTTGGACTAATACCCCCATGATGATGACCTTTGATGATGAGAGGTAGAGGGTATAGTCCTTGGTGTGGTCAGGGGCCTAATAAGTGGTTCCTGTGATAATGTATATTTCAAGACCTCAAATGATTTTTGAGCTTCTTAATCCCGTTGTAAGGGAATGTCTTGATGAAGAAGGCACAAAAAACCATGCACACAAGTTCCATAATTAGGGACAAAGTAGCGTAAGAAGTTAACCTTACCTTGCAAGATTTGTAATTACTTTATATTTCTCAGAGGTGGGACTTCTTGGATGGCCTGGAACTTCAAAGGGTCGACCCTAATGCATTGTTGAGAAGAAATTAATCCTCGTAGTCATCCTACACTTATGCAGAAGACACACTTGAGGGGGTTCAAGTATAGGTTATATTGCTGACACCTTTGAAAAATTAGGCGGAGATCTTCCAAATGTTCTAAGTATTTTTTGGATCGTGTCGTGAGGCCATCCAAATAGGCTAGTATTAGTTGTGACAAGTCATGGAAAATATAATTCATGCCCTGCTGGAAGGTGGTGCCAACATTGTTAAGGCTAGAGGCATGATACAATAGGAAAATGTGCCCCATGGGGTAGTAAACATTGTTTTGTACCGATCAGTATGTCATATATGAATCTAGTTATACCTTGAGAAGCCATACATAAAGGATAAGACTTCATGCCCGATGCAAGCATCGACTACCTGATCCATGAAGGGCATAGAGTAACTGTCTTTAGGACATGCCCTGCTCAGATCTCTGAAGTCAGTAAAAACCTTAATAGTGCCCTGTTTCTTAATGACAGGTACAGGTTTAGAAACCGAATATGTGTAAGTGATATGGTAGATGAAACATATATTATGAATTTTTTCAATTTCTTGTTTAGTCACTTCTACCTTGGAAGGGTGGAGCTAATGTTGCATTTTCCTAACTAGGTAAGGATCAGGCCATGTGTTGATGTGGTGGTCCATGAGTGTAGGACTAGTTCCTAGAATTTTTGAATAAGACCATGCAAAAATGTCCCTATATTCTTGAAATAAGGCTTTGTAAGAAGCCCCTTCTTTCAGAGAGAAAGTTTCCCCAAGATAGATTTCTTTGACCATACCGGACTTGGTGGAAATATCTACCTTGACTGTAGGTGAGATGTTTGACCTGTTCCCTTCCTCAAATTCATGTGGTGTAGGGATTGGATTTGTTAGCCAATCTACCTATCCAGGTGGTAGGAAGTCCTTTGTTTCTACTGTGTAGATATTGTGATTTGATTTTGTAGTAGGTGTGAACACTTTTTAAGGTAAACAGAAAGATCAATGATGCATGGAATCCCAATATTCAGGTTTCGTCATAAGCTCTAAAATATCTTCATCTAAATGAAAAAGATGGTGTAATGGTGCTAGAGGTTACGGGAGGTCATGAGGATGGGATTAGGACCTGGTGGTGTTGGTTTACCAGCAAGACAATGATTCAATTTTTGTTGTCATAGAACCCAGTGACGTTGAAAGTGCATAGATTGCATGGGTCTGCACAGTTAGGGGTGGTGCAACCTTCATAATTGGTGAAGCGATCTAGAAACTAAGAAATGATGAGAAGACGACACGAATTAGGGTTCCTATGGACAAGGAAATGGAATGTGGTGTTTGGTGTCATCAACACCAAGTAGTAGGAGAATTTCCCTGATGGTAGCTTGATGATGAGTGGGAGAAGATTCAAGAGAGGGTGTTGGCATTCGTGGGAGCCAAGGAATATTCCTTTGTGCGAGGAGGCAGTTTAGGAATTATATGAAGTAGACATCATCGGATGCTACGCAGTCCAAATATTTGCAACATTGGACATGTCTTTGAGTTATGAAAGGTGTTGGTACAAATGTTGCAAGGGTGTGCTTCATGTAATGCAGGTCCCGTGCCAATGAAATACATGGTTTTGTGTAACAACATCTCTCATGGTTCATGATGATGATGGGTGGTTGTTGTCATGTGGTGGGGCATTTTTTAAAGGTGTGTGCCACCTATTGATCTTAGTAGCAGTGGTATGGGAAGGGTTTGTGGTCTTGACGTGAGTTTGCCACAAAGCTTCCCTTGCTTCTTGAAATTGAGGGAGGTATTGGCAGCCCTGTGTATGATGGACTTGGGAAAAAAATGTAACAATGGTTTCACTTACATCAAGACTGGTTTGAACAAACAAGATAGGAAGGTGGACCAATGAGAGAAAAGGGTCCCTGATTCTATTCAACTCTCAACATTGATTAATCTGATGGCCTGATTTGTTACATAGGCCACAGGAGTGGGAAGGATTTAGCAAGGCTGATGTGGGAAGCTTTCCCATCCTATTGGAGACTAACAATAGGTGAGAGGTAGAATTACAATGGGCACAAGGATGAACCGAGTGCAAATCTTCTTCCTCAAAGGCACACTAAATGGTTTTATACACCTTGTTAATAGTTGAAGTGGTATGAAATGATGGTGTGGCAGTGTTGGTCTAATAGAGGGCCACCAATGCATCCTGATAACGAGGAAGATTAGGGAAATTGTGGGTGTAGTGACCATGTGCATAAATAGTGCATGGTTGGTTGGTATGTAAGCCTTTATTACATGATGGCGTGGCTTTGTCTCAGAGAGGTGGAGGTGGGGCCACTATGTTTTGTGGGTAGTGAAGGAGAGCCTTTAACTCCTCTAGTTCCAGGCACTATTTGGTGGGGTGCCCAGACATATCACATAATGCACAGGACAGAGGCACCCTGGGAGAGGAATTGGTTAGGATTTCAACCTTCTTAAGTTTATGCTTGTCCTTTTTGTTGGCACCTACAGGTGCCATACAGTTAGCAGGAAAAAATATGTAATGGTTGGAGGGGTACCAATAGGGATCAATCTAGATGAGATGATGTCTAAACTTGCTGATATGGCTTGTGGGGCGATGGATATCGCGAGATCCATATTTGGAAATGTAAGTGTTTCCATGATTTGGTGTGAGACGAAACCAGGTGGGGGATACAAGAAAGGTGTTTGAGTGATCGCATATGGCAAGAACATTGAGTCAGTAGTTAATGTGCTAAGTGTGTTCTGAGTTGCTTCATTGAGAATGCGGTGTGTTTGAAAAAATCATCATACATAAAGGGGCTATGGGCATAGGCTAGATTACATATGGGTCTCCTAGATATGTGCTTAGGAGTGATGATGCCTTGAACTTTCTTAGGCCTGCTTCAGTCAAAGATGGGATCAAATCTATGGGGGACCCTACGAAGGGTAATATACCATTAGGGGTGGTGAATTCCATTTTCTCATAGTATCTAAGTTGATCTATTGTGACGATATTCCCATCATGTGTGAACATCATGATATGAAACAATGATGATGCTACCATTTTCATGGCCTACATATAACTATGACCCAACAGGATGTTGTAATCTAGTTAGGCATCGAGGACTTCGATATCGATAAGAATTGTTTTGCTGGTGAGCTATACCGGGATGTTCTAAAAGGTCCTACAAGGGTCGAGGGTTGCCTGTCGTATGCCCTAAGTGTAATGGGTGAAGAAGTTAGCTTGGGGGATCCTAGTTTGTGACAAACTAATTTTAACATGATATAGGTAGATTCCCCCTCATCAACGATGCAATAATGGATGGTGATGATCCAGATGGTGTCTAGGATCAAGAAATAAAATATAGATGGAAGTCGTGGTGTAGAATTATCCAAATAAAAAGCCAACAAACACAAATTAGAGCGGTGGGTTGTGACTAATGCATAAATAATGGCTTTTTGTTAGGTTGGGTAGGTTTGCAAAACCTATAATGATGACATGGTAGAAGGTGACTGCGTTAAGTCATCAATGATGCTATTGTTGTGAGTTTCCTTTCAAGTATGGCCCACATAATGTACTGGAAGTTTGATCATCTATGTGATGGTTTCGAAAGGGGGTCGAGGCAATGTCAATGGTGTCATGGTGATAGCGTTAGTTGAGGTGGAAGGATTGGTTTCTAGAGGGGTTAAATAATCTGAGTTTCGTGTTTGTGGGAGAACATCCTCTTTGGCTACAAAAATGTCATAATTGGTTGGGTCACTCGAACTACCCCCAATTGGAATTTGATACCAGTGGGGGATGGGCTCTTGTTGGGTGGCTACTACTCCCTAGTGTGGGAAGGATTCTACATGACTACAGGTTGTTGGTTTGGACCTCCCTACCCTCTGGTTTCTCTCATCCTCTTGAACTCTGGGAGTTGAGGGCATTGATGGGTGTAATACCCATATTCCCCACAAATAGCATAAGAATGATTAGTCCTTATACTAGGGTTTTTGTTTTTCTTTTGGGGTTTTTTGTTATTTTGTCCTTGGTTCTGGTTTTGGTTAGGGGGATTTCCTCCAGCTCATGCCCGCGAAGGTCGTTATTGGTTGTTTCCCCCTATCGAGGTTCCCCTTTTTGTTTTTTCTTTCATTTATTCTTGTTGGAATTTGAAGGGTTTGTTGTGTTCAACTATTCAAATCATTGTTGTTGTTGTGGGAAAGAAGGCTGCAGAAAATTAACCCCGACACTAGGCTGAGCCATGAGGTTGGTATGTTTGGATGCTAAAAAAGGGTAATAAGGGTTCCCTTGTCTTGGGTTAGCATTAGTGATTTGGGAGGTGGACACCACCTATGCAACCCGTGGAAGGTACTAACCAACCTGCATGGGAGGATATTGATTACCCTGAATGTTAGAGTATTGGTTACTCTACATGGTAGGGTTCTGAGAGGGCATAAGATGATTAAAATGATATCCCATGTTGGGTGGAATTTGAGTTGTAAGTTGAGAGCCATATGACTGGAAATGGGTTTGTCCATTATACATGTTTCGAGACTATTAGAAAGTGTTTTTAGGTTTATTTTGGGTGATGGTCCAAATTAGACCATCCACAACACTTGATGCGCTCGATTTATCTTGTCTAAATGACTATAATCGAGGGGCATTGGGTAGGACGTAGTCAAGGTACCCTGACTAAGTATAAATAAGCTCAAATTTTTTGAGATTTACTGATAGCTTCCTTTTCTATTTGGGGAATGGTGGTGGCCACATTTTTTTCTATTGCTAGCACAAGAGATTTTAGAAAAAATTTGAGGGGGAGGCCTTTTGTTATGTTCACTTTACATAGGCTATGACAATTTCGCCACTTATAGAAATGTTCTAAAATATGTGTGAAACGCATTTGCCAGAAGTGGGTGAGTAGCTCTAACCCAGTATCATAACGAACTGGGAGATAACAAAAGGTGAGAAATGATCTATCTAAGGAGTCAAAGGTTCTATGGGAACCTAAGGCCTCGCTTACATACCATTTCATCGTAGGACTAGTGAGGGTGTGTTGAAAGAGTCTCAAGTGAACTGAGTCACCTATGATGCTATTGGATGAGCTCCATAAATGAAAGGTCATGATATGGTTTCCAAGATCCTCCCCCTGTTTTCCTTTAAGTTATGGTATATGAGAAGACAACTTGGTTGGCATAGGGGGCCATTGCAGATTATGTGCAATGAGATTGTTTGTAAGTTTGCTTAAAGATGGGATATTCAAGGAAGAAATAAATGAGATTTAATTTTTATTCACCATGGTAAAATAATTTTGAAATGCGATGTGAAAGGGGTCCATTTTGGGGAAGTATGCATGGGAATACCCAGGAGGGTAGTGTTTGGACTCCCCTTAGGTTAGTAAAGGGGGTACCTTGGGGGGTAGGGGTCCAAATCAAGGTTTCTCCAAGAAATATGAACCAATCATAGTGGCTAAATGATGTCTTCTCTACCAAAATGCTGAGAGAACTGGCACAATTCTCTACAATGGGGAAAGGTTTTGAAAATGGCTAGAGTGATGGGGTATTGTGGGGTCCCCTATGGTGTCTAATGGAGTGTGTGACAATGATATGGTGAGAGGGGATCTTTTACAAAATAAAGTAAATCACATACGTAAAATAAATCCAAAATAAATGGTTAATTCTCCCTTTAACTTTATGTTATGTGATCAATCAAACAAGAAAAAGGTTTTTGTTCGTTTGTGTATGATAAAAAATCATAAGAGACCTATGCGTCCTTTCCACTCAAAAGTAACTATGCATTGTGATGATATATTTTGGACAGGTACTGGGGCTACATCTTAAAAGTACTGGCGATGCTTCGAGTAGCGAAGAAGAAACCAAGGTATCGAGAGGTTTTAGTGTTTCCCACACCTTAACCTATTGGGAAAAGATGCCCTAAAATTTTGGCCACTAAGGTCACCTTCATCCCATGGGGGTAGTTGAGTCTTGAGCTTCTTGGTAGTCAATCAATAATGTGGAGCCCTAGATGAGTCAAGTAGCCTCATTTATAACCACACACATTGAGACCTTAGCTTAACCCCCTCTGAACTAGGTTTCTGGCGTGCCCAGATATTATTTTTCGTGGGATTATGAAGTATATTAAGCACCCTAAAATAAAACTTCTTTGTTTCAAAGATGTAAAATTACCATGATGGCTTATGGAATGCCTACCCCCAATGGTACTAACCTGAACTATTCATTCTTTTTTGGTCCCTATGGGGAATTTAATGTGTTCACGTTATGGTTGCTTTTAGAGAGTCTTAATTTACTTAGGGTGTGAAAATGTAAGCTAGAATAAACTAAGGACAAAAGCTCCAGAAAGTGGATACCTTTTACAATTAAAATAGATTAGTGTGTGTAGTGTAAAGTGTGTGCAAATGAAATAGTGAGAAATCAAAGTGTGGAACGATGTGGATATGCAATGAACGTTTACAAATTGCCCTAATTACACTATGATATGCTTGTTCCTTGCAAGAAAAGAAATAATGTGCTGACGATAGGCCACTTACTTCCTTCCTAATTACACTATGTGGGCCTAAAGGGAGATGGAAACCTAGTTCTTTGAAAAATATTTTAGATGCAAGCCTTGGATCATCACAAGGATGAAAAGGAAGAAGGGGCTACTCCCTTTCTTTAATAACACTTGGTCCTAGTCTCAATACTCATTTTAAATGAAGTAAAATATTTGGTTAGTAAAAAGATACATGGATTTAATGCCACTTACTTTCTGCCTAATCAACCTATGTGATGTGAGTTGTTAAATGAGAAAAAAAAGTTGAAAATATATGTGGATTAGGGCTACTTACTTTCCTCCTAATTAAGCTATGTTGGAATGAGAAAAATAAGTTGAAACTATATGTGGATTATGGCTACTTACTTTCCTCATAATTAAGCTATGTGTGATAATTGTTGTTGGACAGCTAATCCTCTAAAGGTTGGTGTGGAAGCTGAATAGTCTAAGTCCAAGAGACCTTGGAATACGAAACCAAAGGTCATATGAATTACTATAAATGTATATTCTTGTCAATAATAGATACACACTCATGCTTATCATTCATCTTCTGTTTTTGCCATGTATTTGTTTAACATGGTATCAGAGCAGACGTACTCCTACCCTGCTTCAATTTGAGCCACTGGTTTTGTGTCATTTCTCTGTGTGTCACTTCTACCCTCTACTCATCAAAATTGATGCCATACCCTCTCTGCTACTCAGAATTATTATCAGCAACCGTTTCTCTTTTAGATTCTACCTTGAAGAGCGATCTATCTGATCATTTGCGTGTTGGCATGACAAAAACCCCTCTATTCATTCTTTGAATGCTCAACGCTCATTGTGGTAGCTCTGCGCTCAAATAAGGCCTAGTATGATTGTCCTCTCTACAAAATATCTACTCCTTGGCATGAAATGCGCTGCTCTGTAGACCAACACTCCTATCTTCAATAATGTTGGTATGACTTCTGCAAACTAGATAGATTTACATAACTCGACATCTACGGTCGACAATTGTATTTCCTTTTACTATTGCTTGTGTGCTCTTCACCTAAATCTCTTTTGTAGAATTAAAAATGCATGAAGAAAGGCTCAACTGCGTTCATAGAGAGTTGAGGAAGATATGATACATTTAGAATGTCGATGGAGTGTTGTCCCCCAAAAGTAGGTTATCTCCAATGAAGAAGTCAAGCGTCATTCATATATATATATTAAAGCTTCATTCATATATTGAGATTGAGAGCCTCGTAGGTCGTGAAGAAGCCACAATCTGTCAATATTTGAGGTTGAAATAAAGAGTCAGAAAAAGGGAATTTCAGATGCATAGCTTCTCCGCTCTTAGAGAAAACTATAACAAATAGGAGTCGGCATGCAAGAAGACCAAGCATTCTAAGAATAATAAAAAAAAGATTATGTGCTATAAAGACCAGTATCCTTTAGCTTTGAAGAAATCAGCATTAAAACCTTAAATCCAAGGTCTGATAAACCCATACAGATGTTGGATTTGAAGCCATCCTGACAGTCTGGACACATGTCCATCTCATGTAAAATTACCCATACAGATGTTGGATTTGCAGCCATCCTGACAGTCTGGACACATGTCCATCTCATGTAAAATTCCGGAGCAGAGCTCCTGAATAACAACTTACAACTTTGGCAAAGAAGACTAGATAGTGTCGAGGATAAAGTGTAGTTGAAGAGTGCCCTCACATCCCTTTTCAAGAATGAACTGCTTCGCTCCCTCTGGTGTTCTGCAATGCTCAATAACTCTATGTCGGGGATCAAAACTTGTATCCATGGGTTGTTGATCAATTCCCTTGTTTGCCAGATAGTGGAGCTTGGGAATGTTAGACTTTGTTAATTGCCGAGAGTTTCCAACCACAGATTACATCTCCTCGTGAATCTTGGCATGTATGTTGGGATGAAGAATCAGCCTTGAAAGAATCCATTCCAAGAGAATTGCAACAATATCAGAGGTTAAAAAAAATTATTCCGTGTATCAACAGAATGGCATTGGTTTGAGGCGTTGGTACATTCTGGAACAGAATGGAATGATTGACAGGCAGTAGAAAGGTGCGATTCAGTTCATAGTATGCATGTTCGATTCATAGTATGTGATTCACTATGCGTTGAGGTCCATGTTCGTGGGTTGAAAAAAAAAGGTCTACACGCATTGATTAATTCTTGGAATGAAGCGTTGAACTTCCGTTGATAAATTATATGCCTTTGCACCCTTGTGCATGTCGAGTCTCCGTAGTTCTCCTTGCTTGTGAGAATTTAGCCATGATTGCACTCGAATAAGAGCTAGGGAGATGATCTTGTGACGTTAGTAGTTTAATTCGTAGAGGATGCAGCTGGAGTCTCCACGGCCAGGGAAGAGTGAGTGTCCCCGCTGTTGGAATTGGCCTGCAACTTTCCTATTAGAAAATTGGAGGAGATGTGTCAACGCAAACTGCATGGAACTGGTTACTGTCTGCACAAATAATCTTCCCAAAGGATCCAAAATCATGATTTGCAGTTGCTTCTCCCATTTGAAAGATTGTTGTGTGAAATTATAACAAACTATGAAAACCTTGAGCGGATTGCAACTATTTTAAGGGAGAAGAATGAATGAAACCGGGATTCGACTTACCTCGAATGCGTGCTGTGTATGATCCCTTATCCTCCCTCTGCTGCACCACCAAACTGAATGAATGAAATCGGGATTCAACTCACCTCGAATGCGTGCTGTACACGATACCGGCCATCCTTAAGTTGATTGCAGAGTTTAAAAATAACTCTGATAATATACAAATTTAAACCTAAAATTACAACTCATTATAACTGGTAAAAGAAAAACCAATTCTAACAAAGGTAAAAGCAAAACCGATCTCAAATTTCAAAATGTTTAATACAAACAAAACTCATATATCTAATATGTTTCAGAATTGTGTCCGCTACATAAATACTTTGAAGCAGGTATAAATAAATGCACCAAAAACATCCCTAAGATGCACCAAAATATAACTCACTAACCTGATCTTGATTCTCTGTAGATTGAAATTGTTTGTTGTAATTACTGTTTTAAGATCCCTCTTCTCAGATCCCCTGTTCAGATTGTGGAGGTCACAAAACCAAATCTACTCAGATTGCAAATAATTTAATTGGAAAATCAAAAGGCAGTATACGGCCTGGTTTCAGAAGTACAGATACGATAGCTTTCGTTCAGTATAAAATTATAAAATATATATTTAATTTGGTTTAGGATGTATGAGAACTGAAAATCCCGATATTCAGATTATGGGTTTGGACTCTGGAGGAAGGCTCGGAAGGGCGGGCTGCAAATGACTGTTCTATATAATTTGGTTTAGGATGTATGAGAACTGAAAATCCCGATATTCAAATTGTGGGTTTGAAGGAAGGCCCGGAAGGGCGGGCTACAAATGAAAAGCTTTAGCGGATTGCAACTATTTTATGGATATATCACCTCCTTTGCGTGCTGTACTCACCTCCTTAGCCTCGCTCTGCACCACCACCATTATTGTCGCAATAAGCGAAGCTTTTCTGATGCATCAGGGAGAATATTCGTAGTTATTAAAATCGTAGACAAATCAGTCAATTCAATTTCATGTTTCATACTTTATTTAAGATCATTTAACTACTTCGAGTTAAAATCGTAGACAAATCAGTCAATCCAATTTCATGTGTTAAAAGTACATGAAATTGAATTGACTGATTTGTCTACGATTTTAACTCGAAGTAGTTAAATGATCTTAAATAAAATATGAAACATGAAATTGAATTGACTGATTTGTCTACGATTTTAACTCGAAGTAGTTAAATGATCTTAAATCAAGTATGAAACATGAAATTGAATTGACTGATTTGTCTACGATTTTAATAACTACGAATATTCTCCCTGATGCATCAGAAAAGCTTCGCTTATTGCGACAATAATGGTGGTGGTCCAGATAAGGGGCGAGAGCTATTTCCACTTCTATTAAAAATTGCCACCAAGAAATGTTTGAATAACAGGCCTGAATAACAGGCGTAGATAGGACGAGAATGTTTGAATAACAGGCGTAGATAGGACGAGAATGTTATTTGGGTGGGAGTGTTTATTAATAATTTTTTTATTTCGATTTAAATTGCCGCTAATGCACGACAATATTTACCAACACAACAATGATATAACATGTTATAATTGATGTTGACATATATCTGACGTTAACACTTGCTTTACTATACGATGATATCTCCCAACTCACCTAAGAAACGCCTGAGTAACAGGTGTAGATGGTACGAGAATGTTATCCGAGTGATTGGGAGTGTTTATTAATAACTTTTTTATTTCGGTTTAAATCGCGGTTGGTACACGAAACAAAGAAATGTTTGAATAACAGGTTTGAAAGAAATGTTTGAATAACAGGTTTGAATAACAGCTGTAGATGTACGAGAATGTTATTTGGCTGGTTGGGAGTGTTTATTGATAATTTTTATTTAGATTTAAATGACGGTTAATACACCCAAAAAAATTATCAAGACATGTTGCTTTTATTAAATTATTAGGTAAATAATAGTGTAATTTTCAAAGCTGGAAATTTAGTCACTATCATCAATTATTTTTCCCTACAAAGCATATCCTACTATATTATTTTAATATGAAATTTTAGCCGGAAAAACATATTCTAGAATATTCATTTATTATGAAATTTTAGCCATTAATTTTATAGAAAATAAAAATAAAAATGCATACACCTCAATTTCAATATAGAGTAGGTTTATCAACATTATTAATTAACATTTAATATTATAGGATATATTTTAAACATAAATAAATTTTACTTATAAAATGTTTATATTTATTATATCATTGTATAAAGTATTTAGTTTTGCTTTTGATTGGTTATTAGTTTGTCATTGAACAAAAATTTATTAAGTTTATCCATAGTTTAACATTAGGAATTCAATTTTTAGTATTTTTTATTATTATTGAAATTTATTTATTTGTAAAGTGATTAGTTGAGGTCTGTTTAACAACTTTCATTTCTATTGGTTACTAATTTTTTGTTTTCTATTTTATTTCCTTTTTATTTACTTTTTGATTTCTTTTTCTTTTTCTATGAATTATATTTTTTTCGCGATATTTTTCAATTTAAGGTGACTTATTATTATATTAAAAAAATATTTTAATCAAATTAATTATAGACAATTATATATATTAATAAAAATAAAACACACACATATAGATATATTTATTTTAATATAAAAAATATTAGTTAATCATATTTCTTAATTTTTGGGGATGAAGTTCACTAATATAATATTTTATTATGTGTTTGTCTTTGTTATTTTTTTGTTTCATTAAGCTATATTTAAGCTAAACCACAGGTACTAGCTACTATATAGCCCTTGTTAAATACAAAACACTTACTTACATCTTTATATTATATTTCTATTAAATATTAATATTTATTAAAACATATAATAGTAATATTAATAAATAAAAAATTTATAGCCAAAATTAAAAATTACATTCTAATATCAAAATCTCATTTTTCATTTTATCTTGGAAACATGTGAGTGATACACTTCCAATATAATTCCTACTAAAAGATTTCCCACTATTCATATAATAATTATTAAATGTTGATTAATATAATATATTTTAAACATAAATAAAAATTTTACCAATGAAATGTTGATATTTGAGGGATTTGAAATTTCCATGGTTATTCATATTGTTAGAGATTTCTAGAGGAGAACTCTGTGATGGATTTCTAATTTGTCTAACATTTCAGTTGGTTGCTCCATTAATCATCAGGGACCAGAGAGCTTCATGAATAAAAGAACCCTGAAAAAGCTTTTTATAGGACAAAGGAACTATTATCACTTAGCTAAAGGGTCAAAGTTAAATAAATTATTCATAAATAATAATTAAAATTTTTGACCAAATCTATTAAAGAATTAAATAATTTAATATAAGAAATAAGAAATTTGATGGAAAATTAATATATAAAATTATTAAGAAATTAATTTAGAATTGAAACATTCAGGATGTAAGTATTAGTGCATATTATTAGATATGATTTTTGGGATTCAACTGCGGTAAGTAAGTCATTTAGGTATGACCATTTCCATCAGAGGTAGTTATCAGAGGTAGTCATAACTGACTAATTTCTCATGATTTTTGAATAGTTCACTCAACACTCATTGCATCGGGTGATGCTCACTGGGGTGAAGAAGTAGGATTGAAACTAGTGAAATGAATCATAGAGCGTCAATCATCACTTCTGGGGCTTGCACCTGGTAACCAGGAATTCACATTGAGAATGATTGAAAAATAAAAATTAATTGAAAAACAATAATTAATAATATTTAAATCAATAATGTAGTCAAACGCAAAGAGTAAAATTTAAAATAAATTTTAGTGATAAAATTTGATAAAAATTAAAATCGAATAAATAAAATATAAAAATTAATTAAATATTTGAATTAGAAATTATGTGATCATAGAAAGAAAAGATGTAAATTTTTATTAAACTGAAAATTAAAAGAGTGATAAAATAAGATTGAATTAATTTAAACAAAATGAATAAAATAAGAAATTGTTGACCAAATGAGAGAAATTGAAAATAGTGTATATACATACATATATATATTAGTTAACTGGGGCCCATTAAATATTGATAATAAGGAGATGGTGTTTAAAATATAAGTGAGAGATGGTGGATGACACACTTCCAATATCAGCTAAGTCTATATCCATCCTCTTTATTAAAATTATTAGGGTTCTTCTCGAATAACATGATAGTTGTAAAAAGGAACCAAGGCTAGGATTTTAGAATGCTTTAAATGAAATCAGATGTTTGGACTTAAAAGAGTGCTCAACAATGGTTGATTTTGAAAGACACTTGTGGTTTGTACCAACTATGTGCTCTTTTACCTTGGCTTTGAAAGGATGACCAATTTGGTCAATATAGGACTTCCCACACGAACAAGGGATCTCATAGACCCCCCATCCTTGCATTGGGTCTGATGTGTCTTTAGCCTACAAGAATAATTGCTTGAGAGTTTTATGGGGTTTGAAAAAGGTTTTAATGTTATTTTTGGCCAAGATCTTCACTATAAGATTTTTGGTCACTTTAATGTAAGGGGGGGTTACTTTGTCATAAGATGGAGAGGGATTAGGATTGGTGGATCTATGGTGAGATACAACTGAAAGGATTTTGCAGTGTAGCAGACTTGATTCCTTTCTATAACTCTCATGTTATTTGAAAAGCCTTGGAAATTGAGAAGAACCCTAATAAGTTTAATAGAGAGAATGGATATAGACTTACCTAATCATGGAAGCCCGTCATCCACCGTCTTACCCATTGACCATTTAAACTCCTTCTCCCTATTATCAATATTTTAATGGGCCCCAATTAGTTATTGAATCAATTAAATTATTTTATCAATAACATCCCCACACACACATATATTAATATTATTTTCAGTTTTTATCATTTGGACAACTTGACAATTTCTTATTTTATTCATTTATTTAAAAATTTTCTAATCTCAATTTATCATTGTTTAATTTTCAATTTAATAAAAATTTATTTCTTTTCTTTCTGTAATCCTATAATTTCTAATTCAAATATCTGATTAATTTTTATTTATTCTATTTTAGTTTTTCTCATTATAAATTATTTTAAATTTTACTCTTTATTTCTGTTTGACTACATTATTAATTTTTATTTATTCTATTTTAATTTTTATAATTATAAATTATTTTAAATTTTACTCTTTCTTTCTATTTGAATACATTATTAGTTATTCTCTTTGAATATTATTAATAATTATTTTTCAATTAATTCTTAATTTTTAATTCTTATTTTTCAATCATTCTCAATGTTTCAATTCTAACTTAATTTTTTAATAATTTTTTATATTAATTTTCCACCAATTTCTTATTTCATATATTAAATTATTTAATTCTTTAATAAATCTGGTCAAATTTTTTAATTATTATTTCTAAATCATTTATTTAACTTTGACCTTTCACCCAATGGATAATAGTTCCTTTCTCCTATAAAAAGGTTTTTCAGCCCTAGTTTAACGTTTACACAGTTCTCCTTAGGAAATCCTAACCCAATTCTCGTAACCCAAAGGAGGAGAATTGACCCTATGTCCTCCTATTAACAATGTGCTTTAGCAAAGGAGAACTTAAACAATTGAACTCTCTAGACTACCAAATATTAAATCGTATTGTTGAATTGAGGCTTCTGTGATCCATAACAATTATAAGAAGAATTTCAGCGTAAATCACATGTAGAAAACCTTTGTGGACACATTTCGAACCAACTAGTGTGGTTCATCGTCGAGGCAAGTTGAGGAGTCAGATCATGGTTGCATATTAAATAGGGAGAGCAGATCTTCCCAGTGGCTAGGTTGACTAGGTTGACCATCAATGGCTATATAAAAAACGACTAGATAATATTATAATGTTAAAAGGTCAAAAGGTAATAAAAATAATATTATAATTATAGTAAGTAAATTATAATATATTATATATTCGAATGTAATACCATTTTATTTTAGTCAAAAGGTAATAAAAAATAATATTATAATTATAGTAATTAGATTTTCTTCCTAGTAAATAATTAAAAATATTATAATATATTATATATTCGAATGTAATTCCATTTTATTTTATTCATATATTATTCTTTGGTTATTAATATAATTAATTCCCTTTTTAATTTATTCATTTCAATCACTAGGGATAAGTAAAGGGGGGTTTTAGAAAGCTTTTCTTTGGTTATTAAATTAATTTATTTAATTCCCTAGGGGCAAGAATGTTATTCTATTTTATTTTTATTATATATTATTCTATGGTTGTTAAATTAACTTATTTAATTAATTATTTAAATAATATTGCAGAAGACACCACTTGAGGGGGTTCAAGTGTAGGTTATATTGCTGACACCTTTGAAAAATTAGGCGGAGATCTTCTAAATGTTCTAAGAATTTTTTGGATCGTGCCATGAGGCCAACCAAATAGGCTAGTATTAGTTGAGACAAGTCATGGAAAATATAATTCATGGCCTGCTGGAAGGTGGTGCAAACATTGTTAAGGCTAGAGGCATGATACAATAGGAAAATGTGCCCCATGGGGTAGTAAACATTGTTTTATACCAATCAGTATGTCGTAAATGAATCTAGTTATACCTTGAGAAGCCATACATAAAGGATAAGGCTTCATGCCTAATGCAAGCTTCGACTACCTGATCCATGAAGGGCATAGAGTAACTGTCTTTAGGACATGCCCTGCTCAGATCTCTGAAGTCAGTAAAAACCTTAATAGTGCCCTATTTCTTAATGACGGGTACAGGTTTAGAAACCGAATATGTGTAAGTGATAGGGTAGATGAAACATACATTATGAATTTTGTCAATTTCTTGTTTAGTCACTTCTACCTTGGAAGGGTGGATCTAATGTTTCATTTTCCTAACTAGGTAAGGATCAAGCCATGTGTTGATGTGGTGGTCCATGAGTGTAGGACTAGTTCCCAGAATTTTTGAATAATACCATGCAAAAATGTCCCTTTATTCTTGAAATAAGGCTTTGTAAGAAGCCCCTTCTTTCAGAGAGAAAGTTGCCCCAAGATAGATTTCTTTGACCATATCGGACTTGGTGGAAATATCTACCTTGACTGTAGGTGATATGTTTGACCTGTTCCCTTCCTCAAATTCATGTGGTGTAGGGATGGGATTTTTTAACCAATCTACCTATCCTGGTGGTAGGAAGTCCTTTGTTTCTACTGTGTAGATATTGTGATTTGATTTTATAGTAGGTGTGAACACTTTTTGGGTAAACAGAAAGATCAATGATGCATGGAATCCCAATATTCAGGTTTCGTCATAAGCTCTAAAATATCTTCATCTAAATGAAAAAGATGGTGTAATGGTGCTAGAGGTTATGGGAGGTCATGAGGATGGGATTAGGACCTGGTGGTGTTGGTTTACTAGCAAGACAATGATTCAATTTTTGTTGTCGTAGAGCCCAGTGACATTGAAAATTCATAGATTGCATGGGTCTACATAGTCAGGGGTAGTGCAACCTTCATAATTGGTGAAGCGATCTAGAAACTAAGAAATGATGAGAAGACGACACGAATTAGGGTTCATATGGACAAGGAAATGGATCGTATGTGGTGTTTGGTGTCATCAACACCAAGTAGTAGGAGAATTTCCCTGATTGTACTTGATGATGAGTGGGAGAAGATTCAAGAGAGGGTGTTGGCATCCATGGGAGCCAAGGAATATTCCTTTGTGCGAGGAGGCAGTTTAGGAATTATATGAAGCAGACATCATCGGATGCTACGCAGTCCAAATATTTGCAACATTGGACATGTCTTTGAGTTATGAAAGGTGTTGGTACAAATGTTGCAAGGGTGTGCTTCATGTAATGCAGGTCCCATGCCAATGAAATACATGGTTTTGTGTAACAACATCTCTCGTGGTTCATGACGATGATGGGTGGTTGTTGTCATGTGGTGGGGAATTTTTTAAAGGTGTGTACCACCTGTTGATCTTAGTAGCAGCGTTATGGGAAGGGTTTGTGGTCTTGACGTGAGTTTGCCACAAATCTTCCCTTGCTTCTTGAAATTGAGGGAGGTATTGGAAGTCCTATGTATGATGGACTTGGGAAAAAAATGTAACAATGGTTGCACTTACATCAAGACTGGTTTGAACAAACAAGATAGGAAGGTGGATGAATGAGAGAAAAGGGTCCCTGATTCTATTCAACTTTCAGCATTGATTAATCTAATGGCCTGATCTGTTACATAGGCCACAGGAGTGGGAAGGATTTAGCAACGCTGATGTGGGAAGCTTTCCCATCCTATTGGAGACTAACAATAGGTGAGAGGTAGAATTACAATGGGCACAAGGATGAACCAAGTGCAAATCTTCTTCCTCAAAGGCACAATAAATGGTTTTATACACCTTGTCAATAGTTGAAGTGGTATGAAATGATGGTGTGGCAGTGTTGGTCTAATAGAGGGCCACCAATGCATCCTGATAACGAGGGAGATTAGGGAAATTGTGGGTGTAGTGACCATGTGCGTAAATGGTGCATGGTTGGTTGGTCTGTAAGCCTTTATTACATGATGGCGTGGTTTTGTCTCCTAGAGGTGGAGGTGGGGCCACTGTCTTTTGTGGGGCGTGAAGAAGAGCCTTTAACTCCTCTAGTTTCAGGCACTATTTGGTGGGGTGCCCAGACATATCACATAATGCACAAGACAGAGGTACCCTGGGAGAGGAAGTGGCTAGGATTTCAACCTTCTTAAGTTTATGCTTGTCCTTTTTGTTGGCACCTGCAGGTGCCATACAATTAGCGGGAAAAAATATGTAATGGTTGCAGGGGTACCAATAGGGATCAATCCAGATGAGGTGATGTCTAAACTTGCTAATATGGCTTGTGGAGTGATGGATATCGCGAGATCCATATTTGGAAATGTAAGTGTTTCCATGATTTGGTGTGAGACGAAACCAGGTGGGAGATACAAGAAAGGTGTTTGAGTGATTGCATATGGCAAGAACATTGAGTCAGTAGTTAATGTGCTAAGTGTGTCCTGAGTTGCTTCGTGAGAATGGGGTGTGTTTGAAAAAATCATCATACATAAAGGGGATATGGGCATATGCTAGATTACATATGGGTCTCCTAGATATGTGCTTAGGAGTGATGATGCCTTGAACTTCCTTAGGCCTTCTTCAGTCAAAGATGGGATCAAATCTCTGTGGGACCCTACGAAGGGTAATATACCATCGGGGGTGGTGAATTCCCTTTTCTCATAGTATCTAAGTTGATCTATTGTGACGATATTCCCATCATGTGTGAACATCATGATGTGAAACAACGATGATGCTACGATTTTCATGGCCTACATATAACTATGACCCAACAGGATGTTGTAATCTAGTTAGGCATCGAGGACTTCGATATCGATAAGAATTGTTTTGCTGGTGAGCTATACCAGGATGTTCTAAAAGGTCCTACAGGGGTCGAGGGTTGCTTGTTGTATGCCCTAAGTGTAATGGGTGAAGAAGTTAGCTTGGGGGATCCTAGTTTGTGACAAACTAATTTTAACATGATATAGGTAGATTCCCCCTCATCAACGATGCAATAATGGATGGTGATGATCCAGATGGTGTCTAGGATCAAGAAATAAACTATAGATGGAAGTCGTGGTGTAGAATTATCCAAATAAAAAGCCAACAAACACAAATTAGAGGGATGAATTGCGACTAATGCATAAATAATGGCTTTTTGTTAGGTTGGGTAGGTTTGCAAAACCTATAACGATGACATGGTAGAAGGTAACTGCGTTAAGTCATCAATGATGCTATTGTTGTGAGTTTCCTTTCAAGTATGGCCCACATAACGTACCGGAAGTTTGATCATCTATGTGATGGTTTCGAAAGTGGGTCGAGGCAATTTCAATGGTGTCATGGTGGTAGCGTTAGTTGAGGTGGAAGGATTGGTTTCTGGAGGGGTTAAATAATCTCAGTTTCGTGTTTGTAGGAGAACATCCTCTCTGGCTACAAAAATGTCATGATTGGTTGGGTCACTCGAACTGCCCCCAATCGGAATTTGATACCAGTGGGGGGTGGGCTCTTGTTGGGTGGCTACTACTCCCTAGTGTGGAAAGGATTCTACATGACTGCAGGTTGTTGGCTTGGACCTCCCTACCCTCTGGTTTCTCTCATCCTCTTCAACTCTGGGAGTTGAAGGCAATGATGGGTGTAATGCCCATATTCCCCACAAATAGCACAAGAATGATTAGTCCTTATACTAGGGGTTTTGTTTTCCTTTTGGGGTTTTTTGTTATTCTGTCCTTGGTTCTGGTTTTGGTTAGGGGGATTTCCTCCAGCCGGTGCCTGCGAAGGTCGTTATTGGTTGTTTCCCCCTACCGAGGTTCCCCTTTTTGTTTTTTCTTTCATTTATTCTTGTTGGAATTTGAAGGGTTTGTTGTGTTCAACTATTCAAATCATTGTTGTTGTTGTGGGAAAGAAGGTTGCAAAAAATTAACCCCGACATTAGGCTGAGCCATAAGGTTGGTATGTTGGGATGCTAGAAAAGGATAATTAGGGTTCCCTTGTCTTGGGTTAGCATAAGTGGTTTGGGAGGTGGACACCACCTATGCAACCTGTGGAAGGTACTAAACAACCTGCATGGGAGGATATTGGTTACCTTGAATGTTAGAGTATTGGTTACTCTAAATGGTAGGGTTCTGAGAGGGCATAAGATGATTAAAATGATATCCCATGTTGGGTGGAATTTGAGTTGTAAGTTGAGCACCATATGATTGGAAATGGGTTTGTCCATTATACATGTTTCGAGACTATTAGAAAGTGTTTTCAGGTTTATTTTGGGTGATGGTCCAAATTAGACCATCCACAACACTTGATGCCCTTGATTTATCTTGTCTAAATGACTGTAATCGAGGGGCATTGGGTAGGACGTAGTCAAGGTACCCTCACTAAGTATAAATGAGCTCAAATTTGTTGAGATTTACTGATAGCTTCCTTTTCTATTTGGGGAATGGTGGTGGCCAAATTTATTTCTATTGCTGGCATAAGAGATTTTAGAAAAAATTTGAGGGGGAGGCCTTTTGTTATGTTCACTTTACATAGGCTATGACAATTTCGCCACTTATAGAAATGTTCTGAAATATGTGTGAAACGCGTTTTCCAGAAGTGGGTGAGTAGCTCTAACCGAGTATCATAATGAACTGGGAGCTAACAAAAGGTGAGAAATGACCTATCTAAGGAGTCAAAGGTTCTATGGGAACCTGAGACCTCGCTTGCGTACCATTTCATCGTAGGACTAGTGAGGGTGTGTTGAAAGAGTCTCAAGTGAACTGAGTCACCTATGATGCTATTGGATGAGCTCCATAAATGAAAGGTCATGATATGGTTTCCAAGATCCTCCCCCTGTTTTCCTTTAAATTATGGTATATGAGAAGACAACTTGGTTGGCATAGGGGGCCATTGCAAATTATGTGCAATGAGATTGTTTGTAAGTTTTCTTAAATATGGGATATTCAAGGAAGAAATAAATGAGATTTAATTTTTATTCACCATGGTAAAACAATTTTGAAATGCGGTGTGAAAGGGGTCCATTGTGGGGAAGTATGCATGGGAATACCCAGGGGGGTAGTCTTTGGACTCCCCTTAGGGGTAGTAAAGGGGGTACCTTGGGGGGTAGGGGTCCAAATCAAGGTTTCTCCAAGAAATATGAACCAATCAAGTAGCTAAATGATGTCTTCTCTACCAAAGTGCTGAGAGAAATAGCACAACTCTCTACAATGGGGAGAGGTTTTGAAAATGGCTAGAGTGATGGGGTATTGTGGGGTCTCCTATGGTGTCTGATGGAGTGTGTGACACTGATATGGTGAGGGGATTTTTTACAAAATCAAGTAAATCACATACGTAAAATAAATAAAAAATAAATGGTTAATTCTCCCTTTAACTTTATGTTATGTGATCAATCAAACAAGAAAAGGGTTTTTGTTCGTTTGTGTATGATAAAAAATCATAAGAGACCTATGCGTCCTTTCCACTCAAAAGTAACTAGGCGTTGTGATGATATATTTTGGACAAGTACTAGGGCTACATCTTAAAAGCACTGGCGATGCTTCGAGTAGCGAAGAAGCAACCAAGGTATCGAGAGGTTTTAGTGCTTCCCACACCTTAACCTATTGGGAAAAGATGCCTTAAAATTTTGGCCACTAAGGTTACCTTCATCCCATGGGGGTAGTTGAGTCTTAAGCTTCTTGGTAGTCAATCAATAATGTGGAGCCCTAGATGAGTCGAGTAGCCTCGTTTAGAACCACACACATTGAGACCTTAGCTTAACCCCCTCTGAACCGGGTTTCTGGTGCGCCCGAATATTATTTTTCGTGGGATTATGAAGTATATTAAGCACCCTAAAATACAACTTCTATGTTTCAAAGATGTAAAATTACCATGATGGCTTATGGAATGCCTACCCCCAATGGTACTAACCTGAACTATTCATTCTTTTGGGGTCCCTGTGGGGACTTTAATGTGTTCACGTTACGGTTGCTTTTAGAGAGTCTTAATTTACTTAGGGTGTGAAAATGTAAGCTAGAATAAACTGAGGACAAAAGCTCCAGAAAGTGGATACCTTTTGTACAATTAAAATAGATTAGTGTGTGTAGTGTCAAGTGTGTGCAAATGAAATAGTGAGAAATCAAAGTGTGGAGCGATGTGGATATGCAATGAACATTTACAAACTGCCCTAATTACACTATGATATGCTTGTTCCTTGCAAGAAAAGAAATAATGTGTTGATGATGAGCCACTTACTTCCTTCCTAATTACACTATGTGGGCCTAAAGGGAGATGGAAACCTAGTTCTTTGAAAAATATTTTAGATGCAAGCCCTGGATCATCACAAGGATGAAAAGGAAGAAGGGGCTACTCCCTTTCTTTAATAACACTTGGTCCTAATCTCAATACTAATTTTAAATGAAGTAAAATATTTGGTTAGTAAAAAGATACATGGATTTAATGCCACTTAGTTTCTGCCTAATCAAGCTATGTGATGTGAGTTGTTAAATGAGAAAAAAAGTTGAAAATATATCCTAATTAAGCTATGTTGGAATGAGAAAAATAAGTTGAAACGATATGTGGATTATGGCCACTTACTTTACTCATAATTAAGCTATGTGTGATAATTGTTGTTAGACACCTAGTCCTCTAAAGGTTGGTGTGGACGCTGAATAGTCTAAGGAAGTCCAAGAAACCTTGGAATACGAAACCAAAGGTCATATGAATGTACTATAAATGTATATTCTTGTCAATAATAGATACACACTCATGCTTATCATTCATCTTCTGTTTCTGCCATGTATTTGTTTAACATGGTATGAGAGCAGACGTACTCCTACCCTGCTTCAATTTGAGCCACTGGTTTTGTGTCATTTCCTTGTGTGTCACTTCTGCCCTCTACTCATCAGAATTGATGCCATACCCTCTCTGCTACTCAGAATTATTATCAGCAATATTATCAGCGACCGTTTCTCTTTTAGATTCTACCTTGAAGAGCGATCTATCTGATCATTTGCGTCTCTGTTCATTCTTTGAATGCTCAACGTTCATTGTGGTAGCTCTGCGCTCAAACAAGGCCTGGTATGATTGTCCTCTCTACAAAATATCTACTTCTTGGCATGAAATGTGCTGCTCTGTAGACCAACGCTCCTATCTTCAATAATGTTGGTATGACTACTGCGAACTAGATAGGTTTACGTAACTCGACATCTACGGACGACAATTGTTTTTCCTTTTACTATTGCTTGTGTGCTCTTCACCTAAATCTCTTTTGTAGAATAAAAAATGCATGAAGAGAGGCTCAACTGCGTTCATAGAGAGTTGAGGAAGATATGATACATTTAGAATGTCGATGGAGTGTTGTCCCCCAAAAGTAGGTTATCTCCAGTGAAGAAGTGAAGCGTCATTCATACATATATATTAAAGCTTCATTCATATATTGAGATTGAGAGCCTCGTAGGTCGTGAAAAAGCCACAATCTGTCAATATTTGAGGTTGAAATAAAGAGTCAGAAAAAGGGAATTTCAGATGCATAGCTTCTCCGCTCTTGAGAAAACTATAACAAATAGGAGTCGGCATGCAAGAAGACCAAGCATTTTAAGAATAATAAAAAAAAATTATGTGTTATAAAGACAATATCCTTTAGCTTTGAAGAAGTCAGCGTTCAAACCTTAAATCCAAGGTCTGATAAACCCATACAGATGTTGGATTTGGAGCCATCCTGACAGTCTGGACACATGTCCATCTCATGTAAAATTACCCATACAGATGTTGGATTTGTAGCCATCCTGACAGTCTGGACACATGTCCATCTCATGTAGAATTCCGAAGCAGAGCTCCTGAATAACAACTTACAACTTTGGCAAAGAAGACTAGATAGTCGAGGATAAAGTGTAGTTGAAGAGTGCCCTCACATCCCTTTTCAAGAATGAACTGCTTCGCTCCCTCTGGTGTTCTGCAATGCTCAATAACTCTATGTCGGGCATCAAAACTTGTATCCATGGGTTGTTGATCAATTCCCTTGTTTGCCAGATAGTGGAGCTTGGGAATGTCAGACTTTGTTAATTGCCGAGAGTTTCCAACCACAGATTCCATCTCCTCGTGAATCTTGGCATGTATGTTGGGATGAAGAATCAGCCTTGAAAGAATCCATTCCAAGAGAATTGCAACAATATCAGAGGTTAAAAATAATGATTCCGTGTATCAACAGAATGGCATTGGTTTGAGGCGTTGGTACATTCTGGAACAGAATGGAATGATTGACAGGCAGTAGAAAGGTGCGATTCAGTTCATAGTATGCATGTTCGATTCATAGTATGTGATTCACTATGCGTTGAAGTCCATGTTCGTGGGTTGAAAAAAAAGGTCTCCACGCATTGTTAATTCTTGGAATGAAGCGTTGAACTTCCGTTGATAAATTATATGCCTTTGCACCCTTGTGCATGCCGAGTCTCCGTAGTTCTCCTTGCTTGTAAGAATTTAGCCATGATTGCACTCGAATAAGAGCTAGGGAGATGATCTTGTGACGTAGTTTAATTCGTAGAGGATGCAGCTGGAGTCTCCACGGCCAGGGAAGAGTGAGTGTCCCCGCTGTCGGAATTGGCCTGCAACTTTCCTATTAGAAAATTGGAGGAGATGTGTCAAGGCAAACTGCATGGAACTGGTTACTGTCTGCACAAGTAATCTTCCCAAAGGATCCAAAATCATGATTTGCAGTTGCTTCTCCCATTTGAAAGATTGTTGTGCGAAATCATAACGAACTATGAAAACCTTGAGCGGATTGCAACTATTTTAAGGGAGAAGAATGAATGAAACCGGGATTCGACTTACCTCGAATGCGTGCTGTGTATGATCCCTTATCCTCCCTCTGCTGCACCACCAAACTGAATGAATGAAATCGGGATTCAACTCACCTCGAATGCGTGCTGTACACGATACCGGCCATGCTTAAGTCGATTGCAGAGCGTAAAAATAACTCTGATAATATACAAATTTAAACGTAAAATTACAACTCATTATAACTGGAAAAAGCAAAACCAATTCTAACAAAGGTAAAAGCAAAACCGATCTCAAAATTTCAAAATGTTTAATACAAACAAAACTCATATATCTAATATGTTTCAGAATTGTGTCCGCTACATAAATACTTTGAAGCAGGTATAAATAAATGCACCAAAAACATCCCTAAGATGCACCAAAATATAACTCACTAACCTGATCTTGATTCTCTGTAGATTGAAATTGTTTGTTGTAATTACTGTTTTAAGATGTATAAAAAGCCCTATTTTCAGATCCCCTGTTCAGATTGTGGAGGTCACAAAACCAAATCTACTCAGATTGCAAATATTTTAATTGGAAAATCAAAAGGCAGTATACGGCCTGGTTTCAGAAGTACAGATACGATAGCTTTCGTTCAGTATAAAATTATAAAATATATATTTAATTTGGTTTAGGATGTATGAGAACTGAAAATCCCGATATTCAGATTATGGGTTTGGACTCTGGAGGAAGGCTCGGAAGGGCGGGCTGCAAATGACTGTTCTATATAATTTGGTTTAGGATGTATGTGAACTGAAAATCCCGATATTCAAATTATGGGTTTGGAGGAAGGCTCGGAAGGGCGGGCTACAAATGAAAAGCTTTAGCGGATTGCAACTACTTTATGGATATATCACCTCCTATCCGTGCTGTACTCACCTCCTTATCCTCGCTCGGCACCACCACCATTATTGTCGCAATAAGCGAAGCTTTTCTGATGCATGAGGGAGAATATTCGTAGTTATTAAAATCGTAGACAAATCAGTCAATTCAATCAATTTCATGTTTCATACTTTATTTAAGATCATTTAACTACTTCGAATGAAAGGGTTGCCATCTACCATTAATGTTTTTTCATTGAATACGCACTGTGAGATACGACGTTGCCCAACCCTTCCACCATTAATGTTTTTTCATTGAATACGCATTGTGAGATCCGAGTTAGGGTTAAATTTGACGGGTTCCCTTACCCATCAAGTGATTTTTTCTTGACGGGTTTATTTGTAAAGTGCACTTCATACGACTTCTAATATTTTACATTTACCAGTTTTATTTAACTTTAATGAAATCATATCCATAATTACTCACATGAAATTTGAGTTACATTCAAGGAGCAATTCTGAAGCTTAACAAACACTCTGCCAAGAAAAGGAGTCAAATTATTTTCTCAGCTGAGCGTCTGAAAGTCTCTCAGCTACGAGTTTAACAAGCTTTCGACTGAGAGGTTCGGGAAAAAATTCCAAGACACAAACTCTCAGCGGAAAGTTTAGATTCTAACCATGAATCTCAATCGAGAGTTTAGATTACGTTTAAATATATTGGGTGAGATTTTTAGATTATAATTTATTATCGTGGCTGAAAGATCGATTGAAACTAATTTCTCGAGCTCAAACTCTGAACCGAGTGTTTATATTCCATTCAAACTCTCATTTGAGAGACCGAGATTATAGATAAAACTCTCAATCGAAAGGTTGAAACGTATAAATAAGAAAAAGCGAGTAGTTAGTAGCTATTTCTGCCCTTCCCGATCAAAGGGACAGTTTTGTCGTGGCCCGTGGACAGTTTTATGCAACATGTCATTGTTTTTGAAACTGGTCATTTTCTAAAATTATTGGCAAGTTACCAATGACGTGTTTATTTTGAAATAAACCGTATATTACGACTAAAAACAGTGAAAATGTGTATACGGGCGTTAATTTTAAAGCCTGAATACGACAATAACTTTTTAAAGCCTGAATACGACAATAACTTTACAGGAACATCATTTAACGGGGACCAATAAATACCATGTTATCGGGCTATAAATAAATCGCAGGTGTATATGCCCACCGTTCGATTTTGCTAAGGCCGAAATCGAACCATATTGCTAAGGCCGAAATCGAACGATAGACATATACACCCCATTCATTTATGGCCCAATAGCATGGAAAATATGGGTCAGCTCATTTAACTATTTCGAATGAAAGGGTTGCCTTCCACCATTAATGTTTTTTCATTGAATACGCATTGTGAGATACGACAATAAGTTTACAGTAACATGAAATTGATTGAATTGACTGATTTGTCTCCGATTTTAATAACTACGAATATTCTCCCTGATGCATCAGAAAAGCTTCGCTTATTGCGACAATAATGGTGGTGGTCCAGAGCGAGGATAAGGGATCGTGTACAGCTGTAAAGTAATTGTCGTATCTCACAATGCGTATCCAACGAAATTTCGCCAAGAAGTATGCAGGTTGTCATAATTTTGCCTGTCAATTTGTGTGTGAAATTTCGCCAAGAAGTATGCAGGTTGTCATAATTTTGCCTGTCAATTTGTGTGTGATTTTAACGTCATACCATATTATGCTGGTCAGGTGTACCCCTATGCCACCCATATTGGTGATTATCAACCAGGTTTTACAATCCCAAAATAGAAAAAATAGATGAGGATTATGAAGAAATGATTGAATCGATTTATGTGTTCATCCTAGAGGTATGTTTCTCTTTTGGTGCGGTGTCCTATCGGTGCTCTGTGAGCATGGTGGGCCCATTTTTCTACCCATAATTTTTTTTCTCTCAATGCCCATTGACCATTCCTTTTTATTGTAATTTCTTTGTATGGTGCTATTCTCTACATTTTGGTATCATTTTGGTATCAACCTAGTATGCATTGAGTCTATACCCTTGGAAATAAATTAGACTGGGTTCTTGAGCAATTAAGCCTCTATAATGTCTCTCATTGCTTTCTTCTTGTAACTTATTCATGTGCATATTCATTCCATTCCAAGCAATTGTGTGTCTGATTATCAAGATTTGTGTCTAAGGTTTGTTTCCTACTAAAGATAGATGTAAGTCAACCTCTTTGTGCTAAGCTCTTCTTGGCATACCTAACAATTTATGAACCATGATTTTATGGTCTTTCTCGATCTCGACACTCTTTCCCCTTTGTGTTGTGTTTCACTGCACCTAATCTGCTTTAGTTCTCTCCATTCTTCATGATAACCTAGATCAATGTTGTGAGTTATAAGTGGGAACCCTAATACTCTTTCACTGGTGCAAGTGAGGGAGGCCTAAACTCTAGTGCCTTCAATGAGAGTTTTCATAAAAGACACACAACACAGTATGTGAACGATGGTTGGTTAAAGAATCAAATTATTAGTGAAGAACTCATATGAATACCTCCCCAAAGTATAAGACACCAAAAGTGTATTCCCACACTTGTCAAAGTTCTACAATCCTGTACATATCGTCACTGCTCAACCATCATCTTGAAAATAGTAACCTAGATATAAAAAATTATTGGCTTGGGTGGATGTATGGTTGAAATGGGTACTCTTAAATTCAATCATATATGGAATTTTGACCTCTTATAGGTGTTCTTTGCATCTATAATTAATAACATTAGATTTTTTAATTATAGTTAGATACGAATGGCAAGAGGAAGCCCTCAGGAATTTATTATCATGTATTGATTCTTTTGTTTATTGTAGAAAATGCTAAAAATGATTTGAAGGAAATTGATATTCAAGTTTTATATGTGAACCCTCTAGTATACTAGACATTGCTACATCATTTTTGCATCCATAAATTGATATCGAAGCATAATTATTGTTCTCTATTATTTGGTGGAGTATAGGCACATGACACATGTTGATGTGTATGAATATCAATTTGGATTGTGAGAAATTGGAGTGCAACGATCAATCAGTCAATACTACTAGACATGATGTCTAGATAGAGAAGGTTGCTAAGAGGGTGTTTGCTGGAGCATATTCTTGCATCTTATTTTATATGACTCTTCTATATAATTTTGTTTAGAACAAGTTCAAATTGTAATTTCGATTGTGGGGTGAGAGAGGCCCTCTTTGATGTTTCATCTTCAATCTATGGATATGAGATTGAAGCCTTCTTTTGAGGGAGACATCTCACTCTCTTTTTCTACCTTCATTTAATACGATGAAAGAAACCCAACATTTTGAAACTTTATGGGTTTAGACATTTAAATGTTTCCAACATTGTGATTAGGTTGGCCATGTGAAAGATCACTATTTTGATCCTCGCCCTCATACGAATTGTGGAAAACACATTGATTATTCAGATAAATTATTTAGAAACAAGACTCCTACAAGAAAAAGATTCACCTTGGATCAACTGCTTCTTGGAAATGGTATTCAACCACCAAGAAGAAATATTGATCATACCTTAGAGTTCAATCTCAAGTATTGACACGTCTTGCAGTGGATATATGTTCATCTTCTAGCTTTGTATCTGACAAGGGGAGAATTTATGATGAACTACTAGATTTGA
The DNA here is from genome assembly GCA_031772625.1 of Pinus tabuliformis. NCBI lineage: Eukaryota > Viridiplantae > Streptophyta > Pinopsida > Pinales > Pinaceae > Pinus > Pinus tabuliformis. The sequence continues at coordinate 298,481,233 of CM062814.1, forward strand.
ATATACATCAAGCAAGCCTGAGCTATAGCCTTAACCAGAGCCAACTGCCAAAGCCTAGAGCCAAAATTATTCATAGTCATATTTAAAGTTATAACCAAAAATAAATCCAGGCTCCATGAGTCTGTTTTTGGTTGGTGGTCATCCCTAAAACACCACTTGCATAAGACTTATTTTTCTACTACATCAGTTTGGGGTCATCTTTCAATCATCACCAAACAATTTTCCACTTCACATAAGAGTTTGATTTCTAATTAGATCCAGAACTATTTTAGCAATTGCATCAAGCTTTAGCTCCAAAGTTGGTGGTCATCCTTAAGCCACCACCGATGGAAACCTTGAGTTCTTCTACCTCTATTGGTTTTTATTCTTCCTTAAACCACCATTTCACAGATCACATTTAGTCATTGACTACCATGCCTTTTTGTATTTCAGCTCTCTTATTGGACTCACATATGCCCCTTTGGATTAAGGGGGGGATGTTGGACATGTTATATGTTAGGGTTTGTGTGGAGGAATTCCAACAGTCACAAGATTTATCCAAATTCTTCCTATTAATTTTTGTGTGTGTTTTAACAACAAGAATGATTTACTGTAAATGAATAAACTCATTGCAAAGTTGTTTGGCTTCTTTCTTATCACAAAATTCTTGAAACCTTCTACAAATCTTGATAACACCAAATTGATAAATGTATTTACACTCGCCACAAAAAAAATTACTATAAAACAAAGCTAATGATAACAACACCAACATTATATATCCAACCACTATACAAAGGAGACCAATACCCGTGGGTTTGCATACCCAACCAACAAACAATCTTTTCATAACCACCAACCATAAAAACACTAAAGACATTTCACTTTGAACCAAATAAATATGTGATCATTCTTCAATCATTTTGATTAAAAAAAAAAAAAAATCCTTAAAACCTTAAATTTTAAGAATTATTATTATTACTTTTGAAAAAAAAAGATACACTTTTAAGTAAAAGAACTTTTCATCCCGAATTTTTGGGAAATGTGAATGCCTCATCCACATAAACCTCCAATGTCAACTCTAATAAAAAATTAAAAAGTATACCATGATGCTCCAAAAAAATATGAGCGATCACTTATATAAATGATAGCAAAGTGTTGTTCTAACAAATCAATGGAGATGCCCACAAGGAGAGGGCATATATTTGTATGTCAAGGAACATTGCTACTTGTACCCAAACAAGTCTCCCCCAAAATGTCATGTCTTTTTAGTATGTAGTCAAGAGGGTTGTAAATTCCCTCGAAACAAAAAATCTACCACAATATCTCAACGTGTTCATAATCGTGAAGGGTTGATACTAACCTATCCTTTGGCATTCATAGCGAAAATTTTATTTTTGCTACTGTTCTCCATGGAAATCGTTGAGCAAATCGATGTATGGCTAGTAGAGGGCGAGCGACTCCTATTTCAGACCCTATAACATTTTAAATGTGGCCTGACATGGCCGCTTGATACCCAGAGCATATTGATCTCCGTTTCTTTTTCAATGGCGTGGCATGGCGGCGTGTTATATCGGGGTATCGAGCAACCATGTCAGGCTGCATTTAAAATGCTATAGGGTCTGAAATAGGAGTCGCCGTAGAGGGCGTACCAAATGAGCCAATGCTTGGAGCTATGTCTGTACGGTAAGGAACCACTAAGAGTGTAGCCTAATTTACGACCGGAGGGACTAACCTACAGTCGAGCTTGAATAATTGCGTCGGCAGAATGTTGATCTTTCTTAACAGAGACTTCCCATAGATTTGAAATTCTTTAGCCAAGCCAAAAACTAATGAGGGAATTCATTATTAATTTGTGAATAGGACACCAACCTAGCTATTTTCCAACACGGTGTCCATTGCCTACAATGTTGAGTTTCGAACTAGCCTATGATGTTATCATTAAGACAACAATAATAACCTCAACCATTGGCGCTGGTAATAGGCTCGAGGCTAAGGTCTCGACTATTCCTTGTGGAGTCTAAGGATCAATACAATGTGATAGCGAAGGTTCATGTAGGAATGGTGCTTACTTAAAGCACAACGATAAAAAAAATTATCATGGTGTCGAAGATCATAGATGTTCAAAAATCCCAATGCAACTAGCAATGCACGAGTGGATTTATTGACCCAAAATTTGATGGAAAGGTAGAGGAGAGGAAATCCAAATTTGTACTGAAAACAATAACACATGTTGCGTTTTTTTAATTGATCACACAGACTTAGTTTCTCACGTACAACTATCTGTAGAGTTGTGGCTCTTGTTTTTTACATATACTTGATTTGATTTGACTTGACTTGATTACAATGAACCCACATGGGGTATTTATGTTTTTCAGCTACCGACTCACTCAAATTAACTTCAACATGCAAACACACACTATATTTTTCTTTTCCTAAAATAAGACTGAACTCAAACTCACTCAACTTGACCTAGTTAACTCACTCTTTAAATTTGGACTACACTTAACTCAACTTATTTCTTCATGCATCACTCAAATTGGATCTTACTAAATCTTCATGTTGGAGTAATTACTATTTCCAACATTCCCCCTTAATTGTGACCATATGACTCAACATAAATCAAACATGACTCGACATGACTCCATAATAGGCTTACAATATAAATTGGCTCAATCATCAGCGAAACATGCCTGCTAATCTAAGTCTTAGCCATGCTTACAATGACTTAAAAATTTAACAATTGTTTTCTTGTTTCTTCCAAAATCTATATCCTAGAAATTGCTTCATTCTTCGCTGCACTTTCTTGCTGTAGGCTTTCTTCACTCGTTGTTTGTTTTTTACACCTTCCTCTTCAAATATTCGTTCAATCATGGACTGCTGCCACAACTCTTCATCTTCAAATTGTCTTGTTTCCACTGTTTTTTGCGCTTCATATTCCTAACATTCTTTCTACCATATTTCTTGATATTGGAATCTTATCTCTTCTTGACTCCATCACTGAAAATTTGTTTCAATGCTTTCATCTTTGTCTTTAGAAACACCCATCTCTTTCTCTTCACTTTTATCATCAGGAATTGTTTTTTTTTCTTGTATGCTACACACTCAAGATCAATGTTAGAAATATCTTCTTTATGCTTTACATTGAGAGCTTCCTTTTCTTCCTTTTCTTTCTCTGCATTCTTTTGTTCTGTCATTGCATCATAATTTTCATTTTCTGCCTTTTTACCAACTTTTGTTGCGACAAACATGTTGTCTTCCACTTGGCTTCTAAACACAAGTGGGTTTCTCACCAAATAACAACATATCAATAAGCATTTTTTGTTGCATCATATGCAACCACTCATAACTAGTTAATGGTTCTTCATCAAATTTAACATCAACATAATTTTCACCCACTCTATTGTGGGATATCCAAGCATGCATTTTCTCATTAACAGTTTTAACTTCCCCAAATTCATCAGTTGCAGCTAGATTCACCAATTTGCATCTCACTTTGCAGTCATCATCCACATGTGTTTTATCAATGTAGGATTCACCATCATCTGCACCTTCCACATTACAATGGAGTCCTTGAGCATTTATATGCTCTTGCTTTGCTTCAGACACAGAGGTTTTGACTTCTCTCTCTACAATCTTTGTTGCATATTCTTCTTCCATATGCATGCCTGCATAATGGGTTTCAGTTTTATAGTCTTCATGACCATCATCCACTTTTGAGTGAGATTCTCCAAGTTCTAATGTCTTCTCAAATCTTTTCTCATTTACTCTCAGATTTGCAATTGACTCAAAAAATTGTGACACGTCTTGTTGTTGCATGTCACTCCCCCTTGCACCAAATTATTCTTCCAGGATCTTCCATGCTTCCTTGGAAGTTGTAGCTTTTGTTACCTTGCACAAAACTTCTCACCCAATATATGTTTTATAAAATCCAATGCTAAAGCATCACATACTTCATCACATGGGCTATTAGACTAGTACTCAATTAACTCTTTAGCTCGAAGATAAGTTAGTGTTTTGATAACCCAAAAATAAAAATATTTATTAGTAAACATAAGAGGTGGTAGTAGATTCACTCTACACCAATCACCCTTGATCTCTCTTTTGTCTTCTACTAGACTTTTCAGTCCCTCGGTTGTGGCCTGAAATTCTCTAATTATGACAAGGGTCTTTGTCTCTTCTTGTTGATTTTTTTTTAATCTGCTTCAGTTGCACCTTGTGACCTATGATTATTGTCTTTCCTCTATCTTATAATTACTTTCTTGATTGCATGAGGTTATCTTCCATATCGGCCCGCCCCACCCCCCCCACCCTATAAAACATAATATTCACCTAAAAAAAACAATGTCATACTTGCAAAAACAAGAAAATTTTCAAACGAATAGACTTTTCAAATCCCTAAACTCTCTTTTCAATAAAACCAAATTGATTTTTAATTCTCCAAAAACAACCACTTTCGAAAAAAGACTGCTAAACTCTTTAATCAAATCGATGCCAAACCTTTAAAATTTTCTCAAAAAACCCTTGATAAAACTTTTATTTCTTAAAAAACCCTTCTTTTAAAAACATTCACTTTTAACAAAGCGCTTTTATAATAGCCGTAGTCTAACAAGAATTTTTTTTTTGCCCTGAAAATCAAAGTCGATAAGATTTTGATAAAATCCGATAGGGATTTTTGTAAATCCACCTTCTGCTGCTAAACTTCAAAGTTTTGGGTGTCCCACAGGTGTTTGATGATGTTGAATACATTTCCACCATCAAAAACATGATTCAAACACTGCGAGTGAAAGATTTTTTGAAATTGTTTTGCCCAGATTTCGACCACTTTTGGTCATCCAGACAATTCCTCCACCTCTATAAACACTTCCTTCATAATATACCTTTATAAAACTTTTTCCAAAAACATTTTTAAAAAAACTTTTAATATCACTTCATAACTACTTTGAAACGTTCAAAGAACAGTACACATATTCTATTTGCCCACGCACTTTGAAATTTTAGCCATGCATTGACTAACGCTCTTCACATTGTCTACGAACTACTCACTCTTGACATTGTTTGCGGACGGTAACAAACAAGGACTGCAAGCAGTGGCAGTCCCTGCCGATTTGACAGGAGAACCTGACAACGGAGAGTTAAGAAATCAACATTACAAATATTCTACAACTATACCGCATTTTATCTATGCAGTAGTCTTTAACGCGACTTTTTGAAAGCTTTTCTGGCGATTTTTTCCGGTGAAAATCCGGCAGTAATTTATTGGAATCCAAGTTTGATAGCTAATTTCTGCACAATGAGAGCGTCCCAGGGGTTTTTCAGGGTGCTGAATCTGAATATGCAGTTAAAAAACCATTTTAACTGCAACAAATCATGATTTCATCCCAATTTCTTCCGCCGGATTCCGTCACCGGAATCTCAAAAAGTCGCATTATAGACAACTCCTTTATCTATTTATATGGTCTATTTTATTAAAATATATCCTATAATATTAAATATTAATAAAATATATTCTATAATATTAAATATTAATTAATTATGTTGATAGACTTACTCTATATTGAAATTAATTAATTATGTTGATAGACTTACTCTATATTGAAATTGAGGTGTATGATTTTTATTTTCTATAAAATTAATGGCTAAACTTTCATATTAAAAGAATATTCTAAAATATGTTTTTTTGGCTAGAATTTCATATTAAAATAATATACTAGGATATGCTTTGTAGGGAAAAATAATTGACGATAGTGACTAAATTTCTAGCGTTGAAAATTACACTATTATTTAATTAATAATTTAATAAAATCAACATGTCTTGGTAGTGTATAAATGGAAAATTCTATTTCCACCACTATAGGATCATTAATGCGCTCTTACATGCGCAGGAGATAGTCTTTTATAACACGCGCAGGGGTAACGCGCCGTTTTTATTTTTATTATCTAGTTATAAACGTCTATCTCCCGCGCATGTAAGAGCCCATTAATAATCCTATAGTGGTGGAAATAAGATTTTCCGTGTCTAAATCTCTAGCGTTAAACGTTACATAATTTTTTAATTAAATTAATAATTACGCTGAAGGCGTTTCTTTACGGTTTTGTATGTGCAAACACTGTTCACTCCCGCGAATCAGCGATATTAAATTTCGTCCTCCTCACAGCTATCCAACCTTGACACTTGGCTGGTTTTTTCAATCGTTGATTTTTTCAATCAGAGATTCGAAACCTGGGGCGAAGCTGTCACACCGTAAGAAAGATTCCTAGTTCCTACTGTTCTGGTCGGGAGGCCATTTCACTATTGGTCGAGACACTCATTATTGACCTGCAGAAAGCGAAATTGCCTTTGTTTGCAAGATCATTTTGCTTTTCATGTGAAGGCTTCAAAAGGGACACCAGTCTCAGTCTCAGGCTCCGTATCTACCCCTGTGTTGTTTTTTCAAAGGGGTGTTTTTTCAAAGGGGTGGTGATTCTTGTAGAAGAAGTTTATATGTATCAACATCAATTATAACATGTTATATATCATAATTGTGTCGGTAATTTTTTTCCTCTATTAACCGCGATTTAAATCTAAATAAAAAAGTATTAATAAACATTGCCAACGATCCAAATAACATTCTCATACTCTCTGCACATGAGTGCATGACATAGTAGTCGGGGCAGTCGATTTCACGCACCTCGGTCACGATGGATTCCTGCAGCGCTGCGGATGTTGGCGTATATTCAGCCGATGATGGAATATTTTGGTTGATTTGATAGCTGCGATGTGACTCTTATCAGCTTATTCTGACTCTTATCAGCTTGTTCTGATATGTATAATGTAAAAAAAAAAGGATCCGATTAAGCTTCTGCTTGGAAACTAGCCCCTCCTTTTTTCAAAAAAACGCCTTTTTCACACCAAAAAAAAAAAAAAAAATTGATGGCTGCGATGTGACTCTTAGCCCCTCCCTTTTTCAAAAAAAACATTCTCATACTATCTACAGCTGTTATTCAAACATTTATTAGGTGGCAATTTTTTCCGTGTACCAACCGTGTTTAAACCGAAATAAAAAAGTTATTAATAAACACTCCCAACCATTCGGATGACATTCTCGTACCATCTACACCTGTTATTCAGGCGTTTCTTAGGTGAATTGGGAGATATCATCGTATAGTAAAGCAAGTGTTTCTTCTGTCGGTCAGAGGTTCGATTCCTTGAAGCATTTTTCTCCTTTGTCTTGCTGCAGCGTCCGCGTCTGCAGCATTTACTGCTCTCAGTGACCACGAGAGACGAGTCATGGCATCCTCTCCTTCGGTCAGTCAATACTTCATTCTAACGTCAGATTTTTTGGATCCGTTTTCATTTCTTTCTTTGCTTCTTTACAACGCTATCTGAATACTTACCCACAATTAGAAGAGGAACTACAGGGACTCACCCCAGTGTCAACACATTCGGCAATGTAACAAATTTGGGCGCCGAAGAAATCAGATTGCATTTATAGCCATTCTCCTCTACCTTGGGCTTCTCGGACGTCATATCAGAGACAATTACCCGTTTGTTATCCCCATTTGTGTGAATCCAAACCCTGTCACCACAATTCTGCCCCAAAGCCTCCGCTCTAACCCGACTTCTGCTTAAATCCATAATGGCTCTGGAACCAATACATACGTCCTTTACAGGAGAAATGGGCCCAGTTCTGCAATGAAATAACGATTTGGGAGGCCTGGATGGCTTGGAGATGCCTCTGGCTATATTGCTTTGACTATCTATGTATGAAATCCCTAAAATAACTGAGTCTGAAGGCCTTGCAGCAAAGAGAAGCCATTATGGCTGTGTATATCATTTTCGCTGGCTTTTGACGCCCTGATATGTTTTGGGGGATAATCGCCAATCATTTACTTAGAATTTCAGCCCCTCCATAGGACCGTTTTGGAATATGAGGTTCTGTATCAATAACTATCATATATGATGCATTTTATTGGTTTTTTTATATTTTATTATTGATATGGTTTTTTTAAAATGCTCTGCAGTATGGTGAAAAAGTATATTAATTTATATTGTTATTATATAAATTATAGTTATAAGTATTAATGCACATAAAAATTAAAATATGTGTAGGGGTTACAGTTTTGTTTGGAAAATTATTTTTCCAAGTAAAATATATATGAATCCGGAACTTGAATCAGATGAACTTACTTTTGGGATTTTCATCCAAACCAAAGGCCTAAAATTTAGACACTCTTAATAGGCATACTTTTCTTTAGGGGTTAGAATTTAAGTTCCCTTGATGACTCTTCATTTTGAAAAATTTGAGCATACCAAAATTGGGTTGGGTGTTTTGGCCCAATCCATTTAAATAAGATAAATTTATAAAAAATTTATTAACATGTTTTGTTTTATAATTATAATTTTAAATTTAATTAAAATTTATTAAAATTATATTATATATTTGAGTGGTAAAATTTATATAATTATTAAAATTTTAAAATCAAATTTATTTATATATTTAAAAATATATTTGAATAATTAAAAATGATAAGGAACCAAAAAGAATTGGTTAATATTAAGTAGTTAGAAAACAATTTGGTAAAGATCAAACCCTTCAATGAATGGGTTAAAATAAATATTTTTGAGGACGAGGAAAGATCACCAAAATGAAACATAAAAGAATGAAATAACACCTATTTTAATAGAGAATTGACAATTTTTCACTAACCTACCGTGATGAGCGTCCCAATCTAAAGTTATCATGGGATCAATTTCCCAATTGAAAGTTATCATGAATATTACTTTCTAACATAAATATTCACTTGTATTAAAGGGTGTATGGTTAATTTTAGCATCTAAATTCTACAAATTGTTTTTATAACATTTAATAATTACATGGTTAGGTCAATAACTATGTTTTTTCTTATCTTCTATATGTAAGGCCAAATATATTTGATTGGTTTTCGAGGTACTCTTGAGACAGAATTTTCAAAGTCATCAGAACAAAATTGATCATGTAATTTGTGGGAATTAAACTTATGTGGAGGGAATAATAACCATTTTTTCCCAAACATCAAATATAAATACAATTTCTCTTAAGAGGTCACAGGTTAAAAACTAGAGCAGGGTAGGAAAGAGAATGTATGTCTTCTTAGACTTTAGTAATTAATTCGTAGAGATGGGTCCCTTATCCCATCAATAAACAGAGGGGTCTCATACACCAATATGATGTCTAACTTTGCCATTACCTTAAAATTGAATGATGATTAAAGCGAAAAACAACATCTTCAAAATATAATAACCTTACATATATGACCATGCTAAAAGCTTAAGTAAATCATGTCAATAAATAATAAGCACCATGTACTAAGCCACATGCTTGACTCATTTCCCTTCAATCTTATTTGTTGGATGAGAATAACGCGATATTCAATGGATATGATAGAAAGGTAGTAATCCAATTATTGGCTTAGTGCATGACACTTAATATTTAACATGAATTCCTTTACATATCTAAGATCACAAATAGAAAATTCACCATATAACTCCTCAATAATGAATTTTAATGTGTGTTATTGACAACCACCCACAATAAAAAATTCACCATCGACAATAACAAAAGAGCATTAATTTATTTTGTCTCAATGCATAGAAGTACACACTGCACACTATCTCTATGCTATTAAAGTCTAGGTTATTGAGTAGAGAAAGCAAAGAGCTCTACAGTTGGGAGAGAAGAAATGTGCTCTCCGTGAAACCAAGTAATTTAAATCATTATTTGGCTATCCTTGATATTCAATCTAAACATAAAATTCTTCAGTTGGATAATCTTGCATAGAACACAATGAAAGAAAACTCCATGTGGGCATTCAAGGAATAAACACTTTAATGAAAAATAATTGAATAAACAAATATTTTGTTTCAATACTCATATAAATCAAGTCCTTTGATAGCACAATGTTTGATAATTTTGACATGCGTACAACATCTTAGTTCTTTGTTTGTATATGACAACTGGGTTAGTCAACTGAGATGAAGCACCCTTCCTATGAGCATACAGTGCCCCTAAAGCTGTGTAATTTTGATTCCTTTGAGAATACAATGTCCATTTTTGGATAACAATATGAAAGCAAAGTTCGATAGTGCAAATGACAAAGCATGGTAGGCTATAGTTACTAAGATTTGGTATTAAGTTTCAACAAATACCCCTAAATCATAAGTCATCTTTCAATGTTGCAATCACACAACCACTCTATCGACACCCAAAAAAATAGAAAACGGAAGGAACATAATCTTACCATTTTTCTCCATCGAATCTATTATTGAAGAATAAATCTAGCATATGCATGGTCGCTTCAATCTATTCTTTCCAAAAACAAAATGAATGTAGTAAAAAAAATATGTCCCATATGATAACCGCATCAAAAGAAACAAACCCAATTTCTCAATTTTTGTTGCATAAAAATATACATCCTTACAATGTTCTTCCTATGCTACTACAGTCCGAGATAGACAACCCAATATTTCCAAAATGGGTTAGTGTTATATCCTTCTTTCTATATTACTACAGTGCTCGATAGACAACCCAATATCTGCAAAAAAGGTTAGAGCTATATCATTCTTTTCCTTAAATTGGTTGAGTTTGATTAAAGTACAAAACAAGTGAAATGTAGGAGGCCCGAAGCTAAATCAAAATTTTGGACACCCTAAAACCTGAAATTGGTCATCTAAAGCTCACACATCAATCACGCTCATGGTGGTTGAATATATCACCTTGCACCATTTCTTTCGTATTGCTATAATCTTCTAAAACATACATGATCAATTCTCGCCCACAAACCTTTCAAAATGCCCACAAACTCTTGTTGTGGTTTTTGTTGAACGTCATGAATATCTCTCGTGGTTGTGTGATTTAGCCTTTGTCTATACTAGTGGACATGCCATTTCTCTCATTCATTTTCTTCAATCCCTCTACACTTGCGGTTGCGCATTTTATTGAGGATTTTATGACTTTTGTAAAATATCATTAAATAGTTGCAGAAATTTTTATCATGGGTCTGAAAGTCCCATCATGATATAGATTTCCCTAAGGCCAACACTTCAATTTTTTCCCATGTTCTTGGCTTCTTGAGCTTTTAGTGTTCCTTCTTGATGCAATTGCTAGTTTAATAAAATCAACATATCTTTCCACTCACTTGCCTCGTGGCAAGGTTAGAAATTCTACCAATTCCCTTAACATTTCACCTTACAATGTCATGACCATCAAGGGAACATTAAATGATTTGGATTCGTTGGAAAGCAATGGGAATGCTCGTTAGTCAGTGAAGTGGAAGTCGACACATTAACCTGTTTTGTTTCCTTAGCACGCTGTGGGAGCGCAGTGGAGCATATGGGGAGCAGTATGCATGATGCACATCAATAGTCAAAGTGAGAATTAGGATATGGCACTGAAGGTGATAAAAATGGCAATGTTTGTATTACTGAAAATAAAACCCACTGGTCAGCTCTACGAAAGAGAGTCAGAACCAGGAGAGTCTGGCTCTTGCGAACGCTCTACATTGTTCATCAACATTACACATTAAATAGAATACATGGTTTTAGGGAAGTTAGAATAGATTCCTAAGAAATAGAAACTAATTACTATCTTGAGGCTACGTGAACCAACTCTACCTATTCTAGGATATTCCTTATTATCTTCAAAACTCCCCCTTAATGGAGAATGGGTTCACATATATGCCTAACATCTCCCTAAACATTTGAAATTTTATTTTTCCAAGGGGCTTAGTGAAAATGTCCACAACATTATCACATGTATTACAATATTCCAAATGAATTTCTTTAGATTACACTTTCTCTCTTACAAAATGGAATTGAGTATCAATATGTTTCGTGTTTTTGTGAAACATTGGATTGTTGGCCAGCTTGATTGAACTTTGATTGTTGCATTTGATTGTTGTTGCGGCTGTCTATTCTTCCCCAACATCCTGGAGAAGTCTCTGCAACCAAACCGCCTCGCATGTTGCTACACACATGGCTTGATACTCTGCTTCTGTTGAGGATAAGGAGACTGTGTTCTGCTTTTTGCTACTCCATGTGATCGCCCCAGATCCCAGACTGAATGCATAACCTATGATAGATCTACGATCATCTACATTTCCTGCCCAATCTGAATTTGCAAATCCTACCAGTCTAAAATCAGAAGAGTCAGTGTAAATAATTCCATAATCTACAGTACATTGCAGATACCTCAAAACATTCTACACTGCATTCTGGTGGCTTTCAAGTGGCTTAGACATAAATTGAATTAACACACTGACTGCATAAGCTAAATCAGGTCTAGTGGTGGTTAGGTAGATTAAACTCCCAACCAGCTGTCTATAAAGTGTTGCATCCACCGCTTTTGAGCCATCCTCACACTGCAATTTGATGTTCTGCTGCAATGGTACCGATGCAGACTTACACTAATCCATTCTAAACTTCTCTAACAAGCCTTTGACATACTTTGCTTGAGACATAAATGTTTGACTTGAATCTCTCCAAATCTCGAGACCTAAATAGTATCTGAGTTCACCGAGATGCTTCATCTCAAACATTTGTGACATCTGCTGCTTGATTTCATCAATTAGATATATAACATCACTTGTAATTATCAAATCATCTACATATAATGAAATCAGCACTACACACCCTTGTTCATCTTTCATGGTGTAAAGATTAGGGTCATTCTTACTTCTATGATAGCCAGCTTGTAGAAAAAATGAATCAATTTTCTCATACCATGACCTGGGAGGTTGTTTTAGTCCATAGAGTGCTTTCTTCAACCTACAAACTAAATGTTCTTTTCCTTTTTGGACAAGCCATTCTGGTTGCTCCAAATAAACCTCTTCTTTTAGTTCCCCATTCAGAAATGCAGACTTTACATCTAGTTGGTGCAACATCAAATGTTTCTTGGTAGCTAAGGCAATTAACATTCTGATGGTGTTCAATTTATCTATAGGGGCGAAGGTTTCTTCATACTGTATCCCTTCTTTTTGTGTATACCCCTTTGCAACCAACCTAGCTTTCAGTTTTTCTATAGTTCCATCTGCATTGATTTTCGGTTTATATAACCATTTGCAACTTATGACCTATTTTCCCCTAGGAAGTTCTACCAATTCCCAAGTGTTTTTTATGATTATTGAATCATACTCCCGTTCCATGGCTATTTTTCATTCATTACTTTCATTTGCTTCTTTATAACTAGATGGTTCAACAACATTCATCATACTAGTTATAAATGCATTTTCCCTATATCTTGCAGGCATTTGAGCTTTCCTACATGATCTCTTGAGTGGTGGGGTAGTGGTTTCAAACCTTATTTCTTCCTACTGCTGCTGTTGTTGCTGTTGCTGTTGGTGCTATTGTTGTTGTTGCTGCTGTTGTTCATCATTTGCCTTTGTTTGCTGCTAATCCTGATTATTCTCTGCATCCTCTTCTTCAAAGTACAGAATGTCCCATCCATCATAATGCTCATCAGTTTCTTCACCATCCTGCTCATGGAATTTAACATCTCTACTAACAAAGATCTTGTGAGTATAGGGATTAAATAATTTGTATGCTTTATATGATGAACAATACCCTATAAAAGTGCATCTGATGGCCTTTGAGTCTAATTTCTTTCTATCTTCCTTGGGTATGTGGGCAAATGCTTTACATCCAAATATTCTTAAGTGTTTTACTACAGGCTTATATCCATATAAATCTTCAAAAGGAGTTTTAAACTCAAGACTTCTTGTAGGACTCCTATTTTTGAAATAAACCGCAGTACTCATTGCTTCAGTCCAAAAACCACTTGAAAGATTCTTACCTTTCAACATACTTCTCGCACATTCCACCAGAGTTCTGTTCTTCCTTTCTGTTACTCCATTCTGCTGTGGAGTATGGGGTACTGTAAACTGCTGCAAAATTCCATGATCTTTACAATATCTGATCAACTCATCTTTCCTATATTCTCCCCCTTGATCAGAACGAAGAATTTTTATCTATTTCCCTATTTGTCTTTCAATCATATTTTTAAACTGCTTAAAGTATTTGAATGTATGACTCTTCTTACTTAAGAAATACACCCAAGAAAACTTCGTATAGTCATCAATAAACAGTAGGAAATACACTGCACCTCCTAATGATTTTGTCTGCATGGGACCACAAAGGTCTGTGTGCACTAACTCTAGTATATCCCTCTATTTCTTTTCTACTTTAATAGGGAATTCTTCTCAATGCATTTTTCCTAAAGTACAAGCATCACAATCATTATGTACTTGCTTTCGCATAGGAAGATCTCTTACCATTTCTTTCCTATGTAGTAACAACAAATCATTGTAATGGATGTGGCCAAATCTCTGGTGCAAGAGCTCTTCTGTAGTCAGGCTCGTTGCTATCAATGCTCGAACTAGTGCAGGTCTCACATCCAACTTGTACAATCCTCCTGTTCGGATTCCTGTAGCAATTGTCTTCATTCCATCTAGCAAATCCTTAATGTAATAGTTAGATTTTAAAAATTCAACTTTCAAATCTTGATCTATAATCATTGATACAGAAATCATGTTCTTAGTTATGCCAGGCACATACATTACATTGTAAATTTGGTTAATATTACCATTAGGTAGAATAACAGAAACTTTCCCACATCCTTTGATTTGATGGCTTCTACCATCTCCTAGGTAAATCTGTGCGCCTTCGTTGATCTATTTAAAATCCTCCAGCCAGTGCTTGTTTCCTGTCATGTGTGTTGACACTCCTGAATCTACATACTAGATGTCTGCATCAACATTTTCCTCACAATCTACCATGAACAACCTTAAATTCTGCACCTGATCACTGTTCGCGAGATGACCTGCATGTCTCTTTGACTTCTGTTGTTCTTCATGATATTTCTTTTTCCTACATTCCCTAGCAATATGACCCAATTTTCCGCAATAAAAACATTTTGTTTCAGAGCAGTTTCTATTTAGATGCATACCTTGAGTCAGATTTGGCCGTTTATGTGAACTTGCTTCGTTTTGCTGTTGCGGACCTCCTTTCCCTTTATAGAAGTTCTTCCTCGCCACCAATGCAAGATCAACACTCTGGGGCTTCAGAGTCGATCTCCTCTCTTCTTCTTGCATCAATATACCTGTCAGCTCTTCAAAGTGTGGGATCTTCTCTTTGGCATTGATCCCAGTGATGAACATCTGATAATCATCAGTGACACCATTCATTGTAATGGTCACAAGATCTGTATCGTCCGTTGTATGACCAATATCTGAAAATTTGGTTTTCAGATCCTCGATCCTTGCTACGAATGAAGCAATCGTTTCATTCTCCTCCATCTTCATGGACAGAATCTTACTCTTGAGGAACAAAAAATGATTTGAATTTCTGATCTCATACAATTCCTTCAAAATTCCCCAGATCTCGTTAGCTGACTTACCTTCTCTGATGTGCGGTATAATACAGTTTTTCATGGACATCTTTAACGTTGTCCTTGCTATGCTTTCTCATTTCTCCCAATCTGGGATCGATGCTGATCCAGCGACGGACCTCGGCTCATCCCCATTCACAATCATCTAAGCACTCTGCGCTTCTAGCAGAGTCTGCATCTTAAACTTCTAATTTGCATAATTGGAACCATCGAGCTTGTTATGCTTGTTCATGCATGTTTCAAAAATATTGTTATTCATCTTGGCGATTTAGAAGAAAAAAATGTGGCGGGTAAAAAATGTTAAATTTATCCCAGATCTATGACAGAGACAGATCACTGTTGTTTGATCTCGCAACACACGCGCAGATCACCGTGGCTTTCTTCTTAGCCTCCAGACAACCTCTTGTTGTCAGCTACAGCCTTGTCCTTGGCTTCCCCACTCAGCTTTTCTAACAGCTACAGCCTTGTTCTTGGCTCCCTTTGCAATTTCTTTGATTTACACGATTGTCACTGATATTTGCCCAATATCCAAGACTAGTTGCTAAAATACACCAATTTTCTGAGACTAGTCACAACCGTCACTGATATTTGCCTAATATCCGAGACTAGTCGCAACCATCACTGATATTTGCCCAATATCTGAGTCTAGTCGCTGAAATACACCAATTTTCCGAGACTAGTCGCAGCTGTACACTAGAAAAGTGCGACAATCGAGAAAATGATTTTTTTGGGAACTGTAGAGGTGTATCGTCGGCGATATCCACTCAAAACCTGCGACAATTTCGGTTCAAAGAACCACCCACCAGCCAGCGTACAGGTTCCTTAGCCCTGACACTCTAATACCATGATAAAAATGGCAATGTTTGTATTACTGAAAATAGACCCCAATGGTCAGCTTTACGAAAGAGAGTCTGAACCAAGAGAGTCTGGCTCTTGCGAACGCTCTACATTGTTCATCAACATTACACATTAAATATAATACATGGTTTTAGGGAAGTTATAATAGCTTCCTAAGAAATAGAAACTAATTCCTATCCTAAAACTACGTGAACCAACTCTACCTATTATAGGATATTCTCAATTATCTTCAACAAAAGGTATATTATTTTTAATACTTTCACAAATTTTTTTATTTAGGAATGAGTTTTCTCAAATCGAACAAGTTTGGCCCCATCGATCTATCATATGGTAATAGAAGATAATACTCATTCCCTTACAAACCATTTCGTTATCCTATTATGCCTTAGATAGCTACATAGGTAGGAAATTTATGGACAAAACAATGTACGCGAAAATGTAACTTCAGGGGTCTATATATTCTGTGTAAATCTCAAATCTCCTGTATCAATCTATGCTATTGTGAGATGATCGATAAATTCTATCTAGTTGTTATCATTCTAAGTCATCATCGAATGTAATTTCATGAGTTTGTTTTGTGTCCCTGCCAATTTTTTAAAATTAATCTGTACTATTATGAGATGTTTACATATATTTAATCCAATTGGTTTGTAAGATAGGAGAATAATTTGAGTAATTAAAGTTTTAAAATTATTTTCTAATTAATTGATTTGTAAGATTGAAGAGTAATTTGAGTAATTAAAGTTTTAAAATTATTTTCTAATTAATTGATTTGTAAGATTGGAGAGTAAGTTGGGTAATTAAAATTTTAAAATTATTTTCTAATTAATTGATTTAGAGTGTAGTGGGATTACAACAATTAATTAGTTTGTTTTTCTTTGGTTAAGAGCTTGTTTTTTTCTGACTTAAGGAAACAGGGTTAAGATTTAGAGGCATCTAGTAGGAGTGAAAGTATGCTCCAGAGGGTTATTCCAAGTGGCCTGATTTTCCTTGAATAACTGTGATGAGTGTGACCTGGTTTTCTTTAAATGACGGTGATGAATTAACGTGCATTCCAGATAACAGTTAGAAATAGCTATCCTCAAAGCTGATTTGGCAACTGAATTATGATACTTTTCCCACCTATTAAAAACAATGAATTGGTCTGCTAAATCCTGCAATATATTGGGCT
Organism: Pinus tabuliformis; assembly: GCA_031772625.1. Classification (NCBI taxonomy): domain Eukaryota; kingdom Viridiplantae; phylum Streptophyta; class Pinopsida; order Pinales; family Pinaceae; genus Pinus; species Pinus tabuliformis. The sequence goes on from CM062814.1 coordinate 298,498,639, forward strand.
ATGAAATCCTATAGAATAGGCGCACAGGCTCTCTGACAGCAGTGCAAAGAAAAAGATCTCTTAAATCAAGCGGGGTCTTGTCCATATACCATTTGGATCTCTGAAACACGACAGAAAAAATCAATGATAAAGCCCGTTATGTGCGTTTATCGTCATTGCATTTGGAATGTTGGAGCCAGGTTTGATTTCCATCCACAAATGCCACTGTAATGCATTTCTATGGTAAATTTGGGTTATTTTGACTTATGTTGAAGTCTTTGTCAGGAGTTAGTGCTCTCAACAAGTGGGAGACTAAGTTTTTGACAACTATGGACCTCGTCAAGATATATTGAAATCAGGTTTCAAATGTGGTGTAAGAACTGTCTCTAGTAACTTCACACTGTTATAGAAAAGAATGTCGACTAGTGGACTAGATAGAGAAGAAAGGCTTTAAATATGATTTCCCTTTACTTTAATTATGCTTATATTACTTTCTTACGGAGGAGGGTGAGTACACTGTTAGATGTTAGATATACTGTTCACCATTTTCTCCATCCTGCACTATATATTTTAATTTCTTACTGTGCGGTTTGATATTGTTATGGAAGATATATCAAGATAATCCCAAGTTTGTGGATGTAAGTTGATGTGCATACTTAGTTTGTCATATTCGTTAATAATTTTCAAACCGGGAAATACGTTTCTTGCATCCTTTTTGGTTACTTTTGATATTTTCCTGCGTTGTGTTGGATGTGGCTACACCAAAATATAGTGAATATACGATTAATATATCACAATGCAATGCAATATAGTCATCTTTATGAGATGTAAAATTACTTTTACAATATATCATGTGCAAAATTGAATGTCGTGAATTAAATTATATAGAAAGAATTATATAGTGCCTCAGCTTTAGATATATTGACGATTCTTACGAATCAAAATGCCAAGATAGTTTATTGGACATTGAAAAATCGAAGGGGCCATGAAGGTGCTACATGTCTGGGTGGTTGTGATTATTTTATTGACTAAAATTTAAATGGGATTTTGAAGGTCATTGATTTTATTAGTTATATTTTGCAGCAAATTTTATACACCTATAATTATATATCAACTAGATCCACAATCAAATCATATTAGTAAATGTGATGATGTATACTAATAACCCAATAAGTAAATTGAACCTTTAGGGTGCGTAAGCACGCTCGACTAATAAGGAGAGGTGCTCGACCAAAAGGATGCGTAAGCATGCTCGACTCTTAAGGCCGCCATCGAGAGGAGAGGATGCAGAGCACGCTTTTTTAGTTACTTATTTGAGAGGGGGCACCCAATAAGCATCAAGGAAGGCAGGGTGAGGTAACGAACGCTCGACTGTTAAGGCCGCCATCGCTCGACCAGCGGGAGAGGAAAAAGAGGGTCATTTCGCTCCTCTATCCCACCCAATTCTCGCTCGTGGGTAGCTAGCTTTCTTATCACTCTCGGGAAAGAACCGGTAGATAGAATAGGCGGCAGTCTTATAGGATAGGGAGGGATAGGGCACAGGCACTCCATAATAGCAACTCCATAAGCCATCAGGCGGGGAAAGGGCTTTAGGTTAGGTAGGCAAACCACTTCCTTCAAGAAATGCTTACTTACACTACCCCACACCTTTAATCTCAATGAATCTATTTCCAGGTAGTCTTTATTCCCCACTTTCGCAATGAAGTTCGATAAGTTCAATGTGTAAGTTCAAATAATAGAAAGTATCCTCACTACCGCATATCAGTCAAAGCGTATTACATGGCCCGCTGGAAAGTGGCTCCAGCATTTTTTAGACCAAATGACATCTTTTGAAAGGAAAATGTTCCCAAAGGATATAGAAACAGAGTTGTTGATCCTGCTCGTGAATCTAGATCTGGTTATAGTGAATTGGTGTTTCCGGACTAACTGTGCAATGTTCGGTGCCCAGGGTGGGATGGTTCAACCGGTGATTCGGTTGGCCCTTAGGGAAACCATATTAATAATTATTAAACATAATTTAAACATTTAATATTAATCTTGATTGATATACAATTATAATAATTAATATTCTTATATTATAGTAATAATAACATTAATTAATATATTATAATAATATTAGTGTTAGATTTTAGTATAAGGTTTTAATATTAGCGTTTTAATGTAATTAAGGATAAATTAAGTATTTAAGTAAGTAAGTTTCAACCTAATATTATAAACTCTAATATATATCAATTTTAATATAAAAGTGTAATAATATAAGCTCTAATGTATTAAATCTAATATTATATACCCAATATTAAAGCCCTCATAATAAAACTCAATATTATAAACCCAATATTATTAAGTATATGGTAGAGATTTAATATTAATATTAATTATTATATAATTATAATAATTATATAAGTAATATTACGCTTTATAATATTAGATTTAAAATATATGGTTTTAATAATTTAATAAATATAATAAAAAACCAAATATTATAAACTGTAATATTAAACCCAATATTCTATGTAAGAAAATCTGTTAATACTCAGAGAGGGGGTGAATTAGTATTAAGGATAATTTTGTTTTAATGCCAATTTATATTTTCATTTATTCTTGACAATCATTCATGTGAGCAACAACCAACATATCATGTAAAGCAAAGAAGGAAATCAACGCATGAACATACACAACAACATCGTTAACCTCATACGCATATCAAGATAGAGGATTTAACATGGAAACCCAAAAGGGAAAAGCTATCAATGTTTGGTTGTTATGATGCAAATTATGTGCTCCTACTCTATTTACATCATATGTCTTTATGATAACCCACTCATAGTAAGAACCAACTCCCTTAAATTATTTTCTAGCGCCCCCCTAGCAGGAAGTACCAACACCCTTCTTTTGCAGACACTTGATCATCTTACTAGAAGTACCAACTGAAGCACCGACTTCTTGGATTTGCTGCAAGGACCAACTTGCAACTTCATAGATTTGTTGCAAGGACCAACTTGCAACTTCATAGATTTGTTGCAAGTACCAACTTGCATGAGGTACCAACCCCCAAGATTTCTTAAGATATCCACTAAGATGGAATCACCAAGTCCTTGTTTTTTAGGCTCCAACCCACACTCAATAAATAAATTAATTCTCTCTTTTTTTGGCACCCACTTCGCCTTCAACTTTTCTTTTACCACTTCTTGGGCATTTTTTATGGAAATTACCCTACCTCTTTGTAATCACCAAATTTATGACCCTTAATCTCTCAGTGATAAACTCAACATCTCATCCATATATTCTCATTTGCAACATACAAAATAGACCTCTATTCTAGGGCATCTACACCAGAGAAGCACTCAACTCTCAGCATGCACCCTGCACATCATCTCTCAGCCTTGGATATTCCATAGGTTCTCTCAACACCACTCAATAAATCCCTCACATGGAGCACTCTTGCGCAATTTTGTTGCATCCCCCCACTGTGTAACTCAACATTCCTAAGTTTTATTCCTCTACTGCATAGGGAAAAATGTAGTCTCTGTTGACATTCAATCTTGGTGTTTGTGGTCCTTCAACATGGTTCATTGTTTATGCTTCACACTACTCGATTGCATTCTCCTATGAGGCTTGCCATTCTATTGTTACATCAAATTACTCAGACATTGTAGTAATATTAAATCAGAGAATGGTGTATGGTTCTTTGCCATGCTGAGAATTGAATCTCGAACAACCTACATAGTTAAAGAGTACCACCATTAAAATCAACATGTTTAATCACAAAACATCAGTATGGATATCCATTTAATCTTTTTAAGGCTCTGAGGTCTTGATATGTACTCCAAGATGGATCAATAAGATTTAGTTTGATCATTGTAATCCCAAGGTCATTTTTCTTGTTTATCTATTTATGGCATGAGAAGCACATAGCGTTTAATTATTTAGTTTAATCCTAACACTCCATTAATTCTCGCTCCAAATCTTGGTCCTTCTTGCTAGTCTAGAAATAACCAGGGAGTTAACCTACTTGTTTTAATAATTATTGGCATGTTTTAGGATTTAAAAAATTTCTTCAAACTCTAGCAAACCACCAGATATGACTTTCTATGCCAAATATAACACATAGTGCTAATTTGGTTGTTGACCTATTCATGCTATGCTTACCATGACTAGTTGACACTGCCACCTTTGGAAAAGCTACCAAATATAGAGGGACCTTACTAAATACGCTATCCACCCATTGAAGCCCTCAAGTGTTATATACAACCCAAAAGTGTTGTCAATCAAGACTGTAGATGATCTAAAAATGGGGCACTTAGGCTCCTTGTCTAATTTACAAGGACCTCTCCCACTTCCAAAGCTTAAATGTTCCCAAGTCTTTATGATTAACCAATGCGAAATTGAATATGTGCTTGAAATAAGGTGTAGGCTTACGTTTATTATTGAGTGTTTATGTGTTTTAATTCTATTTGCTTCAAGGATTATAATAGCAACTAAAGCATTAGGTATAATACAACAATAAAACAACACACATAAGATAGCAATTTAATGAGGAGTTCACCCAAAACTCTTGGGCTACATCTCCTTGAGCTCTAGTCAACTCAACTAGGCTCTCTGGGATTATGACAAAGTCCTTTTACAAGCTCTTGGCACAACTCCATTGTTTTACATAGAAATAATGGGTTTAGACACCATCTTATCCCTGGCTCCTAAAGCTCTCGGATTTCTTGCTCTTGGCTCTTGGCTCTGGCTCTAGCTCTTCAGATCTCGGCTCTGGCTCTGGCTCTTAGCTTTGGCTCTTCAGCTTTGGCTTCTGGCTCTTAGCTCTGGCTCTGGCTCTAGCTCTTTGGCTCTCAACTCTGGCTCTGGCTCTTGGCTCTGCTCTTCAACTCTGCCTTCTGGCTCTTCGGCACTCGGCTCTGGCTCTGCTTTTAGCATTCTGCTCTCCCTTTGTCTTCTGTCAATTTGTGGCTTTAAAGCCAATCTGCTTCCTGACTATTTGTTTCTGCTTCCCGGCTTTCTGGTTCCCCCACCTCTATCTGTTTGAATCCCTCTGTTTTGCGTCATCATCACTGTGTAACGCTTCACAGGGAGGTGGCCACCTGTTTCATAACAAACTGAGTGTCAGTTCTCTTGGAAATGTTTGAACAGTCTTTATTTTCATTTAAATCCTAGAATGTCTGCAAACATGATTCCTCTGCCAACTCATCGTTCATGCCGAACTTCGAATCTTATACATTCGGCTTGTTTACCCCATCGAATTTGGTCATCCATCGGATTTCATTTCCACTATTGATCTAGAGCCTCCAGATCCTATGGTCTTCATCCATATCGGGTGGGCAAGTAGCATGACGTTTACCCATCCGATGTGAGTGGTTTTCTCTCTCTTCCATCGGACGCGTGGCACCCAGTGTGTGGCATCGTGCAGGACTCGGTTGAAACCGCTTACTGCTCGAAGCCCTTCCGATATCCTGTCGATTTTGGTGTGGGACCCGTCTCTGATGGAATCAGTGTGATATCCATACGATTTTATGACTTTTTGGGTCTTGGTGCTTAGGGGCTTTTCCTTATTTGAGGGGTTTGCCCGGTGATATGCGATTTAATTGCATATCAGAAACTGCCCCCGCTTCCTGATATGACCTCCCGTTTTGCCAATTTGTGACAACGCATGTTTACCATGGGCCAACGGTTTGCGCACTTGACCGAAGGTCCTCGTTGCTCTGCGCTATTCACAAATTACAATTGTTTCGAGGATATTTGTGATAAGCTTGATCTTTTTAAGACTTTGAAACTTTGGCATGAATCTTACAGAGTTCATGAAAACTTAGAGAGTGTTTTAGGATCCAATTTGGATCACTTCTGCATCCTAGTCCATTCTTTCCCATTCAAGTTACAGTAGCTTCATAATGAAAAGATCTCTGCAATGGAGCTATGTCCAGGAACTTCCTTGGACTTTTCTTTTCCTCAGTGAGGAATACTTAGACTTAGGAGTCTATCCAAAATCCATTTTGGATCATGCCTTCCCACTAAAAGAACTTTTGGTCTCCAAAAGACTGATATATTGGTCTGAACAACACCTGAGAGTAACAACACCCTCTTCTTTCAGCCTCCACACACTTGCCTTGCATAATGCCTCTGAACCAAAGTCTCTGACCACTTCCCTTCCTAAATGGGATGGTCTTCCTAGAAGAACTGTCTTCCTTCTTGTCTTCCTGCAGAACTCCTTCTTAGATGGTCACAGGAGGTAGTTTGAACTTCTATGCCTTGATCATTGATCCAAGGTGGCTCAAACAAAGGTGAAGTACACCTGCTCCACAAAATTCTCATTTGTACTTGTTTGACAAGCTATCAATAACAACTGTTAACAACAACAGAAATATAGACAACAACTGGATGGCCTAAACTCCTGCTTCAACAAAAGAAACAGATTTCACAGCTTGTGAATACCTCCATGTCTTATGTCTACATACAAATGATGGACTAGATAACAAGCCCACAAAACATGCCTTTAGAACAAATGACCCTTCAAGTCAAGCATGTAGTAAAAGACCATTAGGACTCTTTTTCAAAAGATGAAACTTTCATCATTATCTCCATTTGGAGACCAAGTTAACTTCTCCCAAGTCAACATGGCATCACATGCATGTCTAAGCAATCAACCCTGCAAGTTAATTACACCTACATGTTCAAATACAAGGAAATCATCAGCATCCCTACGTTCATGCACATCATTCTCATGCATGCATTTCAACCTTCAACTTTCGCTTAAGTACACTATACTTTCAAAGCTAAAAAGAAATATAATGTTTCATCCTTTGACTTTCACTTAAGCACACTGTACTTTCAAAGCTGAAATGAACATAATGTTGCAGCAACAAAGTGAGTCTGCCTACTCAAATTTTTCCATCCTGCAGCTTGCAACTCATAGACATGCAACCTTAATTGGAAAATAGCTCTAGCCATTTCTTACCAATCTAGTTCCAAGTTCCTTCCTTTGTCTGCACATCAGTATCAACATGTGAATCATCCTGAGACACTTCACTCATGGAAACTTCCTTTCCATTTCTACCATCTTCTCTTTCCACTTTCCTTAGCTTTTGTGGAAGCATTGCTGGGTTCAAAGTCCAACATATTTTAGCAAGATGCCCTTGCTTATGGCAGTAAGTGCAACACATGTGCATCCCCTTGACAGCATGATTTGCCTTGTCCATTCAACCTTTGGCTTTTTGCTTCTTTTACTTCAAAATTTTCCTTTATGTGGCCATTCTCTTCCAACATCTAGAAACATGATGGTTATCTAAACCAAAAAAGGAACATGCAATTCTTTTCCCATATCTATGTGGAAATTTATCATGCTTTGCAAAATCAAAAGGAAGATGATTAGAACCATATTTATACCTTCCTCTTTCACCTTTATTTCCTTCATGAGGAGGTGAAGCAAATGGAGAAGTGGTTCCCTTTGGAACACCATCACTCTCTTGAAGGTTGTTAGAGTTTCCACAACTCTCTGGTTCAAGTGTGTGCTTTTGAACACCTGCATCCTACAAATGATGTTTTGAGCTATTACATTCCTCCTGAACACAATCTTCACACTCTGTAATGCAACTCCTTCTTGGAGCTATTTCAATGGCCTTCATGGTAGCTTTGGAACTCTCACCATAAGACTGTCCATAGCCAAGACCCTCTATCCATAACTAATATTAAAAATATATTTGATGGTGATCAACTTTCTATCGTAAATTTAATAATAATTAGATTAAAATTTTAGAAACCTTATTCCAAAATAAACCTAGTAATCCAGAACATTAAATATATTAAAATATTATTATATAAAAAACAAATAGATTCCATATAATTAAATATAATACTAATATAAATAATAATAATAATAATCTCTTACAATCACCTATATAATTTACAAAAATATTTCATATAAATATATTTTCTTTCGCATCAAAAAGATAAATCTAGTTTTGCAGACCCTGTCATGCACATAGTCTGTTCCAAAAAAACATAATAAAGATCATCATAATACCTTGGTTAATATCCAAAACCCTATCACCTAAAGTTATAAGAGCCACCATATATATAATAAACAACCATCAAGATGAACTAGGAAATAGAAATAAGTAAAACATTAATCACATAAACAAATTAGTCTTCTTACTAATCAAAAAGCTATGAAAGGTAGGTGATACAATTCTGACGTTGCATCTCTTATCTTTTTGGTGATCTTCCAAATGACCAAATCCTGTAGAGTGTCATTCTTAGATAACGTGTTGAAACAATGTTTCTTTCTCTATAGATGCTGCAACAGGATATACAATTAAAATTTTGTTTCAGATGAAATAAAGCTTTTAAAATAGAAAATAGTGCAATAGTGTGCACTTGACATTTTTGAATATTATAAAATTTATGATAATCATAATTTCCAAAAATCTAAATGTATTAGCATTTTTTCTCCAAGAAACAAATTTAAACTAAAAAATTTATAATTTTTTCTCCATAGAAAATAAAAAAGCAAATTTAAACTAAAAAGTTCTGCTTAATTGTTAGATCCTCTTCCAAGACCACTCTGAAATAAATATATTTTCTGCTGTACTTAACCCAATATTAATATTAAAACTAACAAAAGCTTTGAAGTTGCAAACGGAACTTAAAACTACACTTGTTTTAAAAAATGCTTCCCACGGGAAGAACACTATCGAGTTCTATAAACAACCGAAGTAGACCATACATCATTAATAATTAGAACAACCAAAGTATAACATACACCATTAATAATTAGAGTGAGAGAGGGAACGCTTCCATATTGCCATGAGCACTTACTGTACACCATTACTAACTTGGAAATGTCTGACAACTATCCACCTTATGTAGGCTTGTAGAATAGGAGAGACGGTGCCCCACTGTGAGATAAATTGGCAATGAATAATAAGATGAAATCAAATTTCGGACACAGATAAAATCTGAGAAAACCTTCTTCCTAATAGCAGTACCTCTTAAATACGAGTTTTGTAAAACCTAAAGCGCGCAGATCCCGCTGATTACGTCATTAAAGCTTCGTCCTCCAAGAGTCGTGTAGATAAGAATATGAGGTAAAATGTTACATGGAATTATGTCTGTGCAACCATTTAAATATAAGTTATGGTATTGGCAATCTGCAGGTTACAGACCTACGAGATTTGCAGTGTTCAAATTATAGCTTTCAATATCTTGATCTTGTCTACACAAAATATGATTCATTTAATTGATTCATCACTATTTGTCTCACAGCTTTATCAAAACCATATTGGGAACAAAGCTTTTCAATTCTAAGCAAAGCAAAGAAGAAGAACGAAACCGCTAGCGATATGTCTTTCAGGAAATAGTTGAAATTGCTAAGCATTAAACCTATAACAAAAGTGATATGTGGTACTTCTTTTAAATGAATTTTCCTTAGAGCTCTCAGGTCGAATGTTTTGCTAGAATCGTGAACTATATCTTCCGGTATGTTAGCTACAACAGAGTGTGTTTTCAATATTGAAGTCAGAGATATCTCGAACACAGTTGAGGATGACCTAAATCTAATAGGAAGAGAGAGAACAACTTTAAATCTAATAGGAAGAGAGAGAACACAACTTTTTGCTGGAGTCACGATTGCTGTTACACCAAAACCCAAAGGTGTTAATCGTTACAGTTAATGGATCCACGAAACACACGGGAGCGTTGGATGTAACCGGCAGGTGTTAGTAAACAGAGACATCGCTAGAGTTAACGGAGCAGGTGTTAGTAAACAGAGACATCGCTAGAGTTAACGGATCCACGAAACACACGGGAGCGTTGGATCAACACCGCCATTAATGGGGAGCGCAAAAATCTCCCCCTTCAACGCGAGCCATGTGTGTTTCGAACTCCAAACCTTTGGCTTTGATACCACTTGTTGGAGTCACAATTGCAGTTACACCAAAACCCGCGGGAGCGTTGGATGTAACCGGCAGGTGTTAGTAAACAGAGACATCGCTAGAGTTAACGGAGCAGGTGTTAGTAAACAGAGACATCGCTACAGTTAACGGATCCACGAAACACACGGGAGCGTTGGATCAACACCGCCATTAATGGGGAGCGCAAAAATCTCCCCCTTCAACGCGAGCCATGTGTGTTTCGAACTCCAAACCTTTGGCTTTGATACCACTTGTTGGAGTCACAATTGCAGTTACACCAAAACCCGCAGGTGTTAGTAAAAACAGACACATCGCTAGAGTTAACGGATCTACGAAACACATGGAGCGTTGGATCAACACCGCCATTAACAAAGAGCGCAACACCTCTTTCCAAAATCTTTTAATAAATGAAAGATTGATTTCAGGACATAATGGCTATTCTCTCTTAAAGTCGGCGATGAAAACCCTACATATCATCCAAACGAAGATCTTTGCTATATAGCTTGCGTCAGTGAAATCAATCACGGTAACAAGAAGAAAAGTTGAATATCACGGAATACCAACAGAAGAAGAAAGAGAGCACAGTCTCTAGTCAAAAAATTTTAAAGTACAAAAGATTGATTTCATGACATAGTGGCTATGCTCTCTTTCTTCTCTTATTGACGATCTTTGCGATATATAATTGAAATCAATCAAGGGTAGCAACGACACAAAAGTTGAATACCACGGAATACCAACAAAAGAAGAACATAAGAAGAAAGAGAGCACAGCCTCTAGTCCAAATCTTTTAAAGAACAGAAGATTGATTTTCATGGCATACTAGCTATGATGTCTCTTCTCTCATCGACCTTATTTATTGAAAGCAAACGCAGTAGCTGTAAGATAACACAAAAGGCCAAAAAAAAGTTGGGGTGGAGAACCCTTTAGTCACTATCTCGAAGTCCCAGTGTATTTATAACACAAGGGAGATGATTCCAGAAAAGGTAAAAGAACATACAGAATGATCAATGTATACTCTTGTGGAGTTGGCTGTCCTCTAAAGCATAGTTATCAAATTCGAATTCGAATTCGATGCGATAAAAATTCGAATGAAAAATTTTCAATTTGAAAAAAATTTGATAATATACTGCTTAAACATTTTTTAAATAATATATTTTAAAAATATTTCTAGCTATCTTCTTTCTAATTTATTTTGAATTTTATATAACTTATAATTGTATATAATAAAAAAACTTTAGAATCAAATCCACTCAAAAAAAAAATTACTCTCACCTCTTCCCTCCAAACTATATACTCTTTTAAAAAACCTATGTTCTTTTCTTGATTTCAAAAATTTATTTATATAAAATATTTATTTATTTAAAAAATTAATATTCAAATTTATTTTATAAAGAAATTCATGTCTTGTTTAAAAAAAATTGAAATTTTCTAATTTAGGTTTCCATTTCCTTCCGTGCATTTCCCTCCAAACCATATACTCTTTTCAAAAACCTATATTCTTTCTTTGATTTCAAAAATTTATTAATGTAAAATCCTTCTCTATTTAGAAAATTAATATTCAAATTTATTTTATAGAAAAATCAACCTCTTGTTTTTTAAAAAAGAAATTTTCTAATTTAAATACTTCCATTTCTTTCTCTATGAATGGGAAAAATCTAACCAGAAAATATCCTTCTGTACATTTCCCTCCAAACCATATGCTCTTTTCAAAAACCTATATTCTTTCTTTGATTTCAAAAATTTATTAATGTAAAATCCTTCTCTACTTAGAAAATTAATATTCAGTTTATTTTATAAAAAAAATCAACCTCTGTTTTTGGAAAAAGAAATTTTCTAATATAAATACTTCCATTTCCTTCTTTGTGAGTGGGAAAAATCTAACCAGAAAATAAGATTTAATAGCATCAATGCTCACAACTCTACAGCTTACCTTTGAGATTGGGAATTTTGATCATAACGGTTATTACTCATTTAACCTGTAAAATCTAAGTAACCCATAAATTTCCTAATTTTTATGTTTTTCGCTGGGTGAATGCTATAACGCAGCAATTTTTTATATTTTTAGCGAAATACATGATATACCGCAGCAATTTCTACTTTTCTATGCGTGCATGCCATACAGCAGCAATCTATTTGTGTTTAGCGAATGAACAATCTACTGAAAGAATCTTTTGTCCATATCGCAACCATTTTTGTTTTTCTCTTGTGCATGCCATACAATAACCACTTTTGTTTTATTCCGCAGCATGCCATACTGCAACAATTTTTGTTTTTCTATCCAGCGTGCCATACGGCAGCAACCTATTTGTGCTTTAGCGAATAAACTATCTGCGGCCATTAACTATGCCAGGGAATGAACCATAAATGCGCCCAAATCGTTAATCGGACTGTTCGGTATTCGAATCGTACGGGCGAAATTTCGTATTTTTGACCGTGATTCGGCGTATTTGGTAACTATGCTTTAAAGACACTAGCATTCCACGGTTTTCGAGGAGAAACCCCGACCTCCCGTTTTAGATTCTTATCCCTTAACGGTCACCACGACGAAATATACGCGAAGGTACATGTAATTACCATAACGGCCGTGTATTATATTCGCAGTCAACGCCAAAGACAGATACCGTATCTATGCGAGATAAAACACTGTTCTAAAACCGGAGTAGTGTTTAACGCGACTTTTTTGGATTTACCGGTAATCGGACGCGTCCCATCTCCGGCACTCGGTATCTGTGCTGCCGCCGTGTCCAACTTCCTGTTCCGTCATTCTTTTATCTAAAGGCCGTCTCCACTAGCACTGCTGTCACCGCCTCGACGTTTGAACTGGCCAGCATCCTGCGTCCCATGTCATACCATCAGCGCCCATACCATCCACACATCACCTCATTTTGAATTTTGTAAATGGCGTAGTGGGTTTCATTTAATTATGAATCCAGTATCACAATTGACAAATAAAATAAATTACTAAATCTTTATTGGTCAAAATCTGTTAACAAATTGTTTCATTGTTTTATTTGTATACGGTTATTTAGATAATCATATCAGTTTATTTAATAAAAATCAGAGCAGCAGTAAATAAGAATCAGAGTTTATTTAATAAAAAGCAATTCCTAAGAAATATTAAAACTCTGATATATATTATATTATAATTTTTTTTTATAAAAATGATTTAAATTATAATATTATTTTTATTATTATTAATTATAAAAACAATTAATGTATAGGTTAAATATATATAAAAAATAAAAATATTACAAAATTATTAATGATAGAGATTCACTCATATTTTACTATAGAGATTCTTAATTTGTAAATTGGTTTTGTTATAATAGGGATTCTTAATTTGTAAATTAGATTTGTTATAAGATTATGGAATCAAATCATGACTTATCAATACCATATATCCAAAAAAAAATTCATAGCTTATTTTATATGACACTTATTTATATGACATTTTTTTAATTAATCAATTTGATTAAAAATGCATAAAGGGCATGTCCATGGGTCTTGGATACACTGTGATTGGGTGCTCGTTAAGACACTTCTTGATGTGAAGTCACTAGATGAAGATGATATATTGGACATGATGAAGATATAGTCCTACCAAACTTACAAAAAATACGTAAATTACATAACTAATTCTGAAATAAATCATGATGAAAATATGATCCCACCAAGAAATAAATCCTAATCAATCCATTTTAAAAATTAAACACTTACTTATAACACATCTTACAATACAAAATTAAAAAAAACCCATAAAAATAATTGATTTGTTATTATTGTTATACATATCTAAACTAAAATATAAAACAAAACATAATAATGTAATAAAAATTTAATGGTAGTAAAAAATATAATATTATTTTAATTAAATTAAAAAATAAATTTGCATAACTATCTTGAAATACACTTAGCCCAATTTTAAAATAAAAGCGGATAAACTTTATTGGATGAATATATCTTCTGTTATACATGTTTGATAAAGCATATATCGTTCTTCCTTTTAGTAATGGATTATATTTTTAATTAAAATGATATGATTGAACTTGTTATAATGAGGCATACTTTAATATTGAGTTCCAGTGAGAGTATACAAGTATACTTCATTATTATTGTGTTAGAGTGAGAGTATATTATTATTTATGTGTGACGAAGACTATCTGGTGATTTGTTTGGTTAATTTATTATATTTTTATTTAATATAAACTAAGATTATATCTATATATATACATAAAATTAATATGCGTCATATTATAATATTTTTTAATATTATGTTTATAAGATTTGTTATAATGAAATATTTTTTTTAAGTATATTATATTTTTTTTACTATATTTTTAATTTCTAAAAATAAATTAAATTATAAAACTAATAATTATTCAATTTTTCTTTTTCATATCAATATAATTATAATATAATTTATATAAATATTAATAATATCAATATCCAGTAAACATCAAAATATTTAATTAAATTTTATATAAAAAAATATTTCAAATATAATTAAAATATTAATATCTAAAATATAATTAAATTAAATTTTAAAAATTATAATTATAATTATAATTATATATATATATATATATATATATATTCTTTGCGTCCGTCAATATAAGATAAGTTGAATTACTAATTTCATGTGGTTTAATGTCCTGTAGCTTAATTACCACTCTAGCTTAGTCATCACTCGTGAACATTGATGCCATGCCATGCCTCTGATATTTTTTTATTTACATTCGATTTTATAATTTTATTATCAGGACAAGATTCTATGCAATAATTTTGTTTTTACTGAATTCTTAATCTTTTCTTCTAGTTTGGTTACCTCCGACTCTTTTCATCCCTTTCCCTTTATGTTTTTCTTTATAATTTTACTTTATTTTCTGAATAAAGTTATGATTACTAATATATTACTAACTATAATTTATTAATATTTATTCTATATATTAATAATTCATTGATATTTATTCTATAGGTTAATAATTTTATTATTGCATTTATTAATATATATTTATCTTTCATATTAAATAATATTATTTAATTTATTATTTTTTTCTGCGTAAATACTAATTCTATTAAAAAAGAGAAAAATATGTACATGGAGGTCGAGACCTCAGAAGGGGTAGAGGACAATCCTCAGCTAGAGATTCTAAGAGATACATATTCTACTATCTGCCCTTTCAGGATTAAAGACTTCAAAAACTTGATTTGTTAGACACTGACCCACTGAAAGTAATTCTGTTCTGAGTCTAACACATCATAACTATCGCCTGCAAAGGCTTTACTGAGAAGCATGCTGTCATACCCATCATGGACAAAAAGAGGCAAAACAGAACTCGCCAAACCCAGAGTTGTTGCTGCAGATCAAGAACAGGTTGGCTCGCGCCAAAACCAAACGAGAACTGAGACCAGACCCATAACCAGAGACCCAAAAACATAGACACATAGCATAAAATCAAACAGAGCGAAGGCAAGAGTGCCACCCGTTAGTAATGAACCAGCATCAATCGACATGTTGCGGAGAGTCGGGCACATCCTTGTCCACCTGTCTGGACGAGGCAATCCAGGTGACAAATCCATTAGCTTCATTTCCTTCGATACCACCTTCTAGAGGAATTACCAGGTTGAGGATGCTGCCTTCACGATGAACCGGTCCACACGCAAGGATCTTGTGCTGAGTTGAATCAGCTGGATGCGGAGGTGCCTCGGGAACAGAGCTATCTTCCTGCATATTATCTACATTAAACACAACCCCAACCATCTCCCCCTGAAGGACATTGTCTTCCTGAGATTGAGAGGTGGTGGTGTGGGCTGAGCTGTTGGGATTGTCCTCTTCCTCAGCAAGAATAACCGTGATACTGGCAGACAAAACTGGCAGACAAAATTGTGCGGGAGAGGCCCAGCATGGCCAGAGGGCGGTGAGGATGGGGAGGTCGAAGCAATGGGGATTACATTCTGACGAGCAAAACGAGAGGCTCTGCCTCTATTACTAGTATTACCTCCTCGGCGAGAGACTCCTTGACGGTGAGGCATTCTCGAATTGACAGAACAGCTAAGAAAGGGAAAATCGCTGAGCTGACTGGAGAGGGATTGAGCATAGAGGAAGCCGGCGATGCAGAAAACCCAGGCGTGCTTCCAGACTACTTGAGCGAGGCAGGGGTGCGGTAATAAAAACGGGTGGAGGTGAAAAGAACCATGAGCAATGGCTTGAACCAAATTCCGAGCCATACATAAAACCTTGAGCATGAACTCTCGAACCAGGCGCACATTAAAGATGATCTGTGCGACCATCATTCTGTCCAGCATCCAAATAAATTCGCATGCCATTGAGATCTACAGTCTTTGTCCGCCAGCCAGGTGCAGGGCTAGCTGCCTGCAATGAGCGAGCCCTCATAAATGCAGCGCATTAACACCCGCATCTGGGTACATTATTAATTTATTATTATTATTTAATTATAATATAATAATTTTTTTTCTACGGAAGACTAAATCTATTAATGGAAACATAATTTACAATGAGGCCCCGGCCTCTGCGGGTCTAGAACAGCCAAATAACTAGTTTAAACATCAAAACTAAAGCGAGACTACCCCGGGAGGGGAAACCAGTCTGAAGACGAGAAAAAAAACCAGCTGCCCGCGCAGGGGTTACAGCTCCAAAACTCGGAATTAACTATCATGGTGAATTTCCAAATTGTCCAAGTATTTTGAAATAAACAACAGTAAAAAACAAACATCTAAAAAACTGAGTTGGGCAGGTGACCTGTCTGCTTGAGAGTGCTAGGTGTCTTATGACGGTGGCTTCTCCTCCACTATCAGACACCTATACTCGCCTGAATCAGTATCCTCTGCCTGCTTGCCACCCGTATTGTCGTGTGTCTCTCTGGCTTCATCCTGAACTCCTTTGGCTTTGCTGGTGGCCTTGCCGCCCGAAGCCTTCGGTCTGCTGGTGGTCGAATGATCCTGGGCCTCCTGCTGATTGCTGGTGCTCGGCACCTTCTGTGCAGTGTCGGGGGGCAGATGAACCAGGTTCTTCGCTGGGCTGTGTTCTGGGTCACTGTGCGTGCCAGCTTCCTCCCTGAATTCCACCGAAACGGTGGCTATAATGACAGGTCTATCCATGGAGCAAAGGAAGCGAAATTGAGCAGACTAGGTGGCAGCACTTAGATTGGGCATCTGGGTGGCCTCATTGACTCGACGAGCCGCACAGGGACGAGCTCGTCCCCTTTCGCTTCGGGTAACCAGATGACTGCCATGGAAATAGGGTGTGGACAGGGTGGGGGGCGAGGAGGACGAAGGGGAAGTCTATGCAGAGGGAGATGGCAGAGGGGGGCAGATGGCTTGGCCGTGGCTGTCACCTTGCCTGCAGCACATGCGGTGACAAAGTCGCGGCATATTGCTCTGAGCAGGGTGCTACAGCGAGGAGTGAGCTGAAATGGTCAAGTTACAGACTAGGAGCGAGACGAGGGCAGCAGAGTTAACACTGTAAATGACAGGGGGATTCAATTCAGGGACAGAGGCAGGGGCCGGGGCATCAAATTGCAAGGTGCAGTGAATAGAGTGGGAGAAGTGAATACCATTTCCCAGGTCGACACAGTTGAGAAGCCTGCAACGCCGCCTTGTTGCGGTGTGAGAGCTTGGCTCTGCTGCAGTAGGGTGGCAAGAGTAGTTCAGAGGTGGAATGGAAGTCTGCCAATGGCGTGGAGCCATGATTTTAAGATTACAGGGAAGGTCTCGACCCGCGCATTGGATTAATGGTGTCGGTTGGGTGATAGAGACCTGCATTAAATTCCCACAAGTGTGAGCATGGAAGACCATGTGGCTCAGCCACTTGCCAGACCAGCGTCGCATCCACAATAAATCAACTTCAACCACCGGCATCCGGGGTAATTATAATATAATATTAATATGTATTACTAATAATATATATTATTATATATAATTTAATAATTTTTATTATTGTATATATTAATAGGTATTGATATTCATTATTATTATATATTAAATTTTTTGACGGGTCAATATTTTATATATATGTGTGTGAGTAGTCTAATTTAGAGATGAAATATATTTTTTCACTAGAATCTCACAAAACAATTTTAAGAAAAAATGTGATTTTTTGTTATTCAAAATGTAATTTCAAATGCAAAAATGTTTTCAGCACCCTAAAAAACATTTTGGTGCACTCAAATTCCACAAATTAAATAACTTAAACTCAAATTTTTAAAATTTCTCCTGGATTTTGGTTAAAATTAACCAAAAAATAATATATATATATATATATATATATATATATATATATATATATATATATATATATATATATATATAATTTCCCCATTTTTAAAATCCTTCTCTTATACAATTTGAGTGGGCTTAATGATTAAGAGCATGTGTTTCCTCCTAAGAGGTCATAGGTTCAAAACCAGAGGGGGTATGTGATATCCACCAGACGATGTAAATATTTTAATTACTGCAGTTTGAACGATCATTTATTCTCTAAATTTAAAAATACTACTTTGGAAGTTCACAGTAGTTAACAATAAATATTATTTTTACTCAATAATCAGGGAAACAGTTACCTGCTCCTAACTAAGTTCTTGAAACTAATTTATTGAGGGGATCAAGAGGAAAAGAGAAAAATACTAAGGAACAGGTTGTGCTGAAATGTCAGACATACCTATAGGGCCATGTCTGGTTTGGACCAGAGGGCGGTGAGACTATAAGTCTCAAGAAATTACAGTTCCTGTATTCAGGAACAACTCGGGGGGAGACTACTGAAGTAGTCTCAAGGTTGGGAGGCAAAGATATAAAGAATTCAGGTCTGGGTGCAGACTGAAATAGGAATATTTCAAGCTAGACAACGGTTCAGATAAGTAATGATATCAATTGCTTATTAGTTAGACTCTGTCCTGTTTATGATATAAATATAATGATATTTCTCAGTAATTTTAAGAGTGAGATAGCTTGATTAAATTACGGTAAACTGTCATGTTAGTTTATTATGATATTGTATAAATTCAAGAAAAGACAAAAAAGACTAGCATTAACGAAATTCATGTTTTTCAGAGAAATAGAACAAATAATGCTATAAAGCTAAACATAGAAGTGAACCTGAACATAAATATGATATGTAGAGTACAAAACCTCATTTTTCTTTGTTCCATAGAAATAACCAGTATGCTAAGAAAAGATCACTAAATCCTCTGTTAAGAAAAACGAAGAGGAGATTTTTCACCATAGCGAAACTCTGATATAGACACTGTTAAAATTATTCAACTATTCAACTGAGTAAACATTTCGAAACTCAGGGCAAAAGGGAAATAATCGAGTTCTCAGATATGCCCAAAACCATAAATTCATACAGTTTCTTTTCGAAAAAAATCTAGAAAACAATTAAACAAGGGAAAATACTTCAGTAAGAATACCCAGTCGAAGAGAAAAGTCAAATATTTTGACCAATCTCTTATATACATAAATTCTATATTTCCTTTAAGACATTTAATGTATTGCAAAATAGAAACAGAGGCATTATGCTTCCTAAACTACAAACCCTTGTTGCTGGAGACGACAGGGTGATCATAAACTTCTAAACATCAGTTGAATACACCGAAATATGATACTAAACAACCATAGAATGCAAGCAAAAGGCTAGCAGTAACGCAGAGATAAATTCCAAGGAGAAAACAGTTAACAATAACGAATCTTGCATTTCCAGAAATTGCTTAAAGATGAAAACAAGATTATATATATATATATATATATATATATATATATATATATATATATATATATATTCATTCTCCCAACAGTTTCAGAATCAAAACATAACTATTCTAGCCAGGGTTCGAATCGCTTCACCCTCGGCCTTAAGTGAAATTATACAATTAACTAATCCCGGTCGAGGTGTCGGTATAATCTTGCAGATGGTTCATAGCCAAAAGGCTTCATAAACTTAAATTAAATTCAAATTACAGAGGGTAAATCGATAATGCAGTTATGGAAAAATATAAGTGCCAAGCTCCCTACGGAGCCACAACCTTAACTTCAAAAGAAATCAAGCCAGAACCCTTGCATACCCAGAATGAACATAATCCAGTTTTCAAGTCGACTAGAGAGCCGAGCCTTAGGCTTGACTGACAGCTTGTCCATCGCACGGTCTCTGCAAAACCCTCCACTCCGACTGGGTGGGAAAAAATAGAGATTAATACGTTTTCTTTAGCAAATAAAACGACAGAGAATGAATTTACAAATAAAACCTCCATTAAATTTACCTAGAAATCTCAAGAGGGCAGATTGTTTGACGATAAACTCATACCATGAGTGCCGGCAGACTCCAAAGGCCGAAGAATGAAACCCAGGACATCAAGTATCCCTAGCAATGAAACACAGGTAGTAAGAGATTCTCAGAGCACAGGAAAACTCTAGCAGAGGGTTCTCAAACCCTGAATACAACCATCCCAGAAGAAACCAGAAACAATAACCACAGAGGAAAAATGAAAGGGAAAACATACCCATTCGATATTTAGAAACCCCAAGAAACCCCTCCTCTGTCTGATCTACTGGAGAAACTGGTGTTGTTGATCTGGAATGGATCCCAAGGTGACAGTGAATGAGGTACAACAGTAATGACTCCAGCAAAGCGCCACCTCCACCTAGGTCGAGCAGCGACAACTAGAGTTAATGCGGGAGGATGAACCATGAGGTAGGTATTAATTGTAGGACGAAACCAGACTTCCATTGACGGTGGTGTTATCAAACAGTACTAGAATCATTTATTTGGAAAGGCTGCGAAAGGGAAACAAGTGGACTTGGTGAGTTGAGCCACCACGAGAGACAAACAGTTGTCCTCATCTCGATTGTATAGTCTCGGTGTAAATCTTAGATCAAAGTTTGAGAGGAGATCATAATGTAATTCTGAATATTAATTCCTAACCAGTTTACAAAAAAGAATTATGTTGTAATTATGTGTAACAATTTTCATTGGAATGATAATGCTCACATGCTAATGGAAATGCTAGGAATTGTTGAATAGGATAAGTATTTTTTTTTTTTTTTTTAATGTATATGTAAATTGTCTAACTAGATGTGTGACAGGGTAGAGTATGTATACCTTCGTAGACTTAGCATTCAAATCGTTGCATGGAGGTGGGTCCCTTGTGCCACAAATAAGGGGTCCTCATACACCAATAGGTGGCTTGTCCCACAAATAACGGGATCTCATACACCAATTTTGTGTCTGGCTTGGCCGCGACCTTAAAATTGGATAATAATAACAATAATTAAAAAAATTAATTAAATATATTTGGTTTATTCTATATTGTTTAATACTTTTTTCCTTTTTAACATATTTTTTTAATTTTTCTATTGGCCATTGTTTTTATCAATTTATTCTTCATTGTTGATTTTTTCATAATTAGTATTATTACGAATATCATTAGTTTTGTTTTTATTATTCCTTAATTACTTATAATATTATGTTAATATGTATTTTTTTTTGTAAATTGGTTTGTGTTCTCCACATATTACAACACGCTTGACTTGTGGCTTGAAAAGTCGCAGCCCAAGGGTATCTAAGCCATAAAAATCATCGAGGAATCGCACACGGCATTGGGCGCACTAGCCCTTCACATGACTGGATTTTTTCCCACTGGGTTTCGAAACGATGACCTTCAGATCATAGAGTGACTTAACAATACACCATCTATTCTTCACCTCATGACCTTGTGTATATATATATATATATATATATATATATATATATATATATATATATATATATATATATATACCAACCTTCCATTTATTTTATTTTATTTAATAATTATGTTTCTTTTTAACATATATATATATATATATATATATATATTTTTTTTTTTTTTGGGTTGGTTATTACTTTCATTTTTTCTTTTGAATGTTTTAATGTCTATTGTTGAATTTTTCCTACTTTAGGTCTTAACGTTCATCTAACCTAATGTCTCTTCTCTTTTATGGCCCTATATCTCTCACTTATTTATCTCTCAATACATGATGAAATTTCGTATCTTTTTCTTGACTATAAGAGCATGATGAGATTTCATATCTTTCTCTTGACTATAAGCAACACTTGAAACATCAACAATCAAAATGTTTATATGAGTAATCCGAAGATGCTTGAAGAAAACATATTGTGATCGAATGAGAGCAATCTAAATGATTGAATACAAAATAGTTTTCTCAAATAAATCTTCTTCCATTCAATAAACTATTAACTCCAATCTAAACTCAATCTATTAAAAAAAACAAAATAAATAAATAAATAAAAACATATCCATTATTTTCAATATATTATTATTAATTATTAAAAAAAAATTTTTATAAATATTCTAAGTATAAAAGTAATTGTTTAACATGGCTTCTTTTCCAAAACATTTCAAAATCTATAATCAAATTAAGATTAAAATCTATAATCAATCTTTTGTTGACGCGTTTCGAACCAACCAGTGTGGTTCATCGTCAGGACAAGTTGAAGAACCAATCCGGCTTAGCGTGATTAAATAGCGTGTGCAGAGACTCCAACAGCTATAATGCTAACGGCTAATTTTGACCGAATGATCTTGGTCAAACCACTAAATTAGTTAATTAATATTTCTCGAAAAAAACTAAAAAAGTTCAATAAAGGAATTCGTATGGTAATTTAAAATAAATAGGTATATTATTGTTATTATCCAATTATCAAGAGAATGCATATTTTAATTATGATGGTCATTATATATATATTAATTAATCTATATTTAATTATTATAAAATACAAGTATTATTCTATATTTAATTAAGATGGTCATTATATCTCATAATATATATTAATTAATCTATATTTAATTATTCTAAAATACAAGTAAAGGTAATCAATCATTATTATTTTTAGAATTTAGTTATACTAGGTAATAGTGTAATAATTAATCTATATTTAATTATTATAAAATACAAGTAGAGGTAATCAATCATTATTATTATTAGAATCTAGATATATTAGGTAATAGTGTAATAATTATTTAATGGTCTTAACTTACCTAAGACCATTAAATAATTATTACACTATTACCTAATATATCTAGATTCTAATAATAATAATGATTGATTACCTCTACTTGTATTTTATAATAATTAAATATAGATTAATTATTACACTATTACCTAGTATAACTAAATTCTAAAAATAATAATGATTGATTACCTTTACTTGTATTTTAGAATAATTAAATATAGATTAATTAATATATATAATGACCATCATAATTAAAATATGCATTCTCTTGATAATTGGATAATAACAATAATATACTTATTTATTTTAAATTACCATACGAATTCCTTTATTGAACTTTTTTAGTTTTTTCGAGAAATATTAATTAACTAATTTAGTGGTTTGACCAAGATCATTCGGTCAAAATTAGCCGTTAGCATTATAGCTGTTGGAGTCTCTGCACATGCTATTTAATCACGCTAAGCCGGATTGGTTCTTCAACTTGTCCTGACGATGAACCACACTGGTTGGTTCGAAACGCGTCGACAAAAGATTGGTTATGTGATTATGCCGAAGATTATCTAACAATATGATGGATCACAGAAGTCTAAATTCCTTAATCTATAATCAAGTTAAGATTAGGTCTCGAAGTCATATTTGAAAATTTCCATTATTGAAATTTTAGCTAAATCTTCACATAACTAAAATATGAAACTATTTTTCACATGAATTATTTGGTAAAGATAAAAGCACAATGAATCATGATGATACCCCCTCAATTGTTTTATCTTCTCTTCTCCAATAGATTTTTCATGCTTCATTATGGGTTGTGAGTCCTCAACTGCTAAGGTCACTAGCTCCATAAACCGTTGTCTAACAACCTAGTTTCATCTTGCGTGACTACGGTTTGCTTCTTATGATTCACAACCTCCTACCATGACTTGCCCGAATAAGATTGATGCCTGGCTTCCTCACTGCATCTGTGAATATATTCCATACTCGATCTCTCTGGACATGGCTAGAGTTAGGAACAACGATTCTTTCCTGATAAAATTGATGTTGATAGGCCTTATGAAGGGAACAAGAAGGGTAGAATCCATATAAAATTGATGCTCATGGTAGAATCCATATAAAATTGATGCTCATGGGGAGGAACGTAACAAGAAGGGTGTGGGGAACTAGGGGTTTTGTATTTTACCAATCTGAATTTTATTAATGTTTTTAATGTGATAAACATAACAACATGATAAATATAATAATAACGGAGAAAATTATTAACTATAATTATGTGAATAATTTTTTTTGGAATTGGGTTTTCAGATTTAATTATTAATCATTATTATATAGGTAATATAGATTTAACTTCCCTAAAATATTCTAGATTGTATAATTTATTTCTAAAGTAGTTATGTCTTTTTTTCTCTTTTATTTACATTTATTAATTTAAAAAGAATCATATAAAATAAATTATAATTTTTTGAAAAAAATATATTAATAAATCATTATATTGTAACAAAGTTTATTTTTAAATTAAAAATCTTGATAATAATGAATATAATATCTCTGTCTTGGGTAAACACTTATTTTGGAAAATATTAACAATTTGAAATATACATTTACATTTCAACGTATATGATGGATTGTTCCCTAAGAGTTAGTTTCAATATTTGTGGTTTTAACTATCGAGGATTACCTCGCCATTCAATTATATTCTTTGTGGGGAGAAAGAGTAAAAAAACAAGGGCTTTTAGTGGCCCGAAAGAAGTTTGATTGGGGAACGAGGTTTTATTCAATTATATTCTTTGTGGGGAGAAAAAATAAAAAAAACAAGGGCTTTTAGTGGCCCGAAAGAAGTTTGATTAGGGAACGAGGTTTTAGTTATAGGGAGGAAGTTTTTTTTTATGAGAAATCACATGGTCTAGTAACAATATCTTTTATAAAAAATGGAGGCGGATTCACCTTCCTTAACTACGTGCTTTTCTTGTTGCAACGCGTACAGTGGGGGAGTAATGCCAACAAGTGGCATTGCTACAAAGATTACGTGGAAAAATTAACGTGGGGAATTTTTAGAAGCCGCATGGATACATGAGAATATTGTTCCATCCCAAGCTTCATTCGTGCATAATCAACTCACCAGACAAATGGTCTGCATCTTCGCTAGCTCTCTTTGGTTTTAAGGAAAGATGGTTAAATAAAATCATGCTTCGGGCTTGCAGAATATATGGAGAGAAAAAGAGACCATTTGCATTCCTCCAATGGAGTCATTTTGGGATGGACTAATCAATGTAACAACTATTAAGATAAGTAATTCTCCAGTTCTTGAACGAAAATATTTGTGTGTAATTGGGTATCTTTTGAAATGTTTTTTGGAATATATATATATATATATATATATATATATATATTTTGTATGTACCAAATATAATTATGAAGTTTGATATTTCTCGAAAATAAATAAATTATTTGCACATACAAAATATAACAATTAAATTTGATATTTCTTAGAAATAAATAAAGTGTTTTTTAGGCACAAAACATAATTATGAAGTTTGGTATTTTTTGAAAAGAAATAAATTAATTTCGTGTACAAAATATAAATTTCAAGTTTGATATTTCTTGAAAAGAAATAAAGTATTTGTGTGCACAAAACATAACTATGAAGTTTGATATTTCTTAAAAAGAAATAAATTATGTTCATGCACAGAATATAACTATTGATTCGTAAACTGTCATGGATATTTCACTGAATAGTTTTTCATAACAGATTTAATAATATTACATTAAAACTCTAGAAATTCTACAATATTACAATTTATTAAACTTTAGGATGTGTGGATTTCGCTGTACTTAGTGCATGCATGTGAATGGAAATTATTCAGAAAATTAGAGAACGATAAAATAAGCACACACGCAAGACACAAGATATACACTCTCGGAAACCATTTTGGGAGAAAACCCAATTGGAAGGTGAAGCCACTTCGCTCTCTTTCTCTGTCTAGAAGTATGGATGCAGGTACAAAGAATTAATCCTTGTGGCCCATGGGCTGCTACATTGTACAGATTTTCTCTGTCTGCTCTACCTCCTACCTCTCATGACTATCTTTTCTCAGCTATGGAACAAAATTATCTCGAAAGAATGGAATGTCTCTTCTTCCTAGTGGCATGGTTATAACACAACCTACTAGTGGTTAAGTTTGACTACATCAACTCTTAACAAGAATTACAAAATAGACTATTCTAGAGTCTTTTACATCAAAAATATGTGGCTAGATCATTTTTCGTAAATAATGGGAGCTGAGGCGGCATCCTCCGAACTATAGGTGTGAAAACATGAAGGTCAATTTCTGAGTGGCATAAATTTTGCATGTGAACTCTAATTGAAGTGCCTCTTGTGGCATTAGAAAGGTATCTGTGTGTATAATAACATGAAAATGTGTTGCACTAAAGAGGAAAATTTTACTCCAAAAAATTGTCGTTTTATGCCTCAAAGCACTCTTGGAAGGTCCAGATCTTGTTTTGCTAAACTGGGTCCCGCCGATAAAAATGGTCCCGTGAGATTATTCCTCCACTTTTTCCACTCCAAATGCATCGAGATGGATGATAAACAATATAATGATCCAATTTGGATCAACTATTAAGTTTGATATTTCTTGAAAAGAAATAAATTATTTGCCTGCACAAAATATAACTATTAAGTTTGATATTTCTTGAAAAGGAATAAGTTATTTTCATGCACAAAAAATAACTCTTAGGTTTGATATTTCTTGGAAATAAATAAGTTATTTGCATGCACAAAATATAACTATTATGTTTGATATTTATTCAAAAGAAATAATTTATTTGCATGCACAAAAATCGAACTATCAAGTTTGATATTTCTTGAAAGGAAATAAGTTAATCATGTGCACAAAATAGAACTATTATGTTTCTTATTTCTTGAAAAGTAACATGTTGTTTCCATGCACAAGAAAGAAAAGAAATATCGTGTCAAATTTCTTGAAAGAGGAAAAAATAAGTTGCATGCAAGAGAAATAAATAATATGCATTGTAATTCTTGAAAATGAAACATATATTTGCATACATAGCTACTATGCTTTTAATTTATAGGAAACACAAATGTGTATTTGCATGCAAGAAATAATCACTGTTAGTGATTTCTTTTGGAAAAGAACATGTGCACAAAACAATAGCCACAATGTTAGTTCTTTTGAAAGGACTTGGTGTTTATGTACATGAAAAGATAGCTATTATGTTAGTGTTCTTGGAAAGGAATGGGTTCTTTTGTGCTCAATTATTTGTGTTGTTTTTGCACGAAAGAATGAGCCATTATGATAAATTACTTGGGAAGAAATATATATGTATTTGCATGCAGAGGAGAATATAATTTTTGTGTTAGACCTCTTGAAGAGAAACCTAAATTTGGAAGCACAGAAAAATAATTACTATGTTAGATGTTGGAAAAGAAACAAGTAATTTCATGCAATAAATATGTTGGCTTTCCTTTGAACAAGTACATATATCCACACATAAGAAATAATAACTATCATGCTAGTTTTCTTTTAAAATAGAGTATATATTTGCATGTACATTGTACATTGTAAATAGATCTCTCTTGGAACTTCTGTAAAAAAGACATGCATTTGCATGCATAACAATAATAATATCTATTGTATTGGAAATATTGCCTAGTTGCATGCATAAAGAAATAGACGAGGGGATAACTTCTTTTGAATAAGTTTATCTAATTATATGCATGGAAATAAAATTTAATATGCTAGTATCCTTTAATAGGAAATGGATGTTTATAGTGGTATTCCTTTGGAAAAGAACATATGTCTATGAAGGGAGAATCATAGTCATGTGGTCTATATCTTGACATGCTTTGACAACTATATGCTTATAATTAATGCATGAACAGTGTTATTAGAGAAAGCATGTTGCGATATTTTTGTTACATTTTATGTATACATATGAATAGATGTTGAAAATGTGTTAGTATAGGTTTGTTGTTGGTTTTATTAATATTTGATCAAATCACAATATCAAAGGTTGCTAACAGTAGTAGTTGTAGAAAAATGCCACAACATATGTTTAACATTGTGGAAAGCAATAGATTAGTGGTTTATGTGGGTTGAAGAAAATTCACTGGCAATATAGTCCACTGATGGGAAGAACCAGGCCCCAAAGACACAATGATCCAGGATTTGTGATTAAATGATATCATGATAACTGTAATTAGTGTTGGGTAATTTAATTGTTAATTAAATTACTTGTCATTAAAGTGTCAAACCCAGGGTTCGTGAACTTTTGAAGTACACTTGCACAATATATGCTAGGAACCAACTTTGAATTTAAGAGTGAATTAACCTATTGAAATGTTGGCAAACCTATTCATGAAAAATGTCTAAGATGCATATGCACACATTTTCTTTTTGAAAAGTTTCATATTCGGAACTTGCAAAAAAATATTTTGATCTAGGAAATTGAAATGATAATTGACATGAGAGTAAACTTACTCTATTGACATGAAAATAAATATATTATAATGATATGAAAGTAAATAAATCTATATCAACATTAAAGTAAATCTATCTTATCACTGGAAAGTAAATACTTGAAATTAAATTTAATTTAGAAATAAGCAAATCTTATACTCAGAAAGCATTGAATTCTTAATCTAGGAAATTTAAAGGCATCTATTTTGAAAGCAGTGAGAGATCAATTGAAATCACTATTATGTGCATTGTCAAATTAGAATCATTCACGACTATCTATGAATCTAAAAGAAACAAATTGAAAATTAGTGAGTCAACTTACTCTATTGACATGAAAATAAATATATTATAATGACATGAAAGTAAATAAATATTTATCAACATGAAAGTAAATCTATCTTATGACTGGAAATTAAATACTTGAAAGTAAATTTAATTTAGAAATAAACAAATCTTATACTAAGAAAGCATTGAATTCTTAATCTAGGAAATTTAAAAGCATCTATTTTGAAAGCAGTGAGAGATCAATTGAAATCACTATTATGTGCATTGTCAAATTAGAATCATTCATGACTATCTGTGAATCTAAAAGAAACAAATTGAAAATCAGTTAGTCTATGACATGAAAGAAACAATGTTTGACCTGCAAAATAACACAAATGGAATGAGAATAAAACAATATAAACAATGCATCTAATTAAAATACTTAAAATGAATCATAAAACAAACAATCTATCTTAGAAAATGAAACATTAAAATTGATATCATACTCATTAGGTGGTTATTATAAAGTGCATGAGAAGTGGAAAGTTGAGAAAACTATTGATAAAACACCAATCATATCAAAGTAAACTACAATGATATTCATTACCTCAATAATAAGCATAGTGCCAATCCTTAACATCAAAAACTCTACATTGAGGCATGAGCATAACTACCAATATTTTCACACATTTTGATAGGAGAAGGTGCTCCTATTTATACAAAACGTAAGATAACTAATTTATAAATGTAGATCCATAAATCTCTTCTCCATCGAGAAATATTTCATGTGTTTACAACCATGTGTTGACATCTAGCAATTAGCATCTCTTCATAACCTCACAAAAATCTCCTAGTTTTGATAAGAGACACTTAGGAGAACTTCTATGATATTTCTACATGGCATGTGCTTGATGAATGATCTCAAAATTTCCTGAAATCTTCTAGAGTTTGAAAAGTAATTTCGAATTTGAGCCTTGGAGGCCAAATGTTATTATCTTGGAATCTTCAAATATTTCTACACACATCACAAAACTCATCCAAATTTTATATATAAGTGAATACATGTTTTTTTAATCATATTTCACCATAAATTCACTCAAAATACCAGAATAAATCTATTGGAAAATAATGTGTCTAAACCCATATTAATTATGAAAATGGTCTTAGTACATGGTTATGGAACTGGGAAATATGGTAAATTTTGAAGAAAAGTGAAAGAAAAGAGGGTGAAATGAATGACATTTTAGAGACCTAACAATAAGATTTAGGTAGATATATTGTATTTAGATGATATTATTTGTAAATATTTTATGAAAATGGTTAAGGGATGGACTCTCTTACAACTCATTGATTGAGGGGTGAACACCCTCAAGAGCATTTAAGAACAAAATTAAACATTTGTTGGTTTTCATTCTACCGGGTTTCCAAGGCATATCAGTGTCTAATGATGTGGTTTCCTACTTTTCCATTTCTATGATGTTGATTTATTTCATGATTTGATTTTTATATTATCAAGTATGTGATTAATTAACCGAGTTAAAAGAGTCATAGAATTGATGTAAGATTACATCAAAAAGTTCATGTTAATAAGCTACAATAGTGGTTGATAATGGTTATGTAACTTACTATTCCTTTACTAAAGTTACTCTATGTAATGATGAAGATTTTGTATAATAGTTAATGAGGAATCTAGAATAGTAATCTGAATAGTGACCCATAAATTTGAATAGTTACCCGTGGGTAAACTCTATAAAAAAAATCTAACTCCATGCATTCTCATGCGAGGTTAAAGGGGATGTTACAAGTGATATCAGAGCTGAAGGTTGTAGTACTGGAGCTTTTTGTGAATTGGTAAGAAGAAAAGAAGTAGAGGTATGGAATTAGTAGGCATAAACTCAAGTATGATTCTAACAATCTATATATCAAAATCTATAATAGACTACTTTTGACATGAGATGCATGATGCACGTTTATAAACTCATTGAAGAGTAGTAAGTAATAAAGTCTGTTGCAAAAATGTGTTCATTATATTTGAATCTTGTTGAAGATAAAATACAATAAAACCTCTGTTGCACCTATGAACAATCTTGAGCACTCACTAGTGAAAGTGAGAGTTGGCTACCAACTGTTGCAAATATGAAAATATTATTGGTACATTTAATGAACATTCCTAAAGTTACAATGCACTATTTATAGGGAATAAATGCATGAATGTAAAATATGGGGAATGTCCTTGAAGATCTGACGACAGAGTGTTTTAAATGGACATTGAAATAACCCCTCTAAATGTTAAAAATAAACAATGAGTCGAGTAGTGAGACTTGATTGTAATAACTAGTTGTTGATTGAGTCTTTTCATGGCTACATTAAGTTGGTTGATAGGATTTATTAGTTGGTGTTGAATGAATAACTATTAAACTTCTATGAATGAATTGATTTTTATTTAAGCTTATTTCAAGTTGTTAACAAATTCTTATGGTAGTTACTTCATGCGTTGGTCTATTGGTAATAGTACACTGTGGGAATTGGAAATGTTTGGATTGTTATCGTAATTGTTATTGACATTTACACATTAATGAACATTTTCATGATAGTATTGAATGCATGAAACTAAAATGATTGTGAAAGTGAATATTTGTTTAAACAATGCATATTTATTACTAACATTGCTGACAAGATTAAGCAGAGGTAGCTTAATGGCAACATGAGAACATGTGAAGGTAAAATGTTGCAATGCGAATTGCAACCATGAATGAGAAAGTATAATGTTATGATATGAATGATTGTGTTATTTGAAAAAACAGAATGTATACTACGAGTATGCCAATTATGTTTCCTGTCAATTGACATATTGTGGACCCATGCTGAAGGTCAAGTATGAAACCGTGATGTACATAAATGTTTATTTTGTTTTAATATTAATTTGCATATGGTTTTTTATGTAAATTATTGTGGAAAAGAGTGATAAAAGATAATTTCACATGCTAGACAGTTGTGGATAGTTGTAAAATTCCAAGAGGCCTTGGGTTGATGATGGTTTCCTGCCCAGAGGGGTTGATGGCACTTTCCTGCCAAAATTTCCTCTCCATATAGATAAATGATCTTAGTAAGGGAAAAGAGTTGGCCAAGAAAGTGAGAGAATAAAAAGCGTAAGGAAACTTTGTTGATTTTGGAGCCAATTAGAGGAGGCCCAAAATTCCTCATTAACGGGATGCTGTCAAAGGAATAGGTAGGACATTACCAAGAGGAATCCTGTATTGGACCCTATGTGGTCAGTGGAATTCTAGAATGAATCTGGTATGGTCTTTGTTAGAGAACTATTTGGATGTGAAAATCACTCGATTTGGTTATGAAAACCAGTTCCATTGGTTGGAATGAGCATTGTTTTGTGCAAATAATTTGTCTACAACTTGACAAGATAGGAGCCTAATGATCAGTAAGGAATTAATGGAAGTGTATTTCCTTTATTATATTACTAATCTTGTGAATGTCTTAGTAGGGGCTAAGATAATACGCAGTTGGTGTAGTTATTGATCATTTCAATGGTTCGAGAGTTAGGCACTCTCGAAGTACTTGTAGAAGTATTGTGTGGATTTCTTTAGCAAGAGGCTAAGGTAGTATGCACTTGATGTAGTTATTGATCATTTTGATGGTTAGAGGGATGGATTCTCTCTTCGTACTCGTGGAAGTACTGTGATTAAAATATAACTTGACATTGTATAAATAAGTGATAATTATAAGTGTTTCATTTGATTGAAAATGTTGTGACTAATGTGATTATGTTGGATTTGATGGTCATAGATTATAGGATGCTTGTTATTGGGTTATCAAACCATTCGAGTCATTGCATAAAAGTGACCGTGACTTCCAAGAGTAATTGGTAAGTAACAGTAAGTTGGTATAAAGATTTTTTTTTCTTCTACGAATTTGAATAATGGTCAAGTGATGGAAAATAGAATTTGCGTGTTTTTAAAGCAATAAATGTTTATGACTATTGATAAAACATTAATAATTTGTTTAATGGTATTTCCTTTTGAAGGTGAAGTATTCTCTTTTGATTGTTTAGATTATTATATCATGAGAAAAAGTTTATGATAAACACCAAGGATGATGTTTTATTTAAGGGGGGAGGATGTAATATTCCCACTAATAAAACTTTTTTAAAAACTTATTTCATAAAAGATTATAAATTTGACATATACATTTACAATTCAACTTACATGTTGGATTGTTCTTGTCAAGAGTGAGTTTCAATCTTGTGGTTGTAACTACCAGAGAATTACCTCACCATTTGATTATATTCTTGGTGGCAAGAAAGAGTTAAAAAAAAAGGATTTTAGTGACATGAAAGAAGATGATTAGGGAAGAAGGGTTTAGTTACAGGGAGGAAGTTCGTTATGAGAAAGAACGTAATCTAATAAGAATATTTCTTATAAAAAATGGAGGGTGATTCACCTTCCTTCATTGTGTTCTTTTCTTGGTACAACGCATAAAACAACAGGGGAGTAATGCCAAGAAGTGACATTGTGAAAATGATCCGGATTTAAACAGGAACGCAACAAATTACATATATAACCATTCATACAGAGGTGCAATAGAATTAATACTTCATTTCATTAATGTAAAATACTGAAATATGCTTACAAACAGAAAATGGAAATAAACTAGCTAGGGTGATTGTTGTAGGGAAAAGTATCCGATTCGGATGACCCTATCCCACTCTAAGGGTGATAGTACCTCAGCAACAACTGTAAAGAAAACTACTTAAGGTTTACTTCTTTATGAAAGCAAGAGAGAATGAAGAAATGCACTAACCGTTGCCTTGCGCTTAATGTCGAATCCAAACTCTTCTCTTTGCTTGCTTGCTCCCAACTCCTTGCTCTTTTGCTGGCCCAGCTACAATGAGATCCTGCAAAATAACCAAGAAGGGAACTACAAGAAGCATGCAATCATAACTGATTCAAGGATTAGCATAAATCAAATATACAATCATCACAACATAACATTGAAACAAGTGCATATAGAAGAACCTCAATAGCTTTTATTAATAGAAGAAGTAAAGTTCTGAGAGTGTTACAACCATTGAAGGCCCCAATCCAGCAACACCTCCCAGCAGAAAGAATTTCTCCTCTTCACCTCCTTCAAGCAATCACCCAATAGCTCTATAGTGAAACCAACAGCATATCATTACTTTGCACAAAATTCCAGCCTCCTGAGCTCATAGGAGAGAGCTCAATATATAGATGAATTGAGAAAGGATGAGTCAGCTTGCAACTGATGTGTAGCTGCCTTGTGTCCTCTATCTCTTCAGTTGATCTTCAGTTCTTGAGTCCACTTGGAGAACCTTGCTTCCACTTGGAGAAACAGAGCCTCTGACTCATCACAAGGCGAAATCCCTGATCCAAGTGTCATTTTTGGAAGATTCCAGAGCAATGACTCAGTGTGCCACTTGTCCCATCTCGCTCAGCGCAGGTGGCCTTTGTTCCACTTGCTTTGCAACGCAGGTACACCATGGAGCAGCTGAGTTTCAGCGCAGTAACCTAGTGGAGCACCTGCTTTGATTTCAGGATTGCTTGTTTTTGAGTGTTTTCAGGTGGAGAAATGATCTGAGAGCTGTTGGCTTGCTGACCTTGTTCCTCTAGGGGTAGGAACATCATGTTTAGGGACTTTGGATCCCTTGGATTATTGACAATTCATGCAAGGCACAAAATTGTCTATAACAGATGCCCCCTAAAGTGTGAGGTCGTTTATCGGGTGAAATGCTTTATTAGGAGGATCCGAAGTTCATTCAATCTGCTGAGAAGTGTCCTGTAATAAGATACAATACAATACATTATTTTTCATACTTTTTCATGATCTAGCTGAGGCGGGCATTCCCATGCTCAGCTTTATAAATTCATTTTGGTACATAGAATAGACGATCGTCTGATGGTAGACTGATAATTCTCTGCTGAAATTATCATCCTTTGAGAAGGATGATCATCTGCTGCAATGATGTACATATCAAATGTCTTTATATCCTGAATATATATCGCAGCCCTGATGGATGAAGCTAGATCCGGGGTCTTCAATCTCTTCCGATCTTCACTCGGTGTACAAGTCGATCCATGTGAGAATTTCTTGAAGTCGAACATGGAAAGACATCGCTTGATTACCGGTCAATGATGTAAACCGTTAACAAGCGCGAGAGGAATCACCGATAAGGATGATGACCCTCAAGGTACAGCAGTACAATTCACATGGTGGGAATAAAGGACTTGGCGTCGACCACCATGCAAAATCTTCTGGTCGAAGGTCATTGATGTATACCTGTCGCCGGAAGTGAGAAACTTGCCATTGAGGCATGCAAGCTTCAAAGTACTGAAGGGGTTGTTCCTAGATCAACTCCTTGGATAATGAGCTGATGTCGACAAGGAGCGATCCGTCAAAGGAGGGCCTTAATGGATCCCACATCATTGACACGGAACGGAGCTAGTGATTGTGATGAGGTGAAAACAAACTGTGATGTATGATTCAGGGTGGCGGTCATGAAATGGATGAAGGATAATGTATGGCAGTGGATGGGACACGGTTGACTCTTTGCAGAACAACATCTCTTGAACATATAACGACACTGATGTGATGGATCGGTAGCATTACCCCAACTATGGATGGTGTGGCGAGGACCATGGTGATGAGACCGGTGAATGAAACAACCCAACCCGATGTGATACGGAGGACAAAGTGTCATGTTCAAGAGCGACTTGCTACCATTAAAGCTGTGAGGTTCTCCCAATTTTTCCCCAGTCATTGCTGACCAGTACCTCTTTATTTTTGTCAAGCTTGAGGAGGATAACATATGCTTGTTCTATAACCTGCCCTTCGGGCAAGCCCATCGCTATGTTTTAATGAGCCTAGCGATAGGGAAACTCGTTCTCGTCTAAAGACAAGTTTGTCGCTATTTAATGAATTTAACGAGTCTAACGACAAGGATAACTCGGTCCTTTTCATTTTTAGAGAGTCTGCAAAGGTACATAAAGTCAACTCCAGAATTCCTTTTTCGTCATCTAATCCCTTAAGTCCGAAAAAGTATAAAACAATACAGAAGGGATGAGTTTTCGGTACTTTTAACGAGCCGAACAAAACAAGCGCTCGATCTTTTTGTGCAATAATCCCTCAGGTCCAAAAAAATTAAAATCTAGAGGAGGGATAGCTTTCCGGTCGCTTTAACGAGCTGGAAGGCCAAAACTCGGCAAACTTTTCATATTTTACGAGTCAGTGAAAAGAGCTCAAAGAAGACTCGTCTTTTGAGGAACGAGTGATGAACAGGGTAGCAGCAGATTCCAGGTACAGGTTGGAATATTCCAATCACGGCAGTGTCACAAGGATGGCTTAGTGAAATCACTCTTCGCAGCTGTTCCTCAAAAGAAGGTAAACAATCATATGGAGATGAACGATTGGCCAAATGAACGGATGGAGGTGATGGCATATAAACACGACCAAGGGCTTTTAATATGGCAGTCAAAGGTTACATTTACCAAGGTTATTTACCGGTTCATTTTTTCTGGGTGAGCTTGAACTCTAGGGGAAGATTGCTCACAACTTATGTTTATTTTTTAACGAGCATGAACTATGCGCTAAAACTGCTCGGATCTTGCGTTTATTTTTTAACGAGCATGAACATTGCTAAAACTGCTCGATTATACCAGTCATAATACAAGAAACGCCTCAGGTGAGATAGCTATTTTTTAAGGAGCTTTATCTCATGAAGCTATGCTCCTATTTGGCAAGTTTTAACTTTTGCCCCTCTTCCTTTCTTTATGCAAGCTGGAAATGGCTAATCCTACGAGTTTAACGGGTTAGACCTACAGGTTTAAAGGGAGGACCTAAAAATTTAAAAAATAAATAGTCGTCCCGTGCTTGCACTCCAAAAGGTTCGCATGCCCCCAGGTATAAAGTATAATTTCAAGGCTACCCCTCCTCTGTCCCACCTCTGTTTTTCTACTTGTCGTCTTGCTATATTTTTAACGATACTTGTCTTCTCGTTATTTTTCGGTGCCGACGGTACTTGTCTTCTCGTCAGTTCACTTTTATATATTCGCAAGATCGCAAGAGATAAAACATTGGTGTTACGGAGGGAGGTTTGCCTCTTACTTATTATCCGAAAAATGGTTCTGTTTGCTGCCGCAAACTAAACTCTTTTTCTCGGCGATGTCTATCATTAGGTTGCTAAGGATGGTGACTACTTGTTGCAGCAATTTCATCTCTTTCTTTGGAGACTGCCCCTACTTATCCTTCAAAACATATGTTTTAATGGGTGAGGCTTGACATTCAAAGATGGTGGCTACTTGCCGCCACAAATGGATCTCCTCCTTAGGAGAGCCTACTTTTTTAGACAAAGGGAGCGATCCTTCCGCTCACATAACTTTGACAAAAGAACTTTATCCTAGAACAACCCTCCCTTCCTTTCTTCGGACGGGGTATGGACTAGTCATATTCTTCTGCGGAAATCAACTTTATACCCAAGGTTTCCTCTGCCCAAGGCAGGCCAGGGTGCATGCCCCCTGGGTCCCAGTTCTTTCTTCCGAATCACTCGCATTCATCGGGAAGTAGAACCGGGGGTGGAGGCATTCCTTGAGTGAATAAACCGTTAAGGGATGGTATTTGACTATTTGCGATGCGTGATCCTGGAAATGAAAGTTGGTCTACGAGCTTGACCATTCTTCCTTCGTGCGGAAAACACATAACTCTGAAGAGTGAGGACACTATTGCCTCCATGCAATATATATAGTCTCGTCCAAGGAGTAAGTTATAAACCAAGGGTCCTTGGACGACCATCATGTTCATATGAACTGTCTTCCCTTTCAATGTAACTGGAACATTGGGGAGAATCCCTAACGGGCGACTGGTTCCTTTATCAAAACCTGATAGATTTCTCATCTCAGGTAAAAGCGTCGGGGAACCCAGTGCTTTCCAAGCAATAGAGGAAAGGATACTCACAGATGCCCCTTCATCAATGATAGTTCCAGCCATTACCATTCTATAGATCTGGACAATGATTCTGAATGGGATACTGGCTGGTAACCGGGGTCTGCCTAGTTGATTCCAATCAAAGGATACAACTAGGTTGCTTGGCGGTGGGACCGAATACACGGCCGGATACGACCCTGACGATGTTCCTTCCTGCAATAAAGGAATGGGCGCATTGCCCTGATGCTCATCAGAGTCTGTGTTGATGAAAAGAATATGGACGGTGTCATCCTTATCCTCTTCAGTGAGGGTGTCATTTGAAGATGGATCTTCAATGACGGTGTCATTTGAGGATGAAACCTCTGAAGGAAGAACCGGGTCAACTGCCATTTCGACCTTTAGACTTTCGTCTGGTCTGGGTTCAGTTGGTTCATTCTCAATGACGGACACTTCAGGTGACCACTTGAGCGGGCCAGCTGGATTTTCAACTATCGAGGGATCAGGCACGAGTTTTTGGTATCCAAGAGGAAGTCGTAACGGTGATACCGGACGATCTTCCAAAACTCTCTTCGCCTCATCTAAGAATGGACATCGGTGAATGGCGTGATCACCTTCACACAACATACAGGGTGATCTTGGTCTCCCTCTTCGTCCTTCACTCTCGCTAGTTGATGGACTGCAATCAACATGACTACCAGAGGTTGATGCTACCGGATTGTGCAACCTGGGGGACCAGTCCCTTAGTATCCGGGGAATACAAGGACAATCACGATGGAAGTGGGTCCCTTTGCAAATGACACATGGCGATTTAGGCCCGGTCGGTGCAGTGTGTGGATTTTTGTCAGATGTCTTTTGCTTGCCCCCAGTCGCCTTCGCCATAGGCCCCTTCTGCTTCTTTTTTTTCTTCTTCTTTTCCTTCTTCTCCTTGGGAGGCTGACTTTTGCCGGCTCTACCTTGCGAAGATGAAGGATCAGAGGAAGAATTGTAAGAAGTGGAAGGCTGGTGGGTAGCTCTAGACTGGTCTGACTGTTGATTCGACTGCTCAGGATTAGTGGCGATTTGAACTACATTAGTTGAAAAGAGCCATACAGGTAGGCCAATTGTCAATCCTGGAAGTGACAATGTGGCCATATGAGGCGCACCAACATCTCTCCAAGAGGAGAAGGGATTGGGACTTCCACCAAGGTGACTTCCTTGGTTGGTGGGCTCCATACTTTTCAACTGAAAGATCAACGTGGGAATAACAGGTGATTATGTTCCGATTAAAATAAATTTTATTAACGACGCTTTTAGACACAACTTTGCTTTTTCATGTTTTAAGAGTCGAGAAAAAGCTAAAGATGACTCTAGTCTCCTTCGATGTATTAACGAGCCCGACGTGACAAATGCTCGGTTGGACTTTTTCAGTTATAGAGTTTGAAAAAGGCCAAAAGAAACTGCTCTGGAGTTCTAGGCAGAGGGTGTGCCAAACCTTTCGCAAAACCACAGAATACGTTTTACGGTACGTGTGGTCAATCTTCGTGAATGCTGTGTTCACTGCATTGCGATCAGTAGGGCGGCCGACACGGCTTCCTATGGATAAAGGATTTGTTCCTATAAGGGTCTCCCAATATATACGCGACGGTACATGGGAGCACAAGTCCGTATTAGTGCCACCGACTCTCAGGAGGAATCACCCACCTTCGTAGAGATCGACAGTCACTAAGTTTAACGACGCCGGAACACGTCTCTACCTAGACCTCTATATGTTTGCGTTATGTTACAAAGCGTTGTTATGTAAATTGGATTTATTTTAATGTTGATCTTGCTTAGCAGTTTGCCTTTAAGGATCACCACGAGATGTATGTAACAAATTCCTGAATGCAGTCTAAGATGAGAAGCAAACTTTTCAATCTTTTAACTTTGAAAATCTTAACTACTGAGGGAGAAGAAAGGCAAATCTTTTCTCACAGATCATAGAGCACACACTAATGCAAAATTTCCTAAATCGTCATGCAAGCAGTCAAATGCAAAATGCACAATGCATGTATTTTCTTTTCCCTTTCTTAATGTTGATGTATTACAAAAAGAAAGTTGTTATATAACTTTGATTTCGATTTAAAGCAAAAGTAAACAAGCTAGTCCAAAATCAAAAGACACCTTAAGATTTACTTGTTTAATCACTGGAAATACATGAAATCAAACCATAATGACAAAAGTGAAAAGACTAATCAGCTATGGACAGCAAACAAGCTAACTCTTTAGACCAGCAAAATGCCTAACACAGGTTCAGATCTAAGAGGCCAAAAGCAAGACTAGTTCACTTTCGTTATGGGAAATTGTAAATGACGTAAGAAATACAAAAGAACAAGTACAATTTCGTTATATAACAGAGGCGGAATGATGGCAAGTAAGGTTGGTTTCAGAATAGGTGCAAGACTGGTAACTGGCTGCAAAAACTATAGTGAAAACAGACAGGAAAAAGGGAGGAAACCCCAACTGCACAAGGCAAAATTGGGCCAACGCAGGTGCTGCACAGCCAATCTGGCTCTCAGCGCAGGTAGCCCCTTCGGGACCTGCGTTGCAAAGCAGGTAGCCTGTGTACTACCTGCTTTGGAAAACGAAAGTTTCGTTTTCACAGTTTCCGGGTCACAATTTTCTCAAAAATTCACAGTTTTTGCTCAAATCAGAAGCTATCAGTCAAGCACACACTAAGGGATGACAAGGAAGGTGAAAAGCTATCACTAAGAGCTCACAAGGATCCTTGTAGATCAGCTCTTCAAATCATGAACATGCTCAGAAACGAGCTAGAGTAGCTGCCCTCTACTTCGCTTTTGATATAGTCAAAAGCTTTTCGATTTGGTACTCTTTTGTTCAGGAAATGAATAGCAAAATACTACAAACAATCAAACAGATACGATCCCCAGCGGAGTCGCCAGTTTTTTGTAGGGAAAAGTATCCGATTCAGATGACCCTATCCCACTCTAAGGGTGATAGTACCTCAGCAACAACTGTAAAGAAAACTACTTAAGGTTTACTTCTTTATGAAAGCAAGAGAGAATGAAGAAATGCACTAACCGTTGCCTTGCGCTTAATGTCGAATCCAAACTCTTCTCTTTGCTTGCTTGCTCCCAACTCCTTGCTCTTTTGCTGGCCCAGCTACAATGAGATCCTGCAAAATAACCAAGAAGGGAACTACAAGAAGCATGCAATCATAACTGATTCAAGGATTAGCATAAATCAAATATACAATCATCACAACATAACATTGAAAC
The DNA here is from genome assembly GCA_031772625.1 of Pinus tabuliformis. NCBI lineage: Eukaryota > Viridiplantae > Streptophyta > Pinopsida > Pinales > Pinaceae > Pinus > Pinus tabuliformis. Next base: position 298,539,491 of record CM062814.1, read on the forward strand.
AAGTGCATATAGAAGAACCTCAATAGCTTTTATTAATAGAAGAAGTAAAGTTCTGAGAGTGTTACAACCATTGAAGGCCCAAATCCAGCAACACCTCCCAGCAGAAAGAATTTCTCCTCTTCACCTCCTTCAAGCAATCACCCAATAGCTCTATAGTGAAACCAACAGCATATCATTACTTTGCACAAAATTCCAGCCTCCTGAGCTCATAGGAGAGAGCTCAATATATAGATGAATTGAGAAAGGATGAGTCAGCTTGCAACTAATGTGTAGCTGCCTTGTGTCCTCTCTCTCTTCAGTTGATCTTCAGTTCTTGAGTCCACTTGGAGAACCTTGCTTCCACTTGGAGAAACAGAGCCTCTGACTCATCACAAGGCGAAATCCCTGATCCAAGTGTCATTTTTGGAAGATTCCAGAGCAATGACTCAGTGTGCCACTTGTCCCATCTCGCTCAGCGTAGGTGGCCTTTGTTCCACTTGCTTTGCAACGCAGGTACACCATGGAGCAGCTGAGTTTCAGCGCAGAAACCTAGTGGAGCACCTGCTTTGATTTCAGGATTGCTTGTTTTTGAGTGTTTTCAGGTGGAGAACTGATCTGAGAGCTGTTGGCTTGCTGACCTTGTTCCTCTAGGGGTAGGAACATCATGTTTAGGGACTTTGGATCCCTTGGATTATTGACAATTCATGCAAGGCACAAAATTGTCTATAACAGTGATGGTAGCTTATCTTTGAGAATAGATGTGGTGGCTACATGTCTCTGAACTATGTTACAATGAGGCGAGAAGGCCTATTTATTGTTGAGAAACAATGGAAAACCCTAAACATCCAAAAACCTAACTCTAGGAGATGAAGCACCACAATATGGGCCCCATTTGGGTAAATTGGTACATCAACTTCCCGAGGTCCTAACTTTGGCATATGATCTTTGTTTGATGCGCACAATACCTCGTTAGAAAGATCTATCTAAGGACTAGAACATTTGAGTGAGGAACATTACTTTATTAACCCATGTTGCTCCCAATTTTCCCAAAAAAATGTCGTTTAGGACCTCAAAACAGCTCCAGAAGTTCAGGACCCAAAAATCTACCAAAAATAATAAATTGTGCTACAAATAAGGAAACTAAAATACTAAAAAAAAATCGTTAGGGTCTAAGTGGAATATGCGGGTGGCCACCAATATCCACCTGGAACATTCCTCCCCCCTTAGGAAGCAATGGTCCCCACTACATTGAGTTCCTCCATGAGATGAGGAAACTTATGCTAAACTTGGTCCCTAGTGAGCCACTTTCCTTGGTTAAGGTGTTAGCCTACTTTGACAACTCGATATAGTTGGATCCTTTGATGTCAAGTGTTCTTGATCTCTGTGTCCATGATCTGATCAGTTGTGGCTTGCTCCATTCAATTTCGATTTAACTCTATAGGTGTGAGTTGTTCTGCAATGTCGGATGTGTCCAACAATGGTAGGAAGTATGGTCGAAGTCCATCCACATTAAACACCGGGTGTAGGCCAAGGAATGGGGAAATGCTGAGCTCAAATGCATTATCACCCACAACCTTGGTAATGGTGTATGGACCATATCAGAGTGGTCTGAGTTTTGGATAGGCTCCGGTAAGGCGTTCCTTCTGCAAATGCAACCAGACTTTGTCACCCACCTGAAACTTGTGTGGCACTCGATATTGGTCATGTCACTACTTGTACCTAGCATTGATTTCTTCAGAATGTCATGGACCTGCTGGGGAATATGTTGGATGTGCTCAATGAAGCTGTTTGCCTTATTATCTTCTGACTCGACATGATCTGAATCTGCCTAAGCAGCTAAAAATGGTATGGCCACATTAATGGGACATAGTGGCTAGAATCCCAAGCCCACCTGAAAAGGGTTGTGTCCAGTCGAGCTGTGGAGAGCCCGGTTATAGCTATGCTGGACATAGGGAAGGCTCTCATCCCATGTGCGTGGATGATTTGAGTTGTACATTAGTAGAATGTGTATGATCATCCTATTAACAACCTCTGTCTGACCATCAATTTGGGGATGGAAAGTTGTGGACTTAGTGATCTTGGTATCCAACATCGACCAGAGACTAGACCAAAATGTACTGAGGAACCTACTGTCTCAATCTGAGATGATAGACTGTGGGATCCCAATGTTTATCCACACTCGTTCAAAGAAGAGTTTAGTAATGGCTTCTGCTGTGATATTCTTCTTGCATGCCGCCATAATGGCCATCTTTGAGAAATTGTTGACGACCGTAAAAACATAGTCGTTGCCATTCTTAGTAGAAGGAAGGCCTGACATGTAATCCATGGAGATGGATTCCTAAGGTTGACTATGAGTAGGAAGCAGAGTATAGAGGCCTTGCTTCTTGACAGTCAATTTGGCAATGGCATAGGCAGTGTAGGATCTGATGTACTTCCCAACATCCTATCAAAGATTCGGCTACTAGAATTACTTTTTCATTACTACCATTGTTTTCTTGATGCCAAAATGCCCAGCGGCCCGACTATAGTGCGATTCCCAAATCATCTTGGCTTGCTCACTTGAAGGAACATAGAGGTGTCCCAGGTGGCATAGTAGGGCATCCTCGAGGTGAAAATCTGAAACTTGCTGACCCTCCAAGAGCATTTGGTATGTGTGGCTGAATTTTTGGTCACTTTTGTAGAGAAGTGGCCAATCAGAAGTCTCATGCCTACAAGAGTTGAGCACAGTGGTTAGCACCATGATCGGTGGTCGGCTGAGGCAATATGCAACATTATTGGTGATACCCTTCTTATACTTGATATTCAAATGGAATTGTTGTAGGTATGTGGACCACTTTTGATGGTGATCATTCTACAACTTCCCTTGCATTTGCATGAACTGCAAGGGTTGTTGGTCTGTGTAGATGACCGTTTCCTTCCCAAAAACGTAATTCTTCCATTGTCGACAGGCTTGCACAATGGAATACATCTCTTTGTCATAAGTGGGATACTTCCGACTATGTCTGAATGTGTCTCATTGTCATATGCCATTGAATACCCCTGTTGAGTAAGGACTACCCCAATAGTATAGTCAGAGACATCTGTCTTGATCTCAAATGGCAGTTGCAAGTATGGTAAAGTGAGAACTGACGCAAAGTAGAGGCGACGTTTCAACTCTGTGAATGCCTTCTGTTGAGATTTAAACCAAAAGAATTTCGCTTTCACTCCTCCCTTGGTGACTTGACTCAAGGGCAAAGTGATATGAGAGAATCTGAACACAAACTTGCGGTAGAAATTAGCAAGACCCAGAAAGCTACGGAGCTTCATTAGAGTGGTTGTAGTAGGCCAATCCTGAATGACTTAGATCTTGGCTAGATCCACATACACCCCTCGTTCATCAACAATGTATCCTAGATACTGGACATGGGTCATGCCAAAAAAGCATTTCTCCAAATTGGCACATAACTTATGTTTCCCCGGTGTTTGGAGAACCTATCGGATGTGGTGGAGGTGCTCTTCCCAAATCTGGCTAAAGATCAGGATTTCATCCAAGTACACCACACGATTGGGCTCCCACAGGGTAATGAACTTGGATGAATATGACCTTTCTCCAACAACTCCTGAATCTGCCTCTTGATTTTGTCATTCTCCATAATAGAGCACCGATAGATCGGCCCATTAAGTAGCGACACACCTGGGGTCATCTAGATGGAGTGCTTGATCTAATAGTGCAAAGGAACCCATGCAGTGGAGGTGAAGATGTCCTTGTACTCCTCCATGATGATGTCCATCTGTTGTTGTCGTGTAGAGGGGCCTTGTCTGGAGGTCATGGCCACCATCTTCTTCTTTCCTTGAGGATGTATCATCAGGAAAACAAATTTCCTGGTTTTGGAAATGAGCTTACTGCATTGTTTTGTAGTAACCAAAGAGATGGCGGTAGGCAGTGCTACCTTCAGTATCCTATACAAATTATTTCCCAAAGTAACAATAACGACACGAGGCCTTGACTCATAAACAACATGTCGCTTCCATAAGTATGGTTGGCCTAATAATACATCACAAACATCAAAGGGAGAAACCTCACATAATACCTCATCCCTAAAGGGCTTGATGTTGTATGGAAGGTGACACTGCTGGCTCACGCGAAGATCTTGTCCTTGGTGAAGCCACCCGATGGTGTATGACTGTCGATGTGTTATGGTTGGTAAGCCTAGTTGGTTCACGACCTCTACCGAACTGAGGTTCTTTTGGATCCTGCTGTTGATAATGAACTATAGCAGGGAACCCTTTACCCACATTTGGGAGTGGAAGAGGTGCTCCTCCTCCTCTGGATCTTTAGGTTCCTCCTTTTGGATCTTCGTGATGGCAAAGGTGGCGTTGGGATCTGCATCGATAATCTGGTTCCTTTTGTCATTCCTCTTGTTGGGCTGTGACTCAGAGTTGGAACATGCATTTGATTTTGAAGCCTTTAGGTCAACCACTAGTGACTACTTTTCCCGACACTCACTTGTGTTGTGAGTGGAGCTCTTATGGAACTCACACCACTTTCCTGTGTCCTTTTTCGGCTTCGTGATGCTTTTCTTTGCTTGCGGCTTTGGCGGGTTGTCCTGGGCCACTGCACCTTGGCTTTGTTTGTTGTTCTGCGGTTTGGGGGCACCTTTCCCTTGCTTCGGATTCATAGATCCAAAGTTTTGCTTCTTCTGTTTAAAATTTTGCTTGATCTTGATAGCATATCAGTATGTCGTGCCGAGCGATGAGATGTTCAGGAGTTCCATTTCATCGTGGATGTACCTGTGTAGGTAACGCGGTACTTGAGAACCAAATGATTCTGAGAATCCTTAATACACAACTTCGTTGGAAGGGTATCAAAAAAATTGGTAAACTCTGGCAAGTCTTGGTCCCTTCCCTATCGTAGCGTTGTCAACTTTATGTATTTATCCTCATAGCTCCTGACAGGGTAGTATTGCTCCTTGATGGTATCACAGAATGAGTTCCAAGTGGGTTCTGCTGAAAACAGTGAGTTCATACTTTCATCCTTCTGCTCATAGTAGGTTTCCCACTAGTCCTTGACATGGTGGGCTACTTTGAGAAGTGCAAAGGTGATATCTTCCCAGCTAGAAAAATCATGAACAAAAAAATATCCTTCTAGAAAATTTAACCATTTATCTACAACGTCTGCATCTATCTAACCCTCAAATATGGGAACGTCAAAGTTAACTTGTACCTTAAAGGGTGTGGCACTTCCAGAGTAGCTGCTGGAAGTAGATGTGTCGCCCATGGGTAGCCGTTGAAGGATCTGGGAAAAGTTGTCCATCATCACGTTCCTTTTTCACTCAAGGGTTTTTTCGAGCAAGATTTTGATAGGACCTCTTGCCCCCTCATCTTTCTTTTCATCCTCCATGGGAGGTCATCGGGATTTGTGAGGATGGTCTTGAAAAGGTTCAACCAATTGAAGCTCTAACTCCTTGTATCCCGACCTCACTGGGGACATGCAAAGGAAAACAAAGAAAGAGTAGATCGCTCAACAAATTACAGATATAACCATACATACAGAGATGCAACATAAATAATACTTCATTTGATTAATGTAAAATACTAAAATATGCTTATGAACAGAAAATGGAAATAAACTAGCTAGGGCGATGGTAGCTTATCTCTGAGAAGAGATGTGGTGACTACATGCCTCTAAACTGTGTTACAATGAGGCTTGAAGGCCTATTTATTGTTGAGAAATAACGGGAAACCCTAAACATCGAAAAACATAACCCTAGGAGATGAAGTGCCACACTATGGGCCCCGTTTGGGTAAATTGGTACATCAACTTCCCGGGGTCGTAACTTTGGCATACAATCTTCGTTTGACATGCACAATACCTCGTTAAAAAGATCTATCCGAGGAATACAACTTCTGAGTGAGCAACATCAATCCATGGACACATGTTGCTCCCACTTTTCCCAAAAACCTTCATTTAGGGCCTCAAAACGGCTTTGAAAGTTCAGGGCCCGAAAAACTACCAAAAATAGTAAAATGTGCTACGAATAAGAAAATTGAAAAACTAAAATAAACAATGGTGGGGGTCCAAGTGGAATAGGCTGGTGGCCACCAATATCCACCTAGACCAGAAAACAATTATGTGGAAAAACTAACGTGAGGCATTTTTCCAAGCTCGACAGAGCCATGAGAATATTTCTCAATTCCAAGCTCCATTCGTTCATAATTGAATCGCCACACAAACGGTATGCATCTTCACTAGCTCTTGCTGGTAGGTATCTTCATGTAGGCTATGTGTTAGGGCCAAAACCTCTCACTCTTTCAGAGGAAAATCCACACAAATTCTTCTTATAGAGATTGAACCCATTGATAATACCAAGATCAAGACCCTTGACCTATTAGCCACTCCAAGACTAAGACGCAAGTCGTCTTCTCTTATTTATCCATTCTTATCTCTTCCTATATCTTTGTCACTTCCTTGACACTGAGCTCTTCACTACTGTCTTGACACCGAGATCTTCACCATTGTCTTAACACTAAGATATTCATCACAAAGATGATATCTTTACCATAATGACATCATCACTAAACTGTAGCTATAATGAACTTTTATATTATCAGTGAGAACTTACTGCACTTAGATGTGATGCCAAGACAAAGGTATACTTCACTGTAAGGTAGGTCGAGTGCTTTTAATGAGACAATCTTCTGCATTTCTTCCATTCTATTGATTAAGAAGATCTGAACTTGTTACTATTATTATACATCTGAAATACAGAGGGAGCCATGTTCCCTTTGTCTGTGATTACATCCGACCTACTTACGGTACCCATTTGAATCCTATTTGAACTCATTTATGCCTTCTCCACTGAAAATATCAGAGATATGCAAAGTTTTTTCTATGGTAATGTGGGGAACCTAGCCTCCTATATGTAGTGATTTGTCCATATACTTAAGCTGACCTATGCATCCAAATGGGTGGGTCTCGTTAATGTGAGCCGAAATGAGTTTTTCACCTTATTTAGAAGTCGACATGAAGATAGGATTGTGTGCTTGTCATTGGAGGGCTACATAGAATTCTATTTATTTTACATATGCTCAAGAAGAGATATTCATACATGAAATTTACTATTTGACTCTAATGATAAGTCCTAAGGCTATTAATGGGAGCCACTAATAAATAAAATCTCTTGCTCATGAAACCTATGAAGCAAGCTTAGCAAGCTTTACAAAAATAATTTTATTTTCTTATTTTCATCATTTACAAAGATCATAATTACATGTCATTATGAATACCGAACATAGTTACATTTTACAACACAAGGAAGGTAATATAAGTTGGTGATAATAGTTTACTAAAGAAATTAAACCTAAACTCCAAATAAAGAGGGAAGAAGGTGTATAAAATCATTTTGTTACAAACTGAAGAATATATTAGTATATAAGCTGGAAATTATTTAAGCCCTACTATTATATACAAATTATTACTACATGACATTTCTCTATCTGACCTAAAAGAGAAATATGCATACAATAAGAATTTATCTTTCAACTACTTTACTATACATGATGTTACAAAAACTAAGTTTCCTACATAATATTATGTAATTGAAATAAGTTGTGACATAATTGTGGTAACAAAGAATATGGTACAAGGCACAAAACCTGTGCAAAACATGCACCTATTTTTTACAATAGGGAAGCTTAAAGATAAATATTTCATTCTTTATTTGGCGGTAAATCTTAAAATATAGAGTTCAAAAGGGAAAAGGCAGTAGTACATGATTAAAATAAATATTGAAGAATTAGCTACTACAAACTATATGGAGTGAGTAATATTCAAGCACACCAAGGGAGGAATGCAGTACTTGATAATAAAATCAATAAGTTCTAAACTGTGTTAAATTATTTCAAGATAGAATAAAGCACATAACGATGAATGAATGATGGAGATAAGCTAAATAACTAAGTACATATTTATAGTGGTATGAAAGTAACATGCATAATTTCATGTAATCATGAGATGTACCACTGTTCTATTAGAGAAAGACATATAGTGGAAGGGAAAACCGGTAGACAATCTCATTACAAAAACCTTGGGTAAATTTTATAGGCTAGGTAGCCAGAGTAAAGTGGTATAAAAAAAAATTATAACGAGTTTTTCCATATGAAGTGTGGTCAAAGGAAATTATGTGTCTAATAAGAGGATATTTCTCACAGAACTCGGGATACTGTGATAAGAAAATATCTGTGAGTAAATATATAAATATATATAGGAGTGGGTGTGTGAGGAATAATATAAGATTGCAAGAACTTAAATTATGAATAAAAAATATTGGGTATTATTAGGTGCAATTATCTCCAAATTGAGTTGTGCACATATATACTTGAGATTCAAATGGACATGTAACCTTATAATAAAGGTTTTGACCATAGGAACTAGGAGTATGCAGTGCATACATAAAATACAAGATGTTGTAAGGTATATAAATACCAATAAAAAAATAAAAATGGCTTAAAAGAGTGATTAAGTGTTACTATCCTAAAATATGGTGTAGCACAATAGAACCAGTACTCAATAATGAGTTTTTTCTTGAGTATGTTTAATATTAATACTATCACAAAGGAAACATTTCTATCGAGAATATAGATGCTAACAATAGAACTAAAGTGCATGTATGAATAAGGATATACCCTTGTGACTGAGAATCAAATCACTATGGATGTTTTGGGCATGCTTTTTCTGGAGGACTCATAAGCGTTATGGAGGAATTGATAATAGATAGATAATTTTGTGACCTTTTCTATTGAGGATCTTGAGAATTGATTCCCTTGTGGACTGGGAAGTTCAAGTTCAAATATTTGAATACCCTCAATGATTGTAGCACAAAGCATGATCAATGAAAAATTCAAAGCACGAAAAAATAAATACTTAAGAGGAAATTGAAATGGCCTTGAAAAGGGAAAATAAATTATTCATTGATAATCTGGAAGGGTGAAAAGGTCCTTAGATATCTACAAAATATAAGGTAAAGAAATTGTAACCAAGAGAAGTGGTTGACAAGAGAATCCCTTAGGAAAATATGAATAGTCACATATGTGAAGGAGCTACTAAATATGTGATATAAACATGGAACAAGTTAGAATATCACCATAAATGGTGGAACACAAAAATTCAATCACCAAAAAAATAAAATAACAAAGTAATTGGAGACTATCAAGTTGGAAATAATAGTAATAATGACATTTTAACTGCCCCAAGAAACTAGAAAAACATGAAGGAACTCAAAGATATTGCAGAAAATATGTAGAAATTGTCAGCCTTATACGATAATGGATAAGAGTAAGATTGATCAAAGTAGAAAAAAAAGATCGAAAACATGTAATCCCTCAACCAGAATTGCAATAGACCCTAAAAAGGGCAAATAATTCCTTGTTTGGTAAATACCTTAAGAATGAAATGGTATCAAATTTGTACAGGATTAGACATCAATCTTATTGTTTCGTTAGAAACTTTGGAAGTAGAATTTTACTAAACCAAAAGGACTATAAAAGTGGTTGAATGGAATGACACAATCGGATAAATTGGAAATAGTGATTGAAAATTATAAAGCAACCTAACTAAGTGGAAAGAAAAAATAAAATGAAATGTAATAATAATAATATTGTTTATGGTGTAGTCCGCTTGGGTAGCTCAATTGGAAATGGCCATGGAAATGAAGTCTAATTGAACAGGAAAGCTTGGGTTCAAATATTGTCCTATCCCTCTGATCGGGGTGAGAAGTTGGACATGATGAAAATGTAGTCCTACCAAGCTTACAAAAAAAAAATAGTGTTTATGGTGTGATAATACAACCATAACTATGAAGGAAAAACCCTAAATTTAACTTTTTCTAGTTGATGTAGTGTTTAAAAATAATAACTATACTAACGGATTATGTGTTAAGACAACCGATGAGCATAGAAAAGAAAACGGAAAAGACTCCTTCATGATAGAAATTAGTAATATGCATTTAATCTTCATAAATAACTTGCAATACGAGCCAAACTGGTAAAAAAAAAATACTCAAGGGAGTGAGTTAAAGGAAAAGCAGTGGATGAGGTACAAAAATGCATGTTTCATATTCGTGAAGCTACATTTTGATGTTTTAACCATGACACTTGAATTTCATTTGTTGGTATTATGAATTCTATATTTATCCATACTTTTGTGGTTTAGTGGCTTTTCCTATGAACACACAGGAGACAAGTGGAAAAATAGCTAGGATTGATTTGATTCATTCCACTTTGAGGTGGAATTGAAAAAAATATAACATCTAGGAAAAGTGGTAGAGACAAAAGGTTGTCTCACACTTTAGTTATGCATGACGAATGCATATTTAAGATTATGATAGAATACCAGAGAATGTTATCTGATATGATATGTCACTAGTGTGACAAATAAAGAGTAGCAAAGTAAGTAACTAGATATTTAACTTTTATTGTCATAAGGTAAATGACATTATGGGAATTGAAAATTTCATGTGTTTAAATTTTGCGGAAGAAACATTGGATGAGATCCATATCACTTGACACACCAAGTGAACAAGAGGACCTATAGGTATTGTTGATATATTATCCTAGTGTTGTTGAATTTGTCGAGTCTTGCAGATAATCTGGTGGGTGCAGGTTGATGATATTTGGTGGGAAAACATCTATTTAGCATGTAAGGAAACATGTTGAAGAACAAGTGTGAAATGAGGACAAGAGTATGTTTTATGCTAGAACTGGGCCATCGCTAAAAAAAATGTTAAATGGAAGCACTTTAGTACTAAAGAAACTATAATGAAGAAGAAAGAAAAAATTCAGGAGGCAACTTCTTCCCATCTTTAGAAAATATGAATTGAGGAAACAACGACGACAATGTTTACATCAAAGGGGGGAAGATGTAACACCCCTATGATTCTCCTTTCAAAACACTTACTATTTTTAGACAATGAACTATTATTAGATTTAACGGCTAGGGAAGCCATGATGAGACTCATGTGATGATGTAATTATTTTGTTTTTATTTATAAATACACTGCTTGGAAATATTCAGAAAATAGCACTAGAATTTAGAAGACTTCTTGCCAGATTATAAAAAGTTGCTGGTGGTTAAGTCCAAGATGGACCTTCCCTAAAAATCTCCTAAAAATCCCTAGGAGAAAATAATTAGAAATAAATGGATTTAATGTGATGGGAGAGAAAGATCACATTAAATCACTTAGTTGGAGAAAGATACTAAGTTTGGGTAGAATAAAGCACTATGAGAGAAAAAGCCAGGCTTTAAAGAAAAATGAAAGATCATTTTTTGGAAAAAAAGAAAAACAAAAAAACAGAGGGCATAGGCAAAAGGGTTGGTAGACCCAAAAGCTAGACATTGCTAAAATATGTTGGGAAGAAAACTTATAAAATAAACCACCAAGGCATCAATGGGGGGTTGATTCCTGAAGACAAGGAGATATTAACTCGTGGGGAACTGCAGAGACACTTCATGGTTGGGTGAAAGGTTCCTGATTATTCCCCAAGCATTCAATCATAGGTATATGTATCTTTGTCTCAATTTTATAAATTTGGTTAGAATAGTTATAATGAGAATAATAAATTGAAAGTGAAATTCAAATAGTAAATTGTGTAAGTTATTAGTTCTGCATGCACGACTATATTAAATTTTGAATCACATACTCGAGGAGATATGTGATAGTATTAAGTTTCGAAATTGCAATCATAATTGAAATCATATGAGAGTTAATGCCTTGTTAAGAAAGCAGATTTAAAAGGAAAGGAGGAGTTATTTGTAGATGAAATAATATATGTGTTAGAGTCGGTCTTGTCAGTCCTCCGTCAGAGATCAAAACTCTTTCTGCATTTCATTTTTAGGTGTCTCGCTCCATTTACTCAGCTGCATTCTGCTAGGGGCATTCCATAACCTGACGGAAGGGCCTTATCATTCGTTCCCCTCATGTCTTGTACCTGCTGGCTTAGGTCTTTTCATCAATGTTTATTAAAGTCCTTGACAGTCAATGTTTGATCTTTTAATGGACAAGAGTCATTTCGGTCATTAAGTCTAGGGATTAGTCATTAGGTCTTCAAACAATGTCCAATAAAGCCAGCAAGGCCAGAGGGAGGCTTTTATAAAGTTGTGATTCAAAGATTTTCATCGTCGTATTGACAGATTACGACTATTCTTCAAAACTCTGTTTTGAAGAAAAGTCAACAGTTTATCATTTGTAAAAAATTTCAAAAGTTTCTCAGTGGATTTCTCCAAGCGCAGCCATGGTCTCCTGAGCCAAATTCCATGTCAGCTACCCCTGCAAAAAATCGCCAAAAATTTCATCATTTTAGTCAAAGAAATCAAAAGAAAGTGTGAAAAGCAGAGTTGTATTAATTGTGAAAAAGTGTCAAAGTGAAAACATTACAAAATGGGTTTTGGAGGAAGAAAAAATCAAATCCAACTCTTGCAACATATTTCTCCAAGTTATATAAGTCATTTGTGTCAAGTTACATTCAAGAAATCTTATTGCAAAGTCGAATTTGGAGGTTGGAGAGAAAACTGCCGTGTGGAAAGCCCGTGACTATGTTAAGAATTGGAGCGCGGCGCACAGGTGGAGGAGCGCGGCGCACAGGTGGAGGAGCGCGGCGCACTGGGTGTGACCACACAGTGTTAAACAACACGGGCGCGACGCATACAGAGAGTGCGACGCATTGGGTTCTTGGCGCAGCGCATATGCACAGAAGCTCGATTTCTCTCAGAATTTGCAACCCATCGCCTTCAATCCCTTGAATTTGCCAGGTGGGGTCAATCTCTCAGTGTTTCATCCATTTTTATGTTAGTATGATGATAGTAAATGGTGGCTTATGGTTGCACAAAAAACTCTTGAACCTTACCACTTAAAATCATCAAAGCAAATGCTATTAGGGTTACAAAGTCATTGTGTTGGTGCCAAGGTTCTTCCCCCATTTCATTTTTCCTCCTTGCCCTCATTCCCTTCTTCCCTATTCCACTTTTTCCATTTCTCCCTATCCTAAAATGCTACTAAAATCCTATTCCCTATCCCCTCCTCACATTTGTCAAAGGTAAAACCCCAAACCCTACCCTATATAAAATCTCCTAAACTCCCTACTCCCTAAATAAAATCCCTCCTCATAGTCCCTAATCCCTTCATATTATTCCCCTTCCTAACAGTCCCTTGTTGCATTTTCCCCTTGGTGGCAGATTTCAACACATCAAAAAGAGCAGTTCAAGCATAGTTCATACACAGTAGTCATCTTGTCTTCAGGGTATTTTGCATAGCAGTCATGGCATCTGAGCATTCATCGAACTATGAGGTCGCAACCCACAGTGACTCTCCCTTGGAAGAACAGGGATCCCGAAGGCCTCATAAAAGTGGCAGACATGTTAGAGAGGAACTGACCACCCTTACAGAATTGCAGGCCTGCCCTCTTGCTATGTCATGTTTCCAGCATCAGTCATGCTATGAGTTTTGTCAGAAGGTGGAAAATGTACAATTTCATCATGAGTTGGCTCGTCTTTTCGTGCTACACTTGCACGAAGATCAAGCTATCTTGGCTGGTGTCACCTTCACACTTACACCAGAATTCGTCTCATTGGCAACCGGTATATCAAACATTGGTGAACCATGGCACAAGAAAAGGAATATTGACCGGCAGCATTATGAGCCATACATCAAAACCAGTTTCTTAAGGCACCTCAGGAGAGTGTTCCCATTCTGATATCTAAAGGATGAATATGCTCCACTAATGAGATTGATCATGAAATATTTCAGCTGTGAGGGATGGTTCTCTCGTCTTTATGCTTAGCACATCAGGTTGCTCATGCATTTCACCAGGGTATGAATGATGAACATTCTGTATTTCATTTTCCGGAACATAGAGAGGATGACCACCTTTATACAACAAAAAACACCTCAGCAGCAACTTAATAGTGTCTATCATTCGGATCTTATCAAGATTTTGGTGGTTCATCAGCTTGGATTGCAGGGCATCACTTGGGATGATTTCATCTCGCGTGATTTCTTCAGAGCTTCACGGAGAGTAACAGAGGTTAAGCATGAGGGTGAACCTTCTCATCGGTATGAGCACCATGAGACTGCTAGTGTGCCGGTTTTCATCACATACCAGAGGGGTGTTAGACATCTGTTTGCAACAGCAAAGCGAGTGTTATCTCCACCCGGTGTGGAAGGGGCCTCGCTTCCGACATCAGCACTACAGGTACAGGACAGAGGTAAGGAGCCAATGCATGATGAGGGGCCTTCAGGTGAGCCATCAGGTGAATGAGAGACCGGATTCATTCTCCTTCATAATGATGATACAGATACAGATCCTCAAAGTTCACAACTTAAAGAGATCATCTGAGAGCAGCAAGCAGAAATTCAAGCCTTGTCCCTTGATTTGGAAAGAGTCCAATGGAACATGAAATATCTGGAGCAGAGGAACAAACAGCTTGAGGATCAACAAGCGATCATGGAGCTACAAAACATTCGTGAGCATCGCCAAGCTGCACAAAGGAGAAGAGTTGAGCTCACGTCATTGGAGCAAGAGATTAATCAGGATCAGGAGGCCAATCTCAAGAGAGTCAACATGCACTTAGAGAGCCTACTGGACAAGGCTGCCAAGGACCATGCATTGCTGAGACACATGGCCTTCCATTACATGGCGCGAAACAAAGTGTGCAAGGCCCGAATCAGGAATTTGAAGGCGAAATTGAGGAAGGCAATCAAGAAGCAAAAGAGGCAAAGGGAGCTCGATCGACTTCAGATATTGGCCGAAGCCTCTTTAGCCCAGCATAACACTTGATAAGGAAGCTCCAGCCCAAATTTCAAGAAATGTGGGGCAATTTTGGTGTTTTTGAAAATTTTTGTGCAAAAAACAGGGTTTTTCTCCCTGTGCGCTGTGCCACGTGGCGGGCGCTTACAATAGGAGGATCCAAATGCAAAAAAGTTTATAGTTTTGGATTTTCCATGGAAAATCATGACTGTTGGTGCATGGCCAAGAAGGTTGGGCCAGTTTTGAGTCCCCAGGAGGTCAAAAACACCCAAAAAATGACCTCTCTGCCCCTATTTTGACACACAGGAAGAAGTCTTGGGAGATTGAGGTTTTGGAGGGGAAAATGGGAACCAAATTCAGAAATTCCACTTGGGTTGGAGAGTAGTCAGGTAGGGATTTCCAACGAGCACACTTGTGCTCAATTTGGACTTCGGCAAGTGCCTCAAAACTGGCTCCAAATTGGCGCGACGCATACAGTTTTTGGTGCAGTGCACAGAGACCCAAAGGCCAAAATCACTCCTGCTTCGTGAAATTTCGATTCGCAATTTTCTCCAAGTGGGCCTGCTCATTTACAATGTATTTTTCCTGGCATCAAAGGCAAAGTTTAAAAATCATTTTTGGCTTCTATCCAAGTGGCCAAATGAAGGCGAACAACCACCCACAAAATTTGCGCTCATATTTGTTTTTTTCTAATTGGTCCTCATAGAAAACTGAATGTAACTACTGATGGTTGGCTCTTCACTTCCTGGGTTGATCGACCTTCTCATGGCAAAGCTTATTTATTGTATTGAGAGTCATTTTGTAAAGGGTTGGAATTTCTGGGAAACTGTGGGAGAGAAACCCAGTCACTCACTGTACATTTTGACAGAGAATTAATGAAAGATTGCAGCTCTGGTTCATGAGATTCCTGTGGCGTGAGTTTAGCAAATGTATCTTCTTTATGTTTCATATGTATTTCGTTATGTTTCATATTTTCATTCATATTCATTTCCAGTGAAAGCTTTCTAAGTAAAAAAGGTAGAATTCAGTGTACTGCTCTACCTTGGGATAGTTTTCACCTTCTATGTTTTTTCTGTTGAAAAGGATTCATGTAATTTATGCCCTTTTCACACTCTTAAACAATCTCTCCACCTCATATTATTTCGAATCTAATTGCTAGACTTTCAGCCTGTCTGGCCTCACGAAATAACCTGCGTCTTTGAGTTAAATTCTCTTCTCATGTTGTTCCTTGGCCCCACACATCCCAGAAAACTCAGTTATTCTTCAAATATCTCCATCATATTTATTTACCTAGCCTAAAATCAATATCCATTTTTACGTCATCTCAGACCCTATTGAGAGAGCCCTCTCCTGTTCTGGTAGGGCTAGCTACCAGACTGAGCGTAGTTTGTGGTTACCCTGAACTTTGCCTTCATTCAGCCTAAGGCAAATTTAGGTGCTAACAATATGCATGAGAAAAGTAGTGCTACTACACTTGTTTATGATTAACCCAAAAATAGTCTTTTGTGGAACAACGCGCAAATTTGAGAATAGGATAGTTTCCAATGCTTCTTGTTTCTTTGAAAGGTTGAGCTAATGGCTACCGATTCTAGACTATGAATGAGAAAAATCGATATAGGAACCCTAAAAAAATTATAGTTCTACATATTTTGCAAGAATGGAAATTATAATCAATTTTACCACTGGTAAAACAAAACAGTGATATATGTATCTCAAAAGATATTGTTCTCTCCAACCTAGTGTTGGGGAGTGTTGGGGAGTACATTTAATGAAGTAAACATAGGAAATTAGACAAGATTTCCTAATTAAATTCAGTTGTTTTTACCATAGCACATGCATATTTGTAAATTTACTGTCAACCAAAAGGAGTTAAAATTATTTCATATGTCCATGTGCTAGGTTGTTCAAGTTACACATAATTGGTTGAAGTCTTGGGAATGTAATACCTGCACGCAGGCACATACATATATATATTACCTCTTTGGTAAAGGAACCAGGAATATCTAATTTATTTCTATAAATTAAACGAGACTTATTGGATAGGAGAATAATATGCACTCCTTAATACGAAAATGAGGAAGGATCTCTGATTTTTTCTACAGATCGTAACAGTAAAAAAAAAAATTTACTTAAAAAAAAGGCAGAAACACTTAACTATTAAATATCACTTTGAAAGTATTACTTTGAGTGTGATGATATGGAACTCGTGATTGGTTAGAAGGAATAAACCCTATAGTTTCTTTGGAAAACTTTAAGTTTCATGCATATGGAACTACAAACATGGACGAATTTATAATTAAACTTCCACACCGTTTTGCAACTGAGTTAATAAACAGAGTTATAGAGACATTGTAACCAAGGAGAAGTACCACAATAACTTCGATAAAAAAATATTATTGTAGTAAATTGGAAACAAGGGTAAAATCTATTGAATACTACGGGAAGTTAACATTCAATTTTTGTTGAAAAAGAAATTTAAACTGTAATTAAAAAATTCACCAAAACAACGAATATATATGCATAACTGTTCACCAAAACAAGGTATATATATGCATAACTGGAGGAATAACGTTTAAATTATTAATCATAATGAATAAAAAAATAAAATATAAATAAAAAATAGAGACCCTTTAAATGAAAAAGGAAATACATGGATAGGTATTCTTCTTTGTGGAAAGCATACCATACGTACATAAATTAACCAATTATATATATATATATATATATATAAAATATTAATGGCTATACAAGTCAATTGGTAATCATTTACAATTCTAGTTAGTGGCTGATTAAGTCTGCAGCCAAATACTACAACATACAACCTTATATGGTTGTGAAAACTAGAAAATAGATAAAACGCAAACGTGATTGAATTCAATTTATAATTGTGTTCCATGGAAGAGTGGAGAAATGAAAGCAGCTTACCTGTAAGATCAGAAAATTGGAATTTACTATTGGTCGTATCAAATATGCGGATATAATCTAACCAAAATCACGTATTAGTTAAATGTTCAGCTATATCCAATATTGTCCAGGTTAGAGTTAAGACCAAGCTTTATTAGGTAAATGTGAACAAACTAAAATTTATCGTATGAAAAGAAAGAGATAAGGAGAAATTACCTGTTACTGAGGATTACTATATTGCTCCTACAAAATTGTGCCCACGAAGTCGTGGAAATCAATTCGAATATAGAAAACCAAATTTCTTTAAGAAAAAAAAGGGGAAACCTCATTTAAAGATGAGCATAACTGCATGAGTTAAATTGAATGTGAACTGAATTTCACTTAATGGAAATTTTAACCAACTTTTATAGTAGCCTGAATATGATGCTTTTGTTATTTCCTACAACCAATATATGGGTTTCATTAGTGGTCCCCTCCAAATGTCGAAGAAATTTAGAATATATAGATATATAGAGCACAGTGCATTGTGCATTACCACATAAAGATGATGATAAGCCAAATTGGTTTGACATGCTCCCATAGGTTTCATAGACCAAGCTGTTGATTTTCAAGCATGATAATTGCAAAAGTATAAATAAGAATGTGAATACCTTACAGGTAATTGATATTAATAAAGAATATAGAAAAGTAGATAAGAAAACAAAATTACCTAAGTGGAGTTGTGCAAGAAATATCGGAGTATTACCACCGTCGCATGGTAACAACATAGCTACAGAGAAGGCCAAACATCCATGAAGCTGACACCAGGCATGACACCTTGGTATATTGCAAAGTGGCGCTCAAGTAAAAGGAACAAAACTTATGGAGTCAAATTACAGTGAAAAGCGTAAGGTAATTTAGGTGAAGTTAACCCTAATTACTCTCCACCCTTCGATCAAGCAGATCAAATCCCCACCGTTGAGAATCCGCCAGTACCAAATTACAAGTGTGATCACATGGGCAAGGGGCATGTGGGTTATGATCATTAGTGCCAAATGTAATATACGGGTCATGATCAAGTCCCGTAACCCCAATCATATATTCCCACCACATATGGACAGAGTGTGTATGCATATTTAAAAAGAGTGTGTATATATATGATTTAACAATTATTCTATACCAAATAATATGGATTCATAATGTCATTGTTTATAGAGCTATTGTGTGGAGGAACTTAAAAACCTTCTTTGAAAACAAAGATGTGAGTTAAAGTATAAGAGGTTGAATCTTATAAATATAAAGGTCTACCCCAACCAACTTAGTATCGTAATGAATGATATATCAGTAAAACAACCTATGAGGTATACAAACCACAAGTAGAATTAACAACTAAGCACCAAGAAGAAGGAAATACATGCAAGAGTCAAAATGAAAAAAGGGGAGATTATTGACTTAATTGATAATCGAGGGTTATTCAATTTTGGAAAACACTAAGAAGAAAGCACAGCAAGTTGTTTCCTTGCTATTATTAAAATTTCTTAATTGAAATGAAGTAATAAAATAGGGAGATGTGATTTTAGGGAAAAATAAATAAATTTTGGTATGGATTTGAGTTATGTTACAACCGATTTCACCATGCAAATGATGAGGGTGAAACTCAACTTGATTTTGAAGAAAGAGCTTCACCTATCGCTCCTCCTTAGGGTTTCTTTGTGGCCTTCTTGTATGGAAACTTCATAGCATAGTGTCCCAGCTCATGACAGTGAAAACATTTAATCTTCAACAAGTCCTTCTTGCCGCCTTGAGTAGAATCTGATTTGGTATGGGATGAAATCCCTTTCCCTTTCTTGGTCATTCCATCTAAAGCACAGTTCTCCTCATCATCATGCTTAGATGAGGTTCCATATGTGGTGTTGCGCCGAATCTCTTCTTGTACGAAGTCAAACCACAAATGCTCCCACTTTGGTAACTTCTCCCTCCCATTTAATGAATCCTGGTAGTTGTGCCAACTCTTGGGAAGGCCTAGAAGTGCTAGGTTGACCAGATCATCTTCAACAACTATAACACCAACACTTCCAAGCTCATCTCAACGTTGGGTGAACTTGGTCAAGTACTTTGGTATTGTGTCACCCTTCTCCATCTAAATTTTTCTGAGCTTGTCCTTCAGTGCCAACTTCCTGTGGTCACAATTGTTTTGACACAAGTCTATCAAGATCTTCCACATTTCATATGGAGTCTCCTTACCATGGAGGTTTGAGATAATACGAGTTTGAACTCCTTCTACGATAATCATTATTTCCTTTGAAATACATTTTCTCCATTCTCCCATAGCTTGAGCATAAGTTGGCTTAGGAATATCAGTGTCTATGAATTCCTTCAGCGTTGTGTCTTCCAACACTGCCTCCATCCTATCCTTCCAAGAAATATAGTTCGAACTACCCTCAAGGGCATATTTGAGTCTCAATCCATAGAACGACATCTTGCTGACTCTAAAGAATGATATTGCAAATTCAATTTCACTCGCAAAATACAAACTTGTATTCTCCTCTTCTAGAGACAATTTATGCTCTGATAACATGTAGAAATTCCTTGTAGATTCAAACTGTTAATTGTAATTTACTAACATAATAGACTTGAATCTACTCTAGTCATCAGTGGAAACAGTTTAAATGATCACGAAATCACGAAGTATACAAGAGAAATAATTCAATCAACACATTACACAATGATTTCTTGGGGAAAGCCACAGCTAAAAACCCTTACTATCTGTATATTGCATTAGTCAGAAAATAGGATAATATTGCAATGCTTTGCTCAAGCCCGAGCAACCTCTGCACTATCTCTATTTGTCTCACAACTTCCTTGACAAGCCCAGGCCAATACTTAACCAATTTATTGTTTTCCAAAGACCTTTTCCTTGTGCAATTTCTTTGGGAATTAGCCCCCTATTAATTAGGGAAATTCCACAAAGGAATAGCACAATCCATCATATGCCTTCCTCTAACTGCACGCAGCACTTGTACAATTCAAATGATTATACAATTACTTGTACATTGTCCCTAAACTCTAATCTCCATTGGGTAACTAACGTAGGAGGTTGGTAAAAACAAGGTGAAGTCTTCAGAATAGAATATTGGTTACTTTAGAACCAATCGGGCGATTTCAACAGATTCTACTCGTGGCCCGCTTTACAAGGAGGGTCCCCACTTTTTATTTAAAACTTTGTTCCCACGTTGACTTTCACTTTATAAATAGTGCTTCAATCCACACCATTGATCTCTTCTTTTTCAGATCTGACGATCAACACTCGACTCGATCAACAAAAGAGTCCGTTGATCCTCCACTGTCAATCAATTGCGCTAGATCCAACGGTTCACAAGGATATCGGGTGAACCACTTGCACGGAGAATACCCACCCAATAAGGCAGTTTTCTCTCTCCACCCGAGTGTTACGTGTCACTTGGTTAGTGGAATCAGGTGACTACCTCGAAATACCACTTACAGTGCTTGGTCCACCTGATAACCACCTTCATTGTTTAAAACCCATCTTTTGAATATAACCACGTGCATTAACTCAATACTTAAGTAAAGCGCTTAATCAATGGTTTTAGCGTTTAATCGCAAAATTAAACCTTAAGACTAAATGACGTGATTTAGTGTTAAAACACATAAACCGATAAACACTGTGATTTACGTTAAAATGTGAAAATAAAGAAAATACCCGGTTAATTGTCTGGACGCAGATACGCAAAAATAAATGAGAGTTCGCCCTCTCGGCTCAATTACAACAATAAATTGACCTCTGTCTCAATCTCAAACCCTCTCTAACACTCAAACTCTCGCCTCTCACTCAAACCTCTATCATCTCAGATCGACCAAATCCCTTTTTCCATTACATCTTCTTTCTTTTATGAATCAATCCTATTCTAATTGCACTAACAACTTGATCTATATTTTTATCACTCTAACAATCAAATCTATATTATTAAGCTCTATCACACACCTATGCTAACAACTTAGCCTTAATCTAAAATAAGACAATTTCCTAACTATTACAATAATGAAGTAAAACTCATCTTCGAGCGATCCAACCATCTCTACTAAAACTGACTTTTTTTTTTACCACTCAGGTCATGAAATTCAACTCTTTTAACCACAACATGTGAAAAAACAATCACATTGTTGACTAAGTCTAGATGCTCCTGCATCAGACTCCTGAGGAAGAAAAGAATCTTCCCTCAGACATTCAGGGTTTACTCCATACTTCTGCAACTCTGTTGTTGTTAACCAACTAGCGTCCTCCAGTGGATGTCTTTTCCATTTGACTAGATATTGAAAATAAACCTATCATCTGGTTCTTTTGGTTACTCTTTTCTCCAAAACAGCTTCCACCTCTTCCTTAATTGTCTTTGGCATTTTTTCTTCCCAATTCAAAGTTTGAATTTCATCTTTTGTAGTCTCCTACTGTAGCTCTGTCTCTATCTCTTTGTATGGATACAAATCTGCAACATTGAAGATAGGTGATATCCCAATCCGTTCTGGCAATTCAATTTCATAAGCATTACTTGAAAAATTTCTTATAATTCTAGTAGGAAATCTTTCTTTTCTCAAATACTCCATCACTAAATCCCCAACTTGGAATTCCTTCTCTCTTCTTTTCATATTTGCTCTTTATTTGTATTTGCCACTGCTTTCTTGCAATATGCCTTTGACATCTTCTTGTAGTCTCTGCATCTGCTCTGTAAACTCTTCAGCTTTTGCACTTCTGATCTCCTGTTTACCCAAATCTCTGTGCTTGTATATGCCTCTTGGATTCATCCCAAAAACAATCTGAAATGGACTCATTCTAGTACTTTGGTTTGGAGTGTCATTATAGGCAAACTCAACCTGAGCCAATGCTAAATCCCATTGTTTAGGACTTTGATACACTAAACTTCTCAATATGTTCCCCAAGCTTCTGTTTACTACTTCGGTTTTTCCATCTATTTGAGGATGGTATGCTGAACTGAAACTAAGATTAGCTCCTATTTTCTTCCAAAGAGTTCTCCAAAAATGCCCTACAAACTTTGTATCTCTATCAAACACAATACTTACAGGCAATCCATGTAATCTTACAATTTTTGAAAAAAATAGATTAGCAATATGTGTTGCATCACTAGTCTTCTTACATGCAATGAAATGTGCCATCTTAGAAAATCTATCTACCACAAAATAAATAGAGTCATTCCCCCTTTGATTTTTAGTTAACCCCACAACAAAATCCATGCTAACTGCATCCCATGGTCGGTTTGGTATTGGAAATGGATGGTACAATCTTGTATTCTGGCTTCTCCCTTTAACATGCTGCCATATCCTGCACTTCTCAACAAATCTCTTAACATCAGTCTGCATCTTTGGCCAATAGTAAAAAGCATTTACCTATGGAAAGGTTTTGTCTTGTCCAACGTGACCAGATAATCCTCCACTATGTTTCTCCTTTATTATGTTTTCCCTCACAGAACATTTGGGAATCCATAACTGGTTACCTTTAAACAATAAACCTCCTTAGATAAGATAATCTAACCACTGGCTTTTGTTATGAACTATTGGATTTTGAACTGCTATATAGATATCTTTGAAATCTACATCATGTTTATACATTTCAACCATTTCTTGAAATCCTACAACACCAACTTTGAATTCTTGCATAATAAAAGTTACCCTGCTTAAAGCATCAACAACTTTGTTCAACTTAGCACTTGTGTGTTTTATCCCAAAAGCAAAGCTCTGCAAAAACTCTACCCACTTGGCATGTTCTTGGTAGCAAATAATGTCTCCATTTCTTTAAGGTTTCTACAATAGCATAAAATTCTTTATCTTAAGAAGAATACTTCTTCTTAGCTTCATTTAATTTCTCACTAAAGTATGCTATTGGTCTCTGTTCCTGACTCAAAATTGCTCCAATTGCAACTCCACTAGCATCTATTTCAACTTGAAATACCTTTTCAAAATCAGGTAAAGCCAAAACTTGTTTCTCGGTGATTTTCTTCTTCAGCAACTTAAAATTCCTTTCTGTTGCTTCTGTCCACTTGAATGTTTGATTAGCCTCCTTGATTGTTTCAAGATTTGGTGCACAAATCTGACTAAAACCTCTCATAAATTTCCTATAAAAACTTGCAAGACCATGAAAGCTTCTTACCTCAAATATATTCCTTGGAATACGCCAGTTCCAAATTGCTTGGACTTTCTCTGGATCCATTTTCGATCCTTCTTTAGAAACTACAAATCCCAAGTAAATTAATTATTCCTTCATGAAACTACATTTCTTTAGATTTATCAGTAGTTTCTCTTTCTGAAGAGTTTTTAAAACCAACTTAAGATGCTCTAGATGTTCTTCTTTACTTCTACTAAAGACTAGAATATCATCAAGATAAATAATAGCAAACTATTAGGTCCCTATAATACTAGTGATTCCCCCATTACTATTGTCGTTGTATCCCTTATTATTATTGTTGTGCCCCTATTATCCCCATATTGTTATTATTGTGCCCCATATAATCCCTCTATTGTTATTTTTGTGGCTTTATATTATTATTGTTAGGTCGGCTTGGTTATATTGTGTCCCCTTAGACTCCTATATATAGAAAGGAGGTTTTGTCATTTGTATCATCCAAGAATTGTTCATTTGTGTAATGTAAAGGAGGTTTACCCCTTGAGGAGGCTGAATTATAAGG
This sequence comes from Pinus tabuliformis, assembly GCA_031772625.1. Taxonomy (NCBI): domain Eukaryota; kingdom Viridiplantae; phylum Streptophyta; class Pinopsida; order Pinales; family Pinaceae; genus Pinus; species Pinus tabuliformis. The sequence continues at coordinate 298,563,844 of CM062814.1, forward strand.
CGTTCAACTATATTTTCTATCTTTTTGTGAGCTGGTTTCATAACATTTGGTATCAGAGATTTGGATTCTAGGTTTTCGCTGCTTCAAACAACTTATCATGGAATTTGTGCTATAAATTTTTTTCTGCAATGTTTCAGATGCTAAAAAAAAACCATTTTGGTTGAAATCATTCTAAACCTTGGGTCTGAATTTTAGAGCTTTTCATGCTATATTTGTGGAGATATGATCTGAGGAAGTTGGCCTTTTTGCAGCCTCCCAAATTACATTCCAAACAGGTGACCTAGCGAAAATCGTGATAACTTTTGTTTTGGGCATCAGATTGAAATTTCTTAAGAAGTTACAGAAAGGGGACGGACAGTTTCTTGTGTATATTTTTTAGATACTAAGGTCAAAATAGTGACACGTGGCACTTTATACAATTTTTCTCTTCTGAAAAGGTACATAATGAGGTCATGTTGGGAGATTGTGCATAACTCTTTCTTGGAGAATCTAAATTCAATCAGACTGGTGGCATTGGAAAGAAGGCGCAGAGGGCTACTATAGGTCGCGATTTCATAATTGGAATATCCGAAATTACAGAGATACATAAGATGCAATATCGAGCTCCTACAAAGTGAAAAAAGGGTGTGTAGATTTTTTTTTAATTTTTGCATAAGCTTGGTTTGAAAAACTAGTTTGAAGGAATTCAAAGGGAATAGTGAAAAATTATTAGCATTAATTAATGCCTCGAAGAAAGAGAATGGAAACACCTAGTAAGCAACCTGAAAGCTCTAGCATGACTCATGAAGGAGAGGAAGAAATGCAACATGATATATCGAAATTACAAGACCAAGTACAACAAATTTCACTCTCACTAAAGGTAAATGAAGCCAAGATGAATGGCATGGAAGCTAATATGAATGGAATGTAAGTTAAGATGAATGGCATGGAAGCTAAGATGGATGGCATGGAAGCTAAGATGAATGGCATGGACGATAAGATGGAAGAATTGAAGATAAATTTGAATAAGTTGCTACAAGAAATGGTCACTAATGGTGAAAGGGTAGTAAAGGAAACTTATGATGAGAACACAAGAAATGTTAATCATGATTTCATAGACTCTAATGTTATATTGAAGACCTACCATATTCCAAAAATCGATATGAGGAAATTTGATGGCAAGGATCCCGCAACATGGATACTACAGATGGAGCAAATTTTCAATCTCCATAATGTGCAAAACACACAAAAGGTATGTATTGCAACTTTATATTTGGAACCAAATTAGTTTGTAGGGTATCAATGGATTTACTCTTGTAAACAAATTGTAACTTGGGCAATTTTTATGGAAGAAATGACAACACATTTGAGGATACAAAAAGCAACACCTTTTTTAGCCAATTGATAAGTCTCAAACAAAAGGGTTCAATGATGGAGCACATTGAGGACTTCCAAAAATTGAACATAAGGGTAAAAGATATTCCAGAGGAGCATAGGATTGATGTGTTCATAGGGACTTTAAACGATAATATTCAACATGAGGTTCACCTTTGGGACCCTGATTCATTGGAGAAGGCATTTAGGTTAGCAAGAAAAATGGAAAGCAAAATTATGGAAACGAGGAAGCCTACCACTCACAACTATAAATATGGAAGTGTTTTTGACCCTAGCCTTCCACAACCTATAAGGTTGAAACCACAACAATTGGAAGAAAAAAGAGCAAGAGGGCTTTGTTACAATTGTGATAACAAATACATTAAAGGTCATAAGTGTGCTAAGAAGAAATTATTTTACATAGATTGTGAAGAGGCGGAAGAAAAGGAACAAGAAATGTCAAAAGAAGAGGATATATTCCAGGAACAAACCCTAGATAAAGAAGAAATGAATCCAATTATATCTTGTAATGCATTGGCTGTAATTACCACTCCTCAAACTATCAAGATAGAAGGACATATCAAGAAGAAAAAGGTAATAGTGTTGATTGATTTAGGAAGTATCCACAATTTTATTCGTTGTAAGATAGCAAAAGAATTGAATTGCTTCCTATATCTAGCACCAGAGTGTCAAGTGATGGTTACAAGTGGAGGAACCATAAATTTCTCTGGAAAGTGCCATAATATAAAGCTATCCATGGGAGAATATGTATTGAATAGCCCAATGCTTTCCATTCGAATGTGAGGTGCTAATGTTGTACTAGGAGTCTAATGGCTGCAATCCTTGGGTACAATAGCTTTTAATTTTCAAGAACTTTTCATGAAATTTTCTATGGATGGAAAAGAAGTTGAATTAAGGGGTATTGTAGGGAATCTGGGAAAGATAATCAGCTCTAACAGTATGACAAAGCTTCTAAAAAAGGAACAACGAGGAGTAATTACACAATTATGTTCGCTAAATGTTTCCACATCGAAATCATCTATTTCTCCAGATCTCCCAAAAGTCTTGGACAATCATTCCAAGGTATTTGAGACTCCCAAAGGTCTCCCACCTATTCATGATCATGATCATGCTATTCATTTGATTCTAGGAAGTGTTCCTCCAAACATCAGGCCATACAAATATCCCTATGCCCAAAAGAGTGAAATTGAACATATGGTTATAGAAATGCTAAAGGATGGTGTAATTCAACCTAGTCAAAGTTCTTTCTCTGCTCCAGTAGTATTGGTGCACAAGAAGGGTGGATCATGGCGCATGTGTCCAAATTATAGGGAGCTCAACTAGCTCACTATTAAAGATAAATTTCCCATTCCTATCATTGATGAATTATTGGATGAATTGCACAGATCAATTTACTTCACCAAGTTGGATCTTCATTCAGGATATCATCAAATTAGAATGAAGATTGAAGACATTTCGAAAACAACATTTAGAACTCATGAGGGTCATTATGAATTTTTGGTTATGCCTTTTGGCCTTACTATTGCACCTTTTACATTTCAAGGTTTGATGAATTCCATTTTCAAACCCTTAGAAAATTTGTGTTAGTATTTTTTGATGATATACTAATCTACAACAAGTCTTGGAAGGATCACGTTGAACATGTTGATAGGGTGCTACAACTATTGGAAGAGAAACAATTATATGCAAAAATCTCCAAATGTTTCTTTGGAGTATAAGAGGTGGAATATCTGGGTCATATTGTATCTCATGAAGGTGTTAAGGTAGACCCTAGAAAAATTAAAGACATTAAGGAATGGAAAATCCCCACATCCATAAAGCATTTGTGAGGATTTCTTGGGTTGATAGGGTATTATCGCAAGTTTGTTAAGAATTATGGAAGAATAGCAGCACCTCTAACAACATTATTGAAAAAAGATGAATTTTCATGGATTTCAGAAGCAACAAAGGCCTTCGAACATCTTAAGGAGGCAGTGTGCTAAGCATCGATCTTAGCAACACTGGACTTCACAAAAACCTTTACTGTGAAATGTGATGCTTCAGGAAATGGAATTGGTGTTGTCTTAATGCAAGATGAAAGACCCATTGCTTTTGAAAGTCGTCCAATCAAGGGAAAGTATTTACACAAAGCTACTTATGAGGAGGAAATGTTGGCAATAGTACATGCACTTAAGAAATGGCAACCCTACCTAATGGAAAGACACTTCAAGGTAAAAACGGATCATGATGGCCTTAAATACTTTTTAGAACAAAGATTATCCTCTGAAGAGCAAAAAAAATGGTCCACAAAGATGTTGGGTTATGACTTTGAAATCATCTACAAAAAAGGGAAGCAAAATGTTGTGGCAGGTGCAATCTCAAGAAAGGATGAGGATGTGGAAGCATTGTTGTGCACCATTTCTATTGTCCAACCAGATTGGATAAATGAAGCAAGGGAGGAATGGAAGAATGACGAAGAAATGTGGGCACTTATTCGAAAGTTACAACAAGATTCCAGTACATCTAATACATTTAGTTGGAAAAATGATTCGTTATGGTACAAAGATCACTTATACCTCTGTAAGAATTCCAAACTCAAACAAAAGATTCTTATGGAATTGCACACTTCTCCGTTAGGAGGGCACTCAGGATTTTTAAAAACTTACCACAGGGTTCGGAAGGAATTTTTTTGGGATGGCCTTAAATCGGATATTCAAAAGTTTGTGGTAGAATGTTTGGTTTGCCAACAAAATAAAGTTGAAACAATTAAGACCCCAGGTCTATTACAACCTTTATCCATTCCAAGCCAACGTTGGGAGGAGGTTTCAATGGATTTTATCACAGGTTTACTCAAGTTTGAAGGAAAGAGTGTCATCATGGTGGTAGTTGACAAACTTACCAAGTATGCACACTTTTGTGCATTATCACATCCATTTAAAGCCAGTACAATTTCTACTGCATTTATGGAAACAATTCAAAAGCTACATGGAAACCCAAAGATTATTGTAAGTGACAGAGATCCCATTTTCGCTGGAAATTTTTGGATAGAATTATTTTCTAGTCTTGGTACTCAGTTAGCTCATAGCTCATCTTATCATCCTCAATCTGATGGGAAAACTAAGATAGTAAACAAATGTTTGGAAGGATATCTTCGTTGCTTTGTATTTGATAAACAAACACAATGGGTCAAATGGTTTCCTCTGGCTGAACGGTGGTATAACACTTCCTTCCATACTGCAACAAAAATGATCCCATTTATGGCACTTTATGCATATCAGCCACCATCCATCACATCATATTTAAGAGAAAATTCTACGGTTCAAGTAGTGGAACATCACATCGAGCATCAACAACAAGTTCTCCAACTCTTAAAGGATAACCTCATGTTGGCATAGAATAGAATGAAACAACAGGCAGATCAACATCACAACAAAAGAAGTTTTGATGTAGGTGACTGGGTATTCCTACGACTGCAACCATATAAACAAATGTCCCTCAAGCAATCTAAGAAGGATAATAAATTATCACCAAAGTATTATGGTCTGTACAAGGTGTTGCAAAATATTGGTACTATGCCATACAAATTAGAGCTTCCTGTAGATTCTCGAGTGCACCCAGTTTTCCATGTTTCATGTTTAAAGAAGTTTATAGGCGACAAGCTCCCAGTTCAAACAATATTGCCATAACTTGATGATGAAGGAAAAATTATATTGGAACCGGAAGTAGTCACAGAGATAAGAACTCGAAATTTACGAAATCGATCAATTTCGGAGTATCTCATCAAGTGGAAGAATTTTTACGCTAAAGATTCCACATGGGAGGATGAAAATTTTATACAGAAGCATCCAGAACTACTCAAGCATTGAGGACAACACTTTTTTGAAGGAGAGGGGCGTGTTAGGTCCCTATAATACTAGTGATTCCCCCATTACTATTGTCGTTGTATCCTTTATTATTATTGTTGTGCCCCTATTGTCCCCATATTGTTATTATTATGCCCCATAGAATCCCTCTATTATTATTTTTGTGGAATTATATTATTATTGTTAGGCTGGCTTGGTTATATTGTGTCCCCTTAGACTCTTATATATAGAAAGGAGGCTTTTTCATTTGTATCATCCAAGAATTGTTCATTTGTGTAATGTAAAGGAGGTTGCCACCTCAAAAAGGTTGAATTCTAAGGCATTCAACTATCTTTTCTATCTTTTTGTGAGCTAGTTTCATAACATAAACTTTCCTGCATATTCCTTCAAGATTTCATTCATCATTCTCATGAATGTGCTAGGTGCATTAGTGAGTCCAAAAGGAATCACTAACCACTCATACAATCCACTATTTGTTTTAAATGCAGTGTTCCATTCATCTCCTTCTCTAATTCTTATTTGATACTCTTCAGATCTATTTTAGTAAAATACTTTGATCCACTCAAACAATCCATCAAATCATCCATGTGTGGTAAAGGAAATCTATACCTGATAGTGATCTTGTTTATGGCTCTAGAATCTGTACACATTCTCCATTCACTTCCTTTCTTTGGACTGAGTATTATTGATACATCACATGGACTAAGACTCTCTCTGATTAGTCCCTTATCCATCAATTCTTGCACTTGTCTTCCAATTTCCGCATTCCCTTGAGGAGTTAGTCTGTATGTTGCTCTGTTTGGCAAACTTTCTCCTGGTATTAGATCAATATGATGACTAATACTCTTAATTGGTGGCAATGCATTTAGCAACTCATCCAAAATAATATCAGCAAAATCATTCAACAAATTTTTGATTTATTTAGGTAAATCATATAAGTTTGTGGAAGTCAAAATTACCTTAGGTCTTCCTATGACAACAAATTGCATTTCACCTTTTTCAACCTCTTACAACAACTTCTTTCCACTCATCAGCATAACACTATTTCCAGGTGCTCCTTTGTCAGCCTCATCCTTCAATGGAAGCAGTGTATGTTTATTTCCATCCTTGTCCAGAGTATAAGTATTTCTCATCCCATCATGAATAGCTCTCTGATCAAACTACCAATCTCTTTCTAGCAATACATGGCATACATCCATTGGCATTACATCACACAATATCACATCTTTATAAGTACCAATCTGTATCTCTACCTTGCATTGTTCTATCACAATGATCTGATGTCCTTTCTGCAACCATGACACTATGTAAGGAGTAGGGTGTAATGTCTTTATCAATCCTAGTTTGTCTACCATCTCTATAGAAATAAGGTTACCAGTGCTTCCATTATCAATTATAACTTTACAACATTTACCTTTGGATTTGCATGTAGTTCTGAATAAACTCTTCCTCTGAGCTAGTTCTCTAATCTTTTTCTTAGCTTTAAGCAATGCCCTTTTCAACAACAGGGATTCTCCTACTTCAGGTGATTCTTCCTTGTCTGCAGCTTGAGGTTTTTCTTCCTTTGCCTCGACCACATTCACATTCCTCTGACTTTTTTTTATTATTATGAGGATAGTCCCATGATCCATATCCCATTCTCCACATATGTAACACCGAATATCTCTTCCTTGACCTCTTCCTCTAGGTGCAAATCTTCCTCTATTAAAATCTCCCCTCTGTGGTGGTCTACTACTTGAACTTCCTACTTCATGTTGGTGTTGTTGACCCCTTGGTCTGGTAGTTCCTCTACCTCTTACTGAACTTCTTACTCTATTCCTCTAATTCTGTTTCCTCAACATCTTCTCTTCTGCCTTCAAACTTGCTTGATAGGCATCTTCAATAGTCTTCAGAGTCAGCAAGGTGATCTCATCCTAGATCTCATACCTTAAGCCATTGATATATCTGGCTACCTTCTCCATGTCATCCTCTACATGTCTTGCTCTAATACTCAATCTATAAAACTCTTCTGTATATTCTTTAACAGACATTCCTTTTTGCCTTAAATTCTACAATTATTTGAAAAGATTTAACTGATAATATTTAGGCATAAATTTAGCTTTCATTTTACTCACCATTTTATCCCATTGCTTGATCTTGGAATTTCCTTTTCTCATTCTGGATGTTTGTAGTTCATCCCACCAAATAGCTGCATGACCCTTCAATTTGGTAACTGCAAATTTCACCTTCTTTTTGTCGTCAGCTTCCTCTTCATAGTCAAAATATTTTTCCAATGAACTAATCCAATTCATTAGCTCTTCTGCATTGAGACTCCCTTCATACGTAGGAATTTCCACCTTTGGTTTTCCTCCTACTTTCGCCAACATCTTGATAACTTTGGTAGTTTCATTTTCCTCCTCTTCTTCTTCCTCAAAAGATTCTTCTTTAGCGCTGTCAGCTCCTTCATTAGGTGTTCTTCTCCGAGCAGTCTCAATTTTTTCCATTCTCGTGCGCAAACTCTGGATCTCTTCCAGTAGAATTGCATTTGTTTCAGGTCTTCCTCGACCAATGCCAGCTCCTCTCTTCGGTGGCATGTTTACTGCAATCAACCTTAATCTCTATGCTCTGATACCAAAAATGATGTAGGAGGTTGGTAAAAACAAGGTGAAGTCTTCAAAATAGAATATTGGTTACTTTAGAACCAATTGTGTGCTTTCAACAGATTCTCCTCGTGGCTCACTTTACACGGAGGGTCCCTACTTTTTATTTAAAACTTCAGTCCCACGTTGACTTTCACTTTATAAACAGTGCTTCAATCCACACCGTTGATCTCTTCTTTATCAAATTTGACGATCAACACTCAACCCAATCAACAAAATAGTCCGTTGATCCTCCACCGTCGATCAACTGCATTAGATCCAACAGTTCACAAGGATATCGAGTGAACCACTTGCACGGAGAATACCCACCCGATAAGGTGGTTTTCTCTCTCCACCTGAGTGTTACATGTCACTTGGTTAGTGGAATCAGGTGACTACCCCGAAATACCACTTACAACTCTTGGTCTGCCTGATAACCACCTTCACTGTTTAAAACCCGCCTTTCGAATATAACCACGTGCATTAACTCAATACTTAAGTAAAGCGCTTAATCAATGGTTTTAGCATTTAATCACAAAATTAACCCTTAACACTAAATGACTGTGATTTAGTGTTAAAACACATAAACCCATAAACACTATGATTTGCGTTAAAATCTGAAAATAAAGAAAATACTCGGTTAATTGTCTGGATGCAGATATGCAGAAATAAACAAGAGTTCGCACCAGGATTACTATACAAATACACATTGAATCAATTTCATTGATATAATATCTGTTACAAAGTCTTAGCCCTCTCGGCTCAATTACAGCAATAGATTGACCTCTGTCTCAATCTCAAACCCTCTCTAACACTCAAACTCTCGCCTCTCACTCAAACCTCTATCATCTCAGCTCGGCCAAATCCCTTTTTCCATTACATCTTCTTTCTTTTATGAATCAATCCTATTCTAACTGCACTAACAACTCAATCTATATTTTTATTGCTCTAACAATCAAATCTCTATTATTAAGCTCTATCACACACCTATACTAACAACTTAGCCTTAATATAAAATAAGACAATTTCCTAACTATTACAATAATGAAGTAAAACTCATCTTCGAGAGATCCAACCCTCTCTACTAAAATTGACTTTTTTTTTTTTACCACTCAGGTCATGAAATTCAACTCTTTTAACCACAACATGTGAACAAACAATCACATTGCTGGCTAAGTCCAGATGCTCCTGCATCAGGAACTCTTAGATCTTTTATGCATGAGTTATTTATGAGTGAAATCATTAGTTAACTGGTTGATGAATGTAGACAGTGCCTGAGTCCTAGATCTCCCACTAGTTCTTGTAACAATTGGAACTAGTTTAACTAATTTGAACTTAGTTAAAGTAAATTAATTAATTACAACTCAAAATAAACTCAATGAGAGATCCTATAAAGTAGGAGACACTCTACATGACTTAAGTTAGACCTATCCTAGATCTCCCACTAGTTCCTGTAACAATTGGAACTAGTTTAACTAATTTGAACTTAGTTAAACTAAATTAATTAATTACAACTCAAAATAAACTCAACGAGGGCTCCTATAAAGTAGGAGACAATCTACATAACTTAGGTTAGACCTTCAACTCGAATGAAGTAAGCCAACTAAGTCAAATTAACTTAGTTAACTAATACAAGTTGTGATGGGATGTGGAATTACAATTTTATTCCTAATTTAATTCAAGGACAAAATTAAATTAGGATTTTCTTATTGCATTTTCAACAAATCTTCTTATATCAACCACATTTATTATTGTGGTTTTGATATTTATAAAAATAATATAAAAAGAATATATATATATATATATATATATATATATATATATTAATTATGGTATGGGTCCATTATATTTTAACATAGGCTATTTACATCTTAATAATTTCTATGGTAAAGTGGTTTGAATTTAATGATTAAAATTTTTGTTACATGTTATTTAAAATGTATATATATATATATATATATATATATATATATATATATATATATATATATATATATTTAATTCATGTATTAATTTTCTTTATAATAATAATATAAAATAAAGTTATAATTTAATTATTTTTATGGATTTTTAAAATTTTGGTAGGTAGTGTTTTGATACTTATCTAAATAGATGTTTATCGACACTTACCAATCATTTAATTTATACAGAGGCATTAGTTTTACTTAAAATAAAAAACCAAAAGAACATAACTACCTTTAACATAACCCAAAATCCTCAATCTATAACTAATATTAAAATATATTTGATGGTGGTGGAATCTCTACCATCAACTTAATAATAATTAAATTAAAATTTTGAAAAACTTATTCCAAAATAAAAAGAATGATCCACAACATTAAATATATTAAAACATAATTATATGGAAAATCACTTTAAATATATTAAAAAAAATTAAAATTCTATATAATTAATTAAAAAAAACATAACTCTTACAGTGTTTCATCTTTTACAAAAAAAACATATTTCATATAAAAATATTTTCTTTCAAATAAAAAAATAAGTCTGGTTTTGCAAACTCTATCATGCCCAGTCTGTTGCAAAAGTACATAAAAAATATCATCATAATAACCTGGGGTCATGTCGAAAAACCTATCACGTAATGTTATAAGAGCCACCATATCTATAATATATAATAACCATCCAGACGAACTAGGAAATAGAAATAAGTAAAGCATTAAGGAGATAAACAATTCGCCATATATATAACAGCCATCGAGATGAACTAGGAAACAGAAATAAGGCACTAGGAAATATAAATAAGTAAAGCATTAAGCAGATAAACGACTAGTCTTCTTACTAATCAAAAAGCTAGGAAGGGTCGATGATACAATTCTGACGTTGCATCTCCTTTTATTTTTGGGTGATCTTCCAAATGACCAAATAAAGCGTCATTCTTAGATAAGGTGCTGTAACAATGGCTTTTTCTCTAGAGATGTTACAATAAGATATATATAATTAAAAGCCCGTTTCAAATGAAATATTTTTTAAAATAAGAAACGTGTGTGCACTTCACATTTTTGAATATTATTAAACTTATTACAATCATAGCCTCCAAAAATCTAAATGTGTCCACAATAACAAATAGAAAAAACAAGTTTAAATTAATGGTTAGATCCTTTACCAAAACCACTCAGGAAAAAATATATTTTCTACCATACTTAACCAAATATTAATATTAAAATAAACATTTAAAATTAACAAAAGCTTTGAAGTTGCAAACAGAACTTAAAATTACACATATTTTCAAAAATGTTTCCCACAAAAAGAACACTATCGAGTTCTATAAACAATGACATACACCATTAATAATTAAAATGAAGTGGTTTACGGTGGCTGAGGAATTGTCTGGATAGTCAAAAGTGAGTGGAATCTAAGTAAAAAAATTTCAAAATTTTTCGTAGATGCAGTGTTTGAATCATGTTTTTTATGGTAGAAATAGATTCAGAACTTTCAAAAATGTCTAAAACACTTAAAATTTTAAATTTTAATAGCTTTTACTTGAATTTAGAAAAATCTCTACCAAACTTTTTTCAAAATATAACTTGAATTTCGATATAAAGTATAAATGGAATTTCCATAACTTTCATGATAAAAAAAACATAATTTTTAGACAGGGCCATTAAAACATCCAAAGTATAACGTACACCATTAATAATTAGAGTGAGAAAGGGAACGCTTCCATATTGCCATGAGCACTTATTGCACAACATTAATAACTTGGAAAGGTACAGATATCCACGCTATGTAGGCTTGTAGAATAAGAGAGAAGGTCCTTACTGTGAGAGAAATTGGCAATGAATAATAAGATGAGATCAGATTTAGGACGCAGATAAAATATGAGAAAACCTTCTTCGTAACACCAGTACCTTTTAAATACAAGTTTTGTAATTATTTCTGTGCAACCATGAAAATATAAGTTATGGTATTGGCAATGTGCGGATTACGGACTTACGAGATTTGCAGTGTTCAAATTATAGCCTTCAATATCTTGATCTTGTCTACACAGAATATGATTCCTTTAATTGATTCATCACTATTTGTTTGTCTCACAGCTTTATCAAAACTATATTGGAAACAAAGCTTTTCAATTCTAAGCAAAGCAAAGCAAAGAAGAACGAAACCGTTAGCGATATGTCTTTCAGGAAATAGTTGAAATTGCTAATCGTTAAACATTAAACCAAAGGAATATTTGGTACCTGTTTTAAATGAATTTTCCTTAGAGCTCTTAGGTCAAATGTTTTGCTAGAATCGTAAAGTATATCTTCCGGTATCTTAGCTACAACAGTGTCCGCTTTCAATATTGAAGTCATAGATATCTCTAACACGGTTGAGGATCACCTAACTCTAGTAGGAAAAGAGGGACAGCAGAACCTCTTTCCAAAATCTTTTAATGAATGAAGGATTGATTTCATGACCTAGTGGCTATTCTCTCCTAAAGTCGGCGATGAAAACCCTACATATCAAGAAAACGAAGATCTTTTCTATATACCTTGTGTCATTGAAATCAATCACGATAACAAGAAGAAAAGTTGAATATCACGGAGTACCAATAGAAGAAGAAAGAGAGCACAGTCTCTAGTAAAAAAATCTTTTAAAGAACAAAAGAGTGATTTCATGAGATAGTGGCTATGCTCTCTCTCTTCTCTTATTTAAGATCTTTGCGATATACCTTATATCATTGAAATCAATTGAGGGTAGCAACGACACGCTATGTTGTATCTTCGCTCATCGACCTTATCTATTGAAATCAAACGTAGTGGATGTGAAATAACATAAAAAGAAAAAAGGCCAAAACAAAGTGTTGTGCTTTGTTGGAACTACCATTTAAAAAGAGTGACGAAGGAAGAGAAACATGTAGAGAGTTGAACAAGTTTGAGTCCTTCCATGATGATGATAAATGCTTTTTAACGCTCAAGGAGATACAATGGTTTTCTACATAAACATCGGAGGTATTCTTTTAGCAGTGTGTTTACCCAAACTTTGATTACCTGTAGTTTCTGCAATGTGAGAAATTGACGCAAATAGGAGGGCTTTGTGGTATGTTAAAACTTCAACGTCTGGATGTTTGGGAGTGTGTAATGTTAGATCAGAGCATACCTAACACACAACAGATTTATATCAGAGACTTAGACGACAAAAGCAGAGAATAATTCAGAGAGACAGAGAAATGGAGAAACAACAAGATTACTCAATAAAAAATAGCGGAATGGATAAAACAATCACTGGAGAATAGAAATCACTTAACATTACATAAGAGGCTTGAGCCTTGGCTTGCTTTCCTTGGCCAGAGAAATTACAAATTTATAGAGGCTAAAGAAGGATCTAAAATCCTGTATGTGATTTAGATGGAGATCTGGAATGATCTAGAAACTAATGGCGGTGTAGAAAGATCTAGAATCCTGGAGATCTAGAAACTAATGGCGGTGGAGAAGAATCTAGAATCCTGCATGTGATTCATGAATTTGGCTTCACACTTAATATTCTCCCACTTGAAGCCAAATAAGAGTCATCAAGTCACATCGAGTCCTACCATGACTCTACATAACTCATGTTTATTTCGTGGTAGAATCTTAGTGAGCATATCAGCAGGGTTCCTATCTGTATGGATCTTTTCCAAAGATAATTGTTCTTCCTCCAGCACATGCCGAATCCAATGGTACCTTAAGTCAATGTGCTTGGTTTTTGAATGAAATGCTGGGTTTTCGCCAAGTGAATGACACTCTGACTATCACAATATAACACATACTTGTCCTGCTTTATTCCTATCTCTCTTAGGAATTGCTGTATCCACAACATCTCTTTACAAGCTTTTGTTGCAGCTATGTTCTCTTCTTCTGTTGTAGAGAGGGCTATTATTCTTTGTAGCCTTGACACCCAATATACTGCTACACCTACAAATGTATACAAATAACCTGTAGTGGACTTTCTGCTATCCATATCTCTAGCCATATCTACATCTATAATTCCTTCAAGCACAGTCTCATCATGACCAAAACATAAAAAATAATGACTAGTATCCTTGAATTTTACTACTTGCCAATATTGATTACTAGGATTGGCAAGGGACCTACTCACTACTCCCACTGAATATGCAATGTTTGGTCGTGTGCATACCATGGCATACATCAAACTACCAACTGCTGAAGCATAAGGAATCTTTCTCATCTCTTCTTTCTCCTTGTCATCACTAGGACATAATTCAGTACTCAACTTGAAGTGGGCTACAAGGGGTGTACCAACTGGCTTGGCATCCTTCATATTAAACCTGTCAAGCACCTTCTTGATATATTTTTCTTGTGACAGCTACAACCTTTTGTTTTTCTTGTCACGCATAATTCGCATGCCCAATATCTGTTGTGCTGGTCCCAAATCCTTCATTGCAAATTTGCTACCCAAATCTTTCTTCAACCTATTGATCTTATTCTTATCATGCCCAACAATCAACATGTCATCCACATATAACAATAATATGATATACTTTCCTTGATCACACCTCTTAATATACACAATGGTCATCGTCTAACCTCTGAAATTATGTTCCAACATGAATGAATCAAATTTCTTGTACCATTGTCGAGGTACTTGTTTCAACCCATAGAGACTCTTCTTCAACCTACAAACAAGGCCTTCTTTGCCTTTTTCTATGAATCCTTCTGGCTGCTCCATATAAATTTCTTCCTCCAATTCACCATGAAGGAATGCAGTTTTTACATATAAATATTCACATTCCAGGTCTAAAGCAGCAACTAGACCAAGAATGACTCTAATGGATGACATTTTAACAACAGGTGAGAAAATTTCAGTGAAGTCAATACCTTCTTTTTGGGCAAAACCTTTCACCACCAGCCTTGCTTTATACCTCTCCTTCTTTTTGTCACCTTCATGCTTAATCCTGTAAACCCATTTGTTTTGTAGAGCCTTTCTACCTTTTGGGAGGTTTAACAACTCCTAAGTTTTATTTTCCTGCAAATAGTTCATTTCTTCTTCCATTGCTTTCTTCCATTCTTTATTGTGCTCGACTTTACAAGCTTCTTGAAAACAATTAGGTTCACCTTCATCAGTCAACAAAATATAGTTTGAAGGAGGATACCTTTGTGAAGGCTTATGAGGCCTAGAAGATCTGTGAACCAACTGTGGTGGTGCATTATCAGGTTGAATCTCCTGTAAAGGTTCCTGCAAGATTCCTTCTTCTTGTTGTTCATCATTTTCCACTTGTTGTTCTTCATGCTCCTGAATTTGCTGTTCATTTTCTTGTATTAGTGGTATGTTTTCCTGCTACTCTTCAAACCTGTCAATAACCTTCTTGACCTCCAACTCACCTACAGTCCTTTGGAATATTTCTGACTCATTAAATATAACATCCCTGCTTCTAATGATTTTATGTTTGACTGGATCCCATAGACGATAACTTAAATCTTCATCCGCATATCCGAAAAAAATTCATTTCATAGATTTATCATATAGCTTAGATCTATTTTCTTTGGGAATATGTACGAATTCTTCACATCCAAATATTTTCAAGAGAGAATAATTCAAATTCTTACCAGTCCAAACTTCTTCAGGGATACCACCATTCAAGGCTATAGTTGGAGATCTATTTATGAGGTAGCAAGCGGTCCTGACTGCTTCAGCCCAAAAATTCTTCTCCAAACTAGAATTGGACAACATAATTTGCAACCTTTTCCATAATGGTGCGATTCATCCTTTCTATGACACCATTCTGTTGAGGAGTTCCAGGCATAGTCCTCTCATGCTTTATGCCAAACATGTTACAATATTCCTTAAATGCATTTGAGAAATATTCTCCACCATTATATATTCTTAAACACTTCAGTAATTTGTTAGTATCTCTTTCAATAGAAACATGGAAGTTTTGAAATATTCCAAACACTTCACTTTTATTTTTCATAGGATATGCCCAAACCTTCCTGGATGCATCATCTATAAATGTTACAAAATATGATGCTCCTCCTAATGATTTGATGTTAACAGGCCCAAAAACATCTGAGTGTACCAATTCTAACACATTTTTCTTTATGCCATGGCCACCTCTAAGGAATGAAACCCTTCTTTGTCTACCATATAAACAATGCTCACAAAGATCAATATTGTAGGATTTCAAACCTGGTAATAATTTTTACCAACAAGGATTTTTAAGCCCTTCTCACTCATGTGACCCAAACAATTATGCCACAGATCTGTTTAATTTCCTTCTTTTGTGACAACAGCCAAATCTGATTTTCCTATCAGTGTCTTCAATGTGTATAATGTTCGTGTCTTGGGTCCTTTGGCCACGACCAATGCACCTTTGCTAATTTTCCAGCCTCCCTTTCCAAAGCTTGTCGAATAGCCTTCATCATCCAGTCATCCCATAGAGATTAAACTCATGCGCATTTCTGCTACATGCCTGACTTGTTTCAACAATATATCTTGTCCATATTTCATCTTGATCTGGACATCTCCCACTCCAACAATACTACAAAAATGATTATTCCCCAAATGCACTCTACCATAGTCACCAGGATTATATGAAACAAAACTATCTTTATATGGGGTTACATGGTGAGATGCCCTAGAGTCAAGGATCCAATCAAAGCTACTACTAGATGTATATACACATGCATCCTCTACTAAAACAGTAAACAATGCATCACCATCTGTGGCTACAACAATAGTCTCACCTTCATTTGTGCTAGATGACTTGTGATTTGTACTGGACGGTCTCTGATCCTTTTGTCCTTTCTTCCAGAATTGACATTCTTTCTTCATGTGCCTAGTTTTGCCACAATGAAAGTAGATGATCCTACCTCTCCTTGATTTTGATTAGCCTCTTGATCTTGATCGCCCTTGCTTGCCTCGATCCATTCTCCTAACACAATCAGCTAGAGCTAGAGCCTCTCCTCCCTGGTTTTCCGCAATTGACTTGCGACATAGCTCCTCATTCATTAAACTAATGTTGACATCATCAAACTTTAGGGTCCCTATAGTTGTTGAAGTGCTCATAGCTACAATTAAATTTTCCCAGTTGTCTGGCATAGAACACATTAGAAAAATAGCTCTAATTTCATCATTTAAAATGATTTTAATAGAGGCAAGCTGATTAGTAATAATATTAAATGCATTCAAGTGCTCAGTAACTGAAGCACCCTCCTTCATTTTGAGATTATAAAGCTTCTTCATCAAGAGCACTTTGTTGAATGTTGTGTTCTTCTCATATAGATCATGGAGCTTCTTCAATAATCCTTCTGCCATCTTTTGTCCATACACATTGAAATAAACATTCTTTGCTAAATATTGGAGGATTGTTGCAATCGCCTTTCTATATAGCTTCTTCCACTCTTCATTTTTCATCGATGAGGGTTTCTTTGTTGTGCCCTCAATCGGCACATACTGATCCTCTAAAATTAGTATATCCTCCATCTATGATTTCCATAGGGAAAAATTAACCACACTCAACTTCTCCATATCTGTAACTGTTGTCTCCATTTACAATCAAATTCATGCCCCAAAACACAAAAACTCCACTTAAAAATAAAACTTTAATTATTACTCTTTTAAATTTAGTAATAATGACCTTCCTCCTTTTAAAATACCCTTTTCAAAATCACTGCTCCTTTTTAAAATATACTTTTCAAAATTCCAACATATAATTATATATGTTTCATAATAAATATAAAAACATATATAATGTTTTAACCTTTTCACATTTCACATATACATATGTTGGTTTGAGAAAAACTTGATGTATATGTGCAAGCTTGATGTAAAAAAAACTTACGAACACCACATTTCAACGCCAAACTCCACAGACCCCACGTTTCAAACTCTAGCAACACATTTCGACATAGATCCATGACCTTGTTTTTCCTGCAGCAACTATCTTTTAGTTCCAGCATTCCTCAGCTATTTCTTGGATAGATCCTTCAACAACTCCAGGGGTAAAAACCAACGTTTTAACAAATGTTGTTAGAGCAAGAGAATGGCACTAAGCAGCTTGCACAGTGGATATTTGAGCCTAGCTCTGATACCAGTTGTTAGATCAGAGCATACATAACACACAACAGATTTATACTCAGAGACTTAGATGGTGAAAGCAAAGAATAATTCACAGAGATAGACAATTGGAGAAACAACAAGATTACTCAAAAACAGCGGAATGGATAAAACAATCACTGGAGAATAGAAATCAATTAACATTACATAATAGGCTTGAGCCTTGGATTGCTTTCCTTGGCCAGAGAAATTACAAATTTATAGAGGCTGAAGAAGGATCTAGAATCCTGTATATGATTTAGATGGAGATCTGGAATGATCTAGAAACTAATGGCGGTGTAGAAAGATCTGGAATCCTGGAGATCTAGAAACTAATGGCGGTGGAGAAGAATCTAAAATCCTGCATGTGATTCATGAATTTGGCTTCACACTTAACATGTAAGAATAGAGGAGCTACCACATCTTGAGATGTTGATATATTTGGAGGAATTGGACGTTTCTGAATAGAAAATGCTGAGAAGCCTATATGTTGCTGGATTGAATGAGATGCTGGAGTTGTCTAGTGCAAAACGTTTAATGCTGTTAAAGAAGCTTCATGCTTATAGCGGCCCGAAACTATGGTGGGATGATGGCGAGCTCGAACAGCTGCGCCAACGACTGAAGGTCGGTCTAGTATTAAACATATGGTGAATGTAATGTTTACCATAATTTAACGAATATAATATTTATGTTTCACTATTTCATGTATTCTTAATACATTAAATTTTGCAATTTAATATATATACTCAATACATTAGATAAGAATATGGAATGCATGTTTACCATAATTTAACGAACATAATATTTATGTTTCACTATTTCATGTATTCTTAATACATTAAATTTTGCAATTTAATATATATACTCAATACATTAGATAAGAATATGGAATGCAAAGGAAGCTTGACATGATGAAAAGATGAATGGTTCTCAAAATGAAAGAATCACCCAAAACGTAATTACGCTGATAGGCATCCCTCCTATTGGAGTTGGGCACTTTAATCATTTTTTTAATTAATCTTTTTGATTGGATGGTCTAAATTGAAAGATGTCAGTATGTTCTTGTGGTTGCCACTATATCAATGGATAGAATTCACACCATTAACTTACTTACATGTCTAAATCACATGTTTAAAGCATACTTAAATTAATTTTTTACAAAGAATGATTAAAAATTTACCATACCATTTGTTAATCGCCACTTATTATGATTAAGATGAAGTGGAAAGATTAAAAATGGTTGTGAAATATATGAATTTCCATCACCATTTGTTTCAATTACCTTAGGAATACCAACAATTTCAATTCTGCCTAGACATCATTCACCGTTTTAATTCTCCTATACGAAAAGTGGCCAGAGGGATGTAAGACATTGATTTAGCGTGAAAATCACTAACAGATTCAATTTCATATAGCCATTACTTACCGTTTTAATTGGCCTCCTCTTCCCCCTCAACTTCATCACATGGATCATGGCCTGTATAACCACCCCAACCTTCAATGTGCTTATCAACGGGTCTGCATCTCATTTTTTCCATTCTGAAAGAGGTCTCGGACAAGGTTGCCCAATGTCTCCTCTTCTATTCTTGATAGTCATGGATGGTCTCAGCTGGTTGATCACATCAGCTAAGAGGGATGGTGATCTTGGGGGACTCAAGATATCAGATGACTGTTACCACACCCACCTCTTGTTTGTGGATGATGTCATTATTTTTCTTGATGGCAGTATCAAGGACCCACGCTCCTTCTCAAATATCCTATCCCTCTTCTCTTCTGCCACGGGTATGTTAGCTAATCACTCAAAATCTTCCATCATATTCACCCACACTTCCATTCATGAGTCCCAATTCGCGCACCGTCTATTTCCTTATGGCATCAATCCTCTAGAGCGGGGGCTAAAATATCTGGGATTCTGGATCAAGCCTGCCAGTCAGAAGATTGCTGATTGGACTTGGGTCGTCTCAAAGCTGAAGAGGCTAAAAATTTGGAGTCACCGATACTTATCAAGAGCCGACAGACTTGTACTGATAAAATTGGTCCTTGAGGCCACCCCTGTCTATTGGATGGCGCTCGCGTGGATACCAAGGAACATCTTGGCCAGAATTCACCAAATATGCAACAAATTTTTATGGAATGGGAACCAAGACAAGAGGATTTTTGCCTGGGTGGCCTGGAATATGATAACTTTGCCCAAGAAATGGGGAGGTTGGGGCTTAACATACCTGCCTCTTTTCACACAGGCACTTGCTGCTCAAATGGGGTGGACTTTGCTCACGGGTCAAAATATTTGGACTAGCATCTCATATCACAAATACGTTTTGCCTATGAATATCATGGAATGGATTCGACTCCCAAGCTGGCCCAAATCCGGCATCTCATCTGTCTGGAAGGCACTTCTTCATTCATTGCCTCTCATCAGGGACAATCTGATTTGGAGAATAAATAATGGTCAGTCGGCTCGCATTGGTATTGATCCTTGGATTGGGAGCGGTGGAAGACATCATTTAACCAGGAATCTCATTCAGCATATACACTCCCAAGAGATTAAGGTCATAGCCAACATTGCAGATCCTCTCAATACCACCATAGTTACTCAACAATGGAAATCCGCTCAACAAATCAATCTACCACAATGCTGGCACCATGAATGGAATGAATATATTACAGCTCTTCACGAATCACACATTAGGATAAAAGAGGGACCGGATGAACTCATTTGGCACCAATCAGACAGCGGTATGTATACTCCAAAATCGGGCTATCAAGTGCTGATATCACACAAAGTACCAGACTTGATAACTTTCTGGTGGAAGGCTATTTGGAATCTCACAGCGCCACCTCGGACCAAGTTATTCTTTTGGTGTATATTAAAAGACAAAGTCCCCACTGGGGAAAATCTCATGCACCGCGCCATCCACGGGCCTACCTGGTGTACGCTGTGTAAAAACGTTGCTGAATCGACACCACACCTCTTTTTGAAGTGTACTGCCCTGACGGATCTGTGGAAAAACATATCAAATGCTATTCAATTCATGGGCACCTGGGAGGGTGACGATTTGAATAGGGCTTGGGAAGTTTGGTATCACCGGCACAAGGGATCTAAACTACAGAGCCTCCCTCTTATTATCAGCTGGCAACTTTGGTTGGCACGGAACCGAAACATTTTTGATGGCAAACCGATAAGCTGGCCGCACACATGTGCACAGATTATATCGGCTTACAATGATATGCCTGATCCACCCAAACCTCGTGCCTGAAGGCCCCATGACCCTCCTCACATAGATAAAAATACCCCATGGGCATTTTTTGATGGTGCAGCCCAACAGCAGGGATGCAGAGGCGGTTTTATCCTCTACATGAGCGAACAACACTACTATAAAGTCCGAATGGGTTTGGGGATTGGCTCAAACAATTTTGCCGAACTCATAACACTTCGTCACCTCATGCATTTCTCATTGGGTCATAACTGCATGAACATTCATATTTATGGCGATTCGAAGATCATCGTAGACTTTTTGAATACTACAATTGCTTGCCACACACACGCATTCAGCAGTATATTGGATGAAATAAATATTATGAAGGCACATTTTAATGAAATCACTTGTAATCATATTTACAGGGAACACAACAGCAGTGCCGACGCACTATCCAAGGCGGCCACGACACTACCCCAAGGAGAGTGGTTGATCCAGGAACAACGAGGGACAAATGCTTTCCAATATTATCATTGGCCATGCATAGACCCTCATTACCACAGGGTGGATAGCCCATGAACTGAATATCTGATATAAATTTTGAAGCTATTTGTACAGTTTTTTGATTACATTTTGGACAGAAAGTATATAAAATGGCCCTGTGCGGCAATATGTATATAAAACAAAAGGACTGTAAATGAACATCCTGTGTGATGTTCCTGGCAATTATACTGATACTTCTGATATCTATTTTGCTGAGCCCTCAGGCTGACAGACACTAGCATATGCATCTCGGTGCATCTACAATATGTAATTTTTCTAAATATAATGGAAGATTATGATTTTTCTAGGGGGGAAAAAATTGGCCTCCTCCATGTAGATAACCACACATTAGATGGAGAAAAACATTAGATGAAGTTTCGCTCGAGGGATGTAACATAGTGTATGTCCCGAAAATGAAGATAGTGTATGTCGGGAACTATGCGTGTAATGCAAATTGATACAGTTTTATAGATTTGATGGATGAATGCATGATCCCCTCAAAGACATGGGAAGAACTATTGTTAAGGGGATATGCCATGAAGGTTGGTCGTTATGGATGAACTGTGTAACCCAAAGCGGAGTCTAGCGCTCACTCTTATATTAATCGTCACCAGTTTTTTGCTCCTCGATTCCTATCATGTCAATCTGGTGCTATCATTTATTTAGCAAAGAATCATGGATTGCCTTCGCTTGGTCCCTCTGTATCAATACATGAATCCCAGTCCCCAGCACCCTCACCCTCGATCGAATCAATTGGCGAAATTCCTTATAACAACAACTCTGTCCATAAGGTGATTGAACCTAATATCGGTGAATATTTTTCTATTTTCTTGTTGATAATAGTCAATAGTATTTTGCGAAAAATTTTAGATGGGTCAGCCAATTTTAATAATATTTTACGATACTTTTATAATAATTTTTAGTTAATTTAATGGGTTTTAAGAAATGGGAACGGAATTGAATTGAATTTTTTTTTGTGGATGGATGAATGGTAAGTAATGCAAAAGGGGAGGCGTAATGTTCTGAAGGTGGAAATCAACCTAAGGCACGCTCGGGAAGCCATAAGGAAAGCAATTTTAGAAAGGAATAGAAACCAGAGCTGGGGGATTTCTCTGTTCCAACCGGCAACATCTACTGAAATGGTCATGCTGTTCAATAGTAAAAATTTATTTCAAAAATATATATAAACACGCTGGTTCATTATATCTTAAATACATGGATTTCGATCACTGTTAGTAGAGCTTATTTGATTTGAATTTTTCTGTGTTTTTGTCATCAGGAGTTACAAAGAACTGGAGAAGTGTTTCAAGATCTTCTTATACCGAGAGGGGGAACCACCTTTGATTCAAATGAGATGCCTAGCCTGTAGAAAAAGGAAGGGAATTGATTGTGTATAAATTCTCCATGATATGACTAGCCCGCAGAAAAAAGGTTTTGGTCTTTTTCAGTGGACCATAAGTCTAGTTGTAGTGTATCTCGGCATTTATTTACGAGGTAGCTACTGATCCATTCACTTTTTCATTAATGTCATTGATGCAGGTGGAACCAGTGGCTTAATAAAATCCCAACAATCACCCCGCTGTTCACCCTTTTTACACAATTCTGCCTTTTGCTTTTAGAACCGAAATGCCTTTGGAACAAGGCCAAAACAATGCAATTGCACTTTATAAATAGAAATGTCCACGATTCACTGGAGATCACAATCTAATTGAACCGACCGTCCATATTAAATCGCATCATCGCAAGTCGCAAGTCCTAAGGGTCTTGATCCGAAGCTTCCCTTTGTTAAAGTCCTGATGCAATTTATCACGTCAATCGCTTATTGGCAATCACTGCTCTCCCCTAGCTTAAGGCCTTATCGTCCCCACTCAAATGTTCCGATGTGATATGTCGGCAGTGGCTAATCACAACTCATGAAGACTTGGGGTCCGCCTTCCTCTTAAACAAACTTGCAATGTGATAGGTAATGGTTCATGGATTGGTCAAGTTACAAAAGTTGCATGTATAACATTTCAAATTAAGATTTCGGATCTGCTAAATGTTTGCGTTAGTGTAACTTGGATTTTCACTTGGAGGACCAAAACCATGTAAATAAACTTCGCCGATCTGATATCGGTGATCCAATGGTTGGGGTTAAATTGGCAACAAACAATGACGTTTATAGAAAAGGTCACAATTATTTTGTAGTGGAATTATTTGATGTAAAGAAAACAAAAAATATATGTTAAGACTCAATGTTCTTTAGGTGGTTGTAATGTTGGTTAAATTGATTATTTTAAACACTAATGTTGTTTTTATGTGCAAAATTGTATATCTCTGGTCTTAAAATGTCCTATTATGTTGTTCTTCTTTAAATCCAATGTGTGCAATTTAGATGTATTTTTTTCATTTATGTTTCTTTGCTCCAATAGCAGTGTTACTATTTTATATCTTTCTCTTGCATTTCTCATTGTTGTGGTCTTTTGTGCGGATCCCTTCACTTTGTTCACGTCTTTCATAAATGAAAATATTGTTTACATTTATAATATTATTGTTGGAATTGCATGTTCTAGGTGTTTATATCAATATTCTTGAGATTTATACTATTAATACATTCATGTATTGATATTAACGTATTTATGGCTTAAATTCTATTTATTGTTTATAATGTAGTGATATAAATGTGTTATTATTAATGCAATGATGATTTATCATGTTTTAGTGCTTTATGGTTTGCAATGTGGTTCTTATATTGGTTTTGGTTTATGTTTTTTTTTTTTTTTTGTGTTATAGCATTATTTATGTTTATATATTGATGCCATGGATTTAGGGCTCAGGTTCGGTTTACTATTTCCTTGGGTTTATAATATTAAATGATTAGGTTTACTTGTTCTTTAAGTTTGTAATATTAATAATTCCTTCGGTTTATCAGTTATTCCCTTTGTTTTATTAATCCCCAATATTAAGGTTTAAATAATAGTCTTAAGGTTTAATATTAATCCCTTACATTTACAATGTTTATTCCTTCAATTTATTGATGTGCTACTTTCATAATATTAATAATCCCCAGGGTTTATTGATCTATGAAATTTATAATATTCATAGTCACGTGGGTTGATCAATCCGCTGTGTTTAAAAAAATAATTCCTATTAATTCCTTGCCATTTTTTATCCTTATTAATTCCCAATGGTTTATAATATCAAATTATTGGTTTTCTTCGTTCTTCAACTTTTTAATATTAATAATTCCTTGGTTCATAATCCCTTGAGGTTTTAGTGTTAATCCCTTGGGTTTATTATATCAATCCCTTGGGTTCATTATTCCCTTGGGTTTATATTATTAGCCCCTTTTGTTTAATAATATTGCCTTCGGTTCATAATCCCTTGGGGTTTTAGTATTAATCCCTTGGGCTTATAATATAAATTGCTTGGGTTTATTATTCCCGAGTCAAACACGGTTTATTATAATGTCGACCATGGCCCAACATGGAATTGTCTCAATATGTAAATCAATGATGGTCGATCATGTTTATTTTAATGTTTATAATATTAGTCCCTTGGATTTAATATTATTCACTTGGCTTCATAATCCCTTGGGGTCTTAGTATTAATCCCTTCGTTTTATTATTCCTTTGGGTTTATCATATTAATCCCTTGGGTTTATTATTCCTGTGGGTTTATTATATCAATCCCTTGGGTTTATTATTCCCTTGGGTTTATATTATTAGTCCCTTTTGTTTAATAACATTCCCTTTAGTTCATAATCCCTTGGGGTTTTAGTATTAATCCCTTGGGTTTATAATATCAATCGCTTGGGTTTATTATTCTTGAGTCAAACATGGTTTATTATGATGTCAACTGTTGTACCTTAAGAAACCAATTTCCTGGTTGTAGAGAAATTGTGCTTAAGACATTAATAAATATTATTTGTTTTCACTTATTGGTTGTTGTGTTCTCAAATGAGGGACCTGGAAAACTTGGTCTTTAACCCTTAATACATGTATGACCAAAACATCTCAGAATGCCATTTGTTGCTAGATATAGATGATGAATGAAGAAATCTTGAAGGGGAAGTTAAAGATAATATGCTAGTCTTTCACAGAAACTACTATCTGTAACTTAGAAGAATTATGAAAATGAGAACTAGATCATAGACAATATGCTGCTTAACACAAAAACTACTATCTGTGACTCTTGGAGAAGTTAAAGATAATATGTTGGCCTTTCACAGAAACTATTATCTATAACTTAGAAAGGAAGGTGGAAACTTCAAGTATAAGAGCGCTCTTTTAAGGAATTTCAACTTTATCTACATAAGCAAATAAAGACATGCAGCTTCATTACTATGCTTAAAAGAAGAAAACATCACATGACACATGATAGAGAAGGTTACAAAATTATACCCAACAACTCATGGAAACTTCTGACTCTTTCATTAATCAACGATGATATCAGAAATACTGTGAGCTAGTCTCCAGGTTCTCCAAAATTCGAACCCTTTCTTTGTAAATTTTCCTCTTTTTATACATTGTGGAACAGTTGTTGATTTCTGAAACTACCCAAATTATTTAACTGCTTCTCTAACTATATGAAGTAAAAACTATTACAGAATTTTACAGAGGGTAAAAGACACTTCAAAGAACATGAAATAACAGGAACATAACTGAATTCAGAAGAGGACGATAATTGTTGTCTTGCTCTGTTAATCTGCTGCAGTTCCTCTATAAATGCCTAAAATGATGTTTAATTCCTTTTAGCCGTAATGAATTTTGTTGACCTGTGTAAACTTGGGCTTAAGCATGTACCAGGACCTGTGTCTTTAATGATCTTCTAAGTCAAACTTTTAATCCATAATGGTTAAGGCCCCTTTCATAAATCCCTATGCGGAATGATTTATTAAACCCAACATATACTAACCCTTAGTCACATTCACTTATCAGGACTCAATCAACCCTTTTAAACTTTCAATATCCTTTTATTAACCCATATATATATATATATATATATATATATATATATATATATATATATATATATATATATATATATATGTGTGTGTGTGTGTGTGCCCGCTTAAGTCACTCCTTAACATTGGTTATACCATGGTCTTTACCTATGAACCCTCATATTTGCGCTAAATTCATTATAAACCATCTATAATTAACATACCCATAAAGCATGCATAACATACCTTTTCCGCACTTTTCAAAGCCTCTGCACAGTTCTCTAGGCAACATATTTTCCCTATAGATTCCCACCATAGTTCTAGGCTTAGTGGATCAGATGGTCTACAAAGATTTTGGGTGCCACATAGGCTCGGAGAATACCTGTCTGAAATGGGTGGTTTTCTCTCTCCACCCAGCTGTTATGTGTCAAATGATAAGTGGGATCAGGTGAGCTCCACTAAAAACGACTTACCATTTTTGCTTTGCCCGAAATCTCGGTTGTAACTTTAAATCCGCCTTTTCATACACCTTGTGGACCCGCACGTTATTATAAAACACAATATATAGTTTTCGGGTCCAGATCGCCGTCGCAAATCACAATCGGCGCTATCAATGGATGTATTAACCCAAACCTTAATAACCTGTGATATGGCGGACCCGCCGAAAGTATAAAACATGGCATATATAATATCGGGCCTAGAATGCCAATTGCAAATCACAATCGGTGCTATGAGCTAACACATATACATAAGGCGTTCTACGAACCCGCTAGTATCATAAAATGCAATATATATGCTTTTGGGTCGGGCCATGTTCAACACTTATTAACAATAATGTATATGAAGGGATTTTGAATATAGCAAACCCGCCAAGAGTTTACAACAATATCTATATATATATATATATATATATATATATATATATATATAGAGAGAGAGAGAGAGAGAGAGAGAGAGATATATATATATATTTCGGGTCCACCATTGCAAGTCGCAATCGGTGGAACCCAACATCCATAGCTCTGAGTGCAGCGGACCCGACGATGTATATACCTTTTAGGTCCAGCCCTTTAACACTTGTTTCTTTTGCGATTCTGCTATGAAGTAAATAAATACTTCATGTCTTATAGCCTTTGCGGTGGGTAAAGAATGTAAAGAAGTTTCATTGAGGTGAAACCCCAATAATGGTATATCTAATAAATAAACCTAAAAACACAACATAAGCTGCAACATCGACCATGGTCCAACATGGAATTGTCATAAGGATTGTCTCAATTTAAAAATCAATGATGGTCCATCATGTTTATTTCAATGTTTATAATATTTGTCATAGGGTTTATATAAGTTGGGTTTATAATATTAGTCCCTTAGGTTTAATATTATTCCCTTGGGGTTTTAGTATTAATCCCTTGGGTTTATTACTCATTTATGTTTATAATATCAATCATGGTCAACCATGGTTGAATATCACATTGTCACAAGGAGTGTCTCACCATGAATAAATCATGTTTATTTTAGTCTTTGTAATATTTGTATTTTGGTTTACAAATGTTAGGTTTATAATATTAGTCCCCTCGGCTTAATATTATTCCCTTGGGTTTATAATCCCTTGGTGTTTTAGTATTAATCCCAAGGGCTTAATATTATTCCCTTGGGTTGATAATCCCTTGGGGTTTTAGTATTAATCCCTTGGGTTTATTATTGATTTGGGTTTATAATGTAAATAAGTTGGGTTTACTATTCCCTTAGGTTTATAATATCAATCATGGTCAACTATTGTGAATCATAGCCAACCATGGTCAACCATGTTTGAATGTTGCATAATGA
Source organism: Pinus tabuliformis (assembly GCA_031772625.1). Taxonomy (NCBI): domain Eukaryota; kingdom Viridiplantae; phylum Streptophyta; class Pinopsida; order Pinales; family Pinaceae; genus Pinus; species Pinus tabuliformis. Next base: position 298,592,204 of record CM062814.1, read on the forward strand.
CAAGGATTGTTTCACCATCAAAATAAACCATGTTTATTTTAGTGTTTGTAGTATTTATATTTGGGTTTATCAATATTGGGTTTATAATACTAGTCCCATGGGTTTAATATCATTCCCTTCGGCTCATAATCACTTGGGTTTTTAGTATTAATCCCTTAGTTTTATTATTCCTTTGGGTTTATAATATCAATCCCTTGGGTTTATTATTCCCTTAAGTTTATAATATCAATAATGGTCAACCATGGTTGATTCTCGCATTGTGACAAGGATTATCTCACTGCCAAAATAAATCATGTTTATTTTAGCGTTTGTAGTATTTATATTTTGGTTTATAATATTAGTCCCATTGTTGAATGCTGCATTTTGACAAATATTGTCTGACCATGAAAATAAACCATGTTTATTTTAGTGTTTGTAATATCTATATTTGAGTTTACCATATTAGTCTCGTGGTTGAATGTCCCATTTTGAAAAATATTGTCTCACCATGAAAATAAATCATGTTTATTTTGGTCTTTGTAATATGTAAATTTGGGTTTATGATTGTTAGGTCTATAGTATTAGGCCCTTGGGTTTAATATTATTCCATTGGGTTCATAATCCCTTTGGGTTTTAGTATTAATCCCTTGGGTTTATTGTTCATTTGGGTTGATAATATTAATCCCTTGGGTTTATTATTCCCTTTGGTTTATAATATCAATCATTGTAAACCATTGTCAATCATAGTCAAACATGGTCAATCATGGTTGAATGTCGCATTGTGACAAGAATTGTCTCACCATCAAAATAAACCATGTTTATTTTAGTGTTTGTAGTATTTATATTTGGGTTTACCAATGATGGGTTTATAATATTAGTCCCATGCTTGAATGTCACATTTTGACAAATATTATCTCACCATGAAAATAAAACATGTTTTTAATATTTATATTTGGGTTTACAAATATTGGGTTTATAATATTAGTCCCTTGGGCTTAATATTGTTCTGTTGGGTTCATATTCCCTTGGGGTTTTACTATTACTCCCTTCGGTTTATTATTCATTTGGGTTGATAATATCAAAATTTGGGTTTTTTTATTCCCTTAGGTTTATAATATAAATTGTAGCCAAAGATGGTGAACAATGTTTGATTGTCGCATTGTGACAAGGATTCTCTCACCATCAAAATAAACTATGTTTATTTTAGTGTTTGTAGTATTGATATTTGCCTTTACTCGATGTGATGTTTATAATATTAGTCCCATGGGTTTACTATTATTTCCTTGGCTTCATAATCCCTTAGGTTGTAGTATTTATCCCTTGGGTTTATTATTCCCTTTGGTTGATAATATAAATCATGGTAAACCATTGTCAATCATAGCCAAACATCGTCAACCATGGTTGAATGTCGCATTGTGACAAGAATTGTCTCACCATCAAAATAAACCATGTTTATTTTAGTATTTGTAGTATTTATATTTGGGTTTACCAATGTTCATTTTATAATATTAGTCCCTTGGTTGAATGTCGCATTTTGACAAAGATTGACTCACCATGAAAATAAACCATGTTTATTTTAGTGTTTGTAGTGTTTATATTTGGGTTTAACAATGTTGGGTTTATAATATTAGTCCCATGGGTTTAATATTATTCCCTTGGGTTCATAATCCCTTGGGGTTTTCGTATTAATACCTTAGTTTTATTATTCCTTGGGGTTTATAATATCAATGCCTTGGGTTTATTATTCCCTTAGGTTTATAATATCGATCATGGTCAACCATTGTCAATCATAGGCAACCATGGCCAACCATGGTTGAATGTCACATTGTGACAAGGATTCTCTCACCATGAAAATAAACCATGTTTATTTTTGTCTTTGTAATACTTATATTAGGGTTTACCAATGTTGGGTTTATAATATTAGTCCTTTGGGTTTAACATTATTTATGTTGGGTTCTTCATATATGTTGGGTTTATAATATTAGTCCATTGGGTTTAATATTATTCCCTTGGGTTCATAATCCCTTGAGATTTTAATATTAATCCCTTGAGTTGATAATTCATTTGGGTTTATAAAATCAATTCCTTGGGTTTATTATTACCTCATGTTTATAATATCAATCATGGTCAACCATGGTTGAATGTCACATTGTCACAAGGATTGTCTCACCATGAATAAATCATGTTTATTTTAGTCTTTGTAATATTTATAGTTGGGTTTACAAATGTTGAGTTTATAATATTAGTCCCTTGGGCTTAATATTATTCCCTTTGGTTCATAATCCCTTTGGGTTTTATTATTAATCCCTCGGGATTAATATTATTCCCTTGGGGTTTTAGTATTAATCCCTTGGGCTTATTATTCATTTGGGTTTATAATGTAAATAAGTTGGGTTTACTATTCCCTTAAATTTATAATATCAATCATGGTCAACCATTGTGAATCATACCTGACCATGGTCAACTATGCTTGAATGTTGCATTGTGACAAGGATTGTCTCACCATCAAAATAAACCATGTTTATTTTAGTGTTCACGGTATTTATATTTGGGTTTATCAATATTGGTTTTATAATATTAGTCCCAAGGGTTTAATATTATTCCCTTCAGTTCATAATCCCTTGGGGTTTTAGTATTAATCCCTTAGTTTTATTATTCCTTTGGGTTTATAATATCAATACCTTAGGTTTATTATTCCCTTAGGTTTATAATATCAATCATGGTCAGCCATGGTTGATTCTCACATTGTGACAAGGATTGTCTCACCGTCAAAATAAATCATGTTTATTTTAGTGTTTGTAGTATTTATATTTGGGTTTACCAAATTTTGGTTTATAATATTAGTCCCATGGTTGAATGTCTCATTTTGACAAAGATTGTCTGACCATGAAAATAAACCATATTTATTTTAGTGTTTGTAATATTTATATTTGTGTTTACCATATCAGTCCCATGGTTGAATGTCCCATTTTGACAAATATTGTCTCACCATGAAAATAAATCATGTTTATTTTGGTGTTTGTAATATTTACATTTGGGTTTATGATTGTTGGGTCTGTAATATTAGGCCCTTGGGTTTAATATTATTACATTGGGTTCAGAATCCCTTGGGATTTTAGTATTAATCCCTTGGGTTTATTATTCGCTTTGGTTTATAATATCAATCATTGTAAACCATTGTCAATCATAGCCAAACATGGTCAATCATGGTTGAATGTCGCATTGTGACAAGAATTGTCTCACCATCAAAATAAACCATGTTTATTTTAGTGTTTGTAGTATTTATATTTGGGTTTACCAATGATGGGTTTATAATATTAGTCCCATGCTTGAATGTCACATTTTGACAAAGATTATCTCACCATGAAAACAAAACATGTTTATTTTAGTGTTTTTAATATTTATATTTGGGTTTACGAATATTGGGTTTATAATATTAGTCCCTTGGGCTTAATATTGTTCTGTTGGGTTCATATTCCCTTGGGGTTTTACTAGTACTCCCTTCGGTTTACTATTCACTTGGGTTGATAATATCAAAATTTGGGTTTTTTTATTCCCTTAGGTTTATAATATAAATCGTAGCCAAACATGGTGAACAATGTTTGACTGTCGCATTGTGACAAGGATTGTCTCACCATCAAAATAAACTATGTTTATTTTAGTGTTTGTAGTATTGATATTTGCCTTCACTCGATGTGATGTTTATAATATTAGTCCCATGGGTTTAGTATTATTTCCTTGGCTTCATAATCCCTTAGGTTGTAGTATTTATCCCTTGGGTTTATTATTCCCTTTGGTTGATAATATAAATCATGGTAAACCATTGTCAATCATAGCCAAACATCATCAACCATGGTTGAATGTCGCATTGTGACAAGAATTGTCTCACCATCAAAATAAACCATGTTTATTTTAGTATTTGTAGTATTTATATTTGGGTTCACCAATGTTCATTTTATAATATTAGTCCCTTGATTGAATGTCGCATTTTGACAAATATTGACTCACCATGAAAATAAACCATGTTTATTTTAGTGTTTGTAGTGTTTATATTTGCGTTTAACAATGTTGGGCTTATAATGTTAGTCCCATGGGTTTAATATTATTCCCTTGGGTTCATAATCCCTTGGGGTTTTCGTATTATTACCTTAGTTTTATTATTCCTTGGGTTTTATAATATCAATGCCTTGGGTTTATTATTCCCTTAGGTTTATAATATCGATCATGGTCAACCATTGTCAATCATAAGCAACCATGGCCAACCATGGTTGAATCTCACATTGTGACAAGGATTCTCTCACGATGAAAATAAACCATGTTTATTTTTGTCTTTGTAATACTTATATTAGGGTTTACCAATGTTGGGTTTATAATATTAGTCCCTTGGGTTTAACATTATTTATGTTGGGTTCTTTATATATGTTGGGTTTATAATATTAGTCCGTTGGGTTTAATATTATTCCCTTGGGTTCATAATCCCTTGAGGTTTTAATATTAATCCCTTAAGTTGATAATTCATTTGGGTTTACAATATCAATCCCTTGGGTTTATTATTACCTCATGTTTATAATATCAATCATGGTCAACCATGGTTGAATGTCACATTGTCACAAGGATTGTCTCACCATGAATAAATCATGTTTATTTTAGTCTTTGTAATATTTATATTTGGGTTTACAAATGTTGAGTTTATAATATTAGTCCCTTGGGCTTAATATTATTCCCTTGGGTTCATAATCCCTTTGGGTTTTATTATTAATCCCTTGGGATTAATATTATTCCCTTGGGGTTTTAGTATTAATCCCTTGGGCTTATTATTCATTTGGGTTTACAATGTAAATAAGTTGGGTTTACTATTCCCTTAAATTTATAATATCAATCATGGTCAACCATTGTCAATCATACCTAACCATGGTCAACTATGCTTGAATGTTGCATTGTGACAAGGATTGTCTCACCATCAAAATAAACCATGTTTATTTTAGTGTTCACGGTATTTATATTTGGGTTTATCAATATTGGTTTTATAATATTAGTCCCAAGGGTTTAATATTATTCCCTTCAGTTCATAATCCCTTGGGGTTTTAGTATTAATCCCTTAGTTTTATTATTCCTTTGGGTTTATAATATCAATACCTTAGGTTTATTATTCCCTTAGGTTTATAATATCAATCATGGTCAGCCATGGTTGATTCTCACATTGTGACAAGGATTGTCTCACCGTCAAAATAAATCATGTTTATTTTAGTGTTTGTAGTATTTATATTTGGGTTTACCAAATTTTGGTTTATAATATTAGTCCCATGGTTGAATGTCTCATTTTGACAAAGATTGTATGACCATGAAAATAAACCATATTTATTTTAGTGTATGTAATATTTATATTTGTGTTTACCATATTAGTCCCATGGTTGAATGTCCCATTTTGACAAATATTGTCTCACCATGAAAATAAATCATGTTTATTTTGGTCTTTGTAATATTTACATTTGGGTTTACGATTGTTGGGTCTATAATATTAGGCCCTTGGGTTTAATATTATTCCATTGGGTTCAGAATCCCTTGGGGTTTTAGTATTAATGCCTTGGGTTTATAATATCAATCTCTTGGGTTTATTATTCCCTTTGGTTTATAATATCAATCACTATAAACCATTGTCAACCATAGCCAGATGTGGTCAATCATGGTTGAATGTCGCATTGTAACAAGAATTTTCTCACCATCAAAATAAACCATGTTTATTTTAGTGTTTGTAGTATTTATATTTGGGTTTACCAATGTTGGGTTTATAATATTAGTCCCATGCTTGAATGTCACATTTTAACAAAGATTGTCTCACCATATAAATAAAACATGTTTATTTTAGTGTTTGTAATATTTATATTTGGGTTTACGAATATTGAGTTTATAATGTTAGTCCCTTGGGATTAATATTGTTCCCTTGGGTTCATATTCCCTTGGGGTTTTAGTATTACTCCCTTCGGTTTATTATTCGTTTGGGTTTATAATATCAAAATTTGGGTTTTTTTATTCCCTTAGGTTTATAATATAAATCTTAGCCAAACATGGTGAACCATGTTTGAATGTCACATTGTGACAAGGATTGTCTCACCATCAAAATAAACTGTGTTTATTTTAGTGTTTCTAGTATTGGTATTTGACTTTACTCAATGTGAAGTTTATAATATTAGTCCCATGGGTTTAATATTATTCCCTTGGCTTCATAATCCCTTGGGTTTTAGTATTTATCCCTTGGGTTTATTATTCATTTGGGTTTATAATATCAATCCCTTGGATTTATTATTCCCTTTGGTCGATAATATAAATCATGGTAAACCATTGTCAATCATAGCCAAACATCGTCCACCATGGTTGAATGTCGCATTGTGACAAGAATCGTCTCACCGTCAAAATAAACCAGGTTTATTTTAGTATTTGTAGTATTTATATTTGAGTTTACCAATGTTCATCTTATAATATTAATCCATTGGTTGAATGTCGCATTTTGACAAAGATTGACTCACCATGAAAGTAAACCATGTTTATTTTTGTGTTTGTAGTGTTTATATTTGGGTTTAACAATGTTGCGTTTATAATATTAATTGCATGGGTTTAATATTATTCCCTTGGGTTCATAATCCCTTGGGGTTTTCATATTAATACCTTAGCTTTATAATTCCTTGAGGTTTATAATATCAATGCTGTGGGTTTATTATTCCCTTAGGTTTATGATATTGATCATGGTCAACCATTGTCAATCATAGGCAACCATGGCCAACCATGATTGAATTTCACATTGTGAAAAGGATTCTCTCACCATGAAAATAAACCATGTTTATTTTTGTCTTTCCAATATTTATATCAGGGTTTACCAATGTTGGGTTTATAATATTAGTCCCTTGGGTTTAACATTATTTACGTTGGGTCCTTTATATACATTGGGTTTATAATATTAGTACCTTGGGTTTAATATTATTCCCTTGGGTTCATAAGCCCTTGGGGTTTTAGTATTAACCCCTTGGGTTTGTTATTCATTTGGATTTATAATATCAATCCCTTGGGTTTATTATTACCTCATGTTTATAATATCAATCATGGTCAACCATGGTTGAAATTCACATTGTCACAAGGATAGTCTCACCATGAATAAATCATGTTTATATTAGTCTTTGTAATATTTATATTTGGGTTTATAATATTAATCCCTTGGGCTTATTATTATTCCCTTGGGTTTATAATTCCTTGGGGTTTTAGTATTAATCCTTGGGCTTAATATCATTTCGTTGGGGTTTTAGTTTTAATCCCTTGGGTTTATTATTCATTTGGGTTTATAATGTAAATAAGTTGGGTTTACTATTCCCTTAGGTTTATAATATCAATCATGGTCAATCATTGTCAATCATACCCAGCCATGGTCAACCATGTTTGAATGTTACATTGTGAAAAGGATTGTCTCACCATCAAAATAAACCATGTTTATTTTAGTGTTCGTAGTATTCATATTTCTATGACCATCCGGTCAAAGATTCATTATAACTGAACAATGGGTTAAGGCCCCTTTTATTAATACTTGGTGAAATGATTTATCAAACAACTAACCATAGTTTGTCCCTTGATCCATCCTTTGCATTAACCCTCGTTAATCCTTAGGCCTGCATATATAAGCCAACCCCCTAAACCATTATTAAACTTTGAGTCATACATAGGCTAACCCACAAATCGCTATCGGCGCTTTAATACTATTATAAACCCTTTATAATAGATATCACATAAAACCACATAAATCATACCTTTTTCCGCCTTTCATAAGCCTTTGCATAGTTTCCAAGATTTGCCTTTATCACAATCGCTCATCGCAATCCTCAACACTCATATGATTCCTATCACACCTTTCGCATATCATATGTGACTATCAAAATCGTTTAACACCACTTTTACATTAAAATATTGGGACCCCACTTTAACTGTAACACATAGAATTACATTGAAATTCCGCTCTGAAACACATAAGTGGATCTCAAATATTATACACCTGCATTCATATTTATTGTTGTGTCTGTTAATACCAAGTCTTTCCACATTGTTTCTCAGATTTCCGAAACGTTGACCTCTGATCGCCCCAACCTCTGATCTTCAATTTGCCTGATCTCTGATTAGTGCTAATCGCTATGACCTATCGTACCATCCTTCAGCTCCTAACCTTTGTGATATGCAATTACATATCAATCGTCGATCAGGCTCACGATCCGATGGTTGACGATTAATCTCACGATCACAATCACTTATTCCCTTCGGCCATCCGACAACACTTGAATTAATACGCTAGTGCGATATTCCTCCCTCTCCTCTGCGATTGGATCTGGTCCGTTGATTTGTTAGATCCAACGGTTGTTGTACATCACCTCTTCACTTCTCTGCTCTTCTCTTTGCTTATGATTTTATGCTATTTCTTCAGCATTTCTGTGGTTTTAGGTTTCTTCAAGGTTCTGATCCCTTGGTTGTTTCACTGCACACTCCCTCCTGAGCTTGACTTTGATCCTTCTAATGGATTCAATGATCCATCAAGATCCTCTTCATCAAATTTCTCTCTGTGTGTTTACTAAACTCTGCTTGTAACTCTGTGTTACACCGGATATGCTAATTCATTCATTCATCATTCAATATTCAATAACACATTTATACAAACTGGAATTTGAATCTCTGTGCATATATATATATATATATATATATATATATATATATATATATATATATATATATATATATATATATATATATATCACCAAACAATTACATAAATATTAAATTTTAAACATTATATTTCTGATTTAATATTATTACATTTATATTAAAGTTTAATAATAACATTAAAATTTATATGAGGTTTAACTTTAATATATATTAGGTTTTATAGGTTTAATGCTTATATTGAACTAATCATTAATAATATTGTTATGGTAATATTTTAATATTTAATTTTGTTATTGTTAATATTAATATTAATATTAATATTAATATTAATATCACTATCAATTATTATATTAGTTAGGTTTAACAATGTTGGGTTTATAATATTAGTCCCATGGGTTTAGTATTATTCCCTTGGGTTCATAATCCCTTGGAGTTTTCATATTAATCACTTAGTTTTATTATTCTTTGGGGTTTATAATATCAATGCCTTGGGTTTATTATTCCCTTAGGTTTATAATATCGATCATGGTCAACCATTGTCAATCATAGACAACCATGGCCAACCATGGTTGTATGTCACATTGTGACAAGGATTCTCTCACCATGAAAATAAACCATGTTTATTTTAGTCTTTCTAATATTTGTATTAGGGTTTACCAATGTTGGGTTTATAGTATTAGTCCCTTGGGTTTAACATTATTTCCTTCGGTTCATAATCCGTTGTGGTTTTAGTATTAATCGTTTGGGTTTATTATTAACTTGGGTTTATAATATCAATCATTGTCATATTTATTTTTCTCTTGTGTTTGTAATATCGACTCCTTGTGCTTCTTGATCCCTTAGGTTTTTAATATTTATCCGTTGGGTTCACTAATTCCTTAGGTTTATAATATTAAAGAGTTGAGTTTATTAGTTCCTTGGGTTTATAATATTAGTCATTTTTGTTTAATATTATTCCCGTTGGTTCATAATCCCTTGGGATTTTAGTATTAAACCCTTAGGTAATAATAAACAAAAGGGACTAATATTATAAACCCAATGTATACAAACCCTAAGATAAATATTAAAAATATTAAAGCCTAAGAATAATAATAATAATAATAATAATAATAGTTTATATTATTATAATAATATTCATATAATAATCATAAATATATAAATATATAAGAATATAGTTGCTATTATTTGTATAGTTATTAATTATCATAAATAATTTGTCGTCGTTATTATTATTATTATTGTTATTATTTTTCTCATAATTTTATATTATTATATTATTTTAATAATATAATGATAATCTAATATTATTATGAGCTATTCTTATTATTAATTAATATATATTAGGAATTTATATTATTATTATAATATTTATATAATAATATATATAAATAATCTGGTTGTTAATATTTATATAGTTATTAATAATCTTAAATACCAATAATAATTGACCGATTGTATACAAACCCTAAGATAAATATTAAAATACTATACCCTAAGAATAAAAATAATAACAACTAATAATATTAATATTATTATGAGTTTATGTTATTATAATAATATTATTATATTAATATAATAAACATAAATATATAAATAAATAAGAATATAGTTGCTATTATTTGTATAGTTATTAATTAGCATAAATAACAAATAATTGGTCTTTATTGTTATTATTATAATAATATATAATAATAATATTGATTATATTATTATAATAATAATTATGTTTTTATATTTTTATAATATATTATTATTATTATTATTATTATTTTATAATTTTATATTATTATATTATTATAATAATATAATGATAATATATTATTATAAGCTATTCTTATTATTAATTAATATATATTAGGAGTTTATATTATTATTATAATATTAATATAATATTTATATAATAATATATATAAATAATCTGGTTGTTAATATTTATATAGTTATTAATAATTTTAAATCTGGGTGATAATATTTATATAGTTATTAATAATCCTAAATACTGATAATAATTATTATTATGGTTGATATAAGCCTATCGGCATATGTCAACTACATTGGAAAATGTGGTTGTATATATGTTTCATATAAGCCTATCAGTGTTTGTCAATGACATTGGTAAATGTAGTTGTGCTAGTTTAAAATTAAATGTCATATGTGAACTTTAAATTAATATTCGCAATATTTTGCAATGTACTCGAACATATTTGTGTAAATGATGATGGCACAATCTGAGTTCTCATCCCGACTTAATTTTTCGTATGAGTGAGGATACCAATGGACCTTTCAAATTTTTGGTGATACAAGCGAAAGCCCCAGAAATGAATTTCTCTTAGGGTTGATTGGTCACGGACGCCATCTCCAAGAGATTCCTAGTTGGACAGACTTAGAGCATTTAGAAATGGCGGATTTTTAAAAATTATTATTGATTATATCTCAATATAAATTGGAAATAATTTAAAATTTCTAATAATATGTTCTTAATAATTATAAAATAAAAATTTAAAATGATTGAAATGTTTTTGAGAAGTTTAAGATAATAATTCTAAAATTTTAATTTAAAAAGATATTAATTTTTTTTATAAATTATTGATTAAAGACAAACATATTATATAAATAGCAAATAATTAAGGTATTATATGTATTTAATTTGGAATAATTTGGAATATGAAAATTATGGAAATAAATTTTAAAAAGGAAAATTAGTAAAAATAATATATATATATATATATATAATTTGGAATATGAAAATTATGGAAATAAATTTTAAAAAGGAAAATTAGTTTTATATATATATATATATATATATATATAGATGAGATTGCAATTTTTACTTTGTGAATTTTTAAAGTTTATTAATGTTTTAGATAATAATAGAACATTTAGATAATAATTAAACACTTATATAAAGTAATTTTTAAAAGACATATTTTGACATGTACTATAAAGTGAGGTTTTTACTTAGAAGCATATAGAGTTTGGGTTAAATGTTTTGTAAAAGGTAAGTTAGGGACATCAAAGATTATTAAACAAAAATCCTAAAAAAATAATTAAAGAATTTGTGTCTCTTCTTTTACATTTACATGTTCTTCAATTCTACAATGGAGAATTGTCTTCGTAAATCATGAATTCATAACCTTATTGTTCTTATTCTTAAGGAAAGAAAACAAAGAAACATCTATATTTATATTATCATTATGGTTAATCCCTATGGTAGCTAAGTTATATGGGATTATAATAAAACAAATAAAATATAGCTAGAAGTTGAGATAAAAGTGGTAAGCCAACACCTAGTTTCGTATAGGGCCATCTAAAATGAATGTACTAATAACCATTTTGAGTTGATTTTGCTATGATAAATGTTGGACAAGAATATTGCTAACTTCACTAATACAAATGGTTGGTTGAAAGAAATATGAGAGAGTGTTGTTTGTAGTATATGACCCAACATTTAATGTTAATCTACGATCTGTAGACTTCGAGACACAACATTGAAAATGTTACATAAAAACTTTAAAAACCCGCCAAGCCAAACCCTAATCTCTAGAAGTTGTTCATTAGCATTCTTGAATTCCTAGAAACACTAGTCAAACCCTTGTTCTAATCCTACAATCATAGGCATTCATTAGAAGTGAAACCCTAACTAATGCATATACTAATGTTGTAGTCTACCAACATTTGAAAGAAACCCTTAACTTTTGAGAATTGAAAAGAAAACCCTAACTATTGATAATTGAAAGGAAAACCCTTAACTATTGTCAATTAAAGAGATAACCCTAACTATCAAAATGAAAACCCTAACTAATAATTAATTGGAAACTTGAGCATCGACTAAGCAAATGTAAAGATTGTCTTTGAAGGGAAAAAGAGTTGAGATCCTAGTCAATCCACACATTGTAAAATATTCCCTCACTCAATGCAGAACTCTAAAGCAAAAGAAACAACTAAGTCTATTGTGATCCCGTGCTACATCCTATTGCAAGCTATCTATGTGTAAAATAAAAGAAAGATTCCAAATTTGTTCCAGACACACACCAGTCTATTATAAAATATGTGCAAACTATGTAAAACACCATATACATGAATAACAAGGTCCCTACTTAGTTTTGACACATAACACTTCTAAAACTTCATAAAAGTTGCGAGCAAATATACTCACACTCTTCTTCAAATTGGTATACAAGTTTCAAATCTTTCTAAGAAAAATCAATCAAATATGAATTTTAAAAGACAATGTGTTTCTCATAAAAAGGACATACAAAAGAAGTAATTTTATAATCCTTAAGAGTATAAATCATCACTTTGTTCGCAATGAAAAAATTGCAGGCTTATAAATAATCAAATCCCTCATATAAAAATTCATTTGACATATGTCAGATAACACATCCCTTATACCACGATTGTGAAACCTTGAAACAACATTACCTATATGTTATGTTTCAACTCAATCAGTAACTCCAAGTCAAATTGAAACTTGTGTCATCATTCAAATATTGGATTTCGATGGCTCTAATATGTTTTGTCTTAGATGGAATGTTTCGGGATCAAAAACATAATTGGAATCCTTAAGAGATTAATTATTTTAAAAAAGGAGGCAACACATTATACATTTAAAACATTTATGTCTTTGAGTGTCATAAACCAAGAAACATGTACATAAACTATATTCTAATGCACAAACATAAATAAATCAAAGAGCAATTCATGTATCAACTCAACCAATAATAATGAATACACTCCATCTCTCGTCATTGTTCAACAACCAGTTTTAAGTTACAATATATTTGTGATAACCCAAATCATAACATACATATTGTACTTATACAAAGAGAACCTTAAATCTCAATCAACCTATTGTTTGTTTTTATGACATAAAACCCCAAATCTCATTAGATCCAACACGCCTTATATTCTCATTCAATGGAGAAATCTAGATTGGGACTAAAGATCGAAAACCTAAGTAGTGGATCGTAAGAAAACATAAATATTTGTTGGTTTGATCATTACACATAAGAAATCTTTGTTGTAGCTTATAGATATCATCACATGAAAATATATTACAACGGTGAATTATATGCGCAATTTTTTCCATGGAAATGCATCATACTTGTAATCTAAACACCCCTAGATTTGTAAATGTAAAGAAAACATATAATAAAGACTTATCTATCGGGTAGCTACAGTGTGTAGTTTTCACACAAGAAACCTCTAGATCTGATATCAAATGCACAAGTTAGCACAACAAATGGATAAATATCAAGCATCAATCAACAAATATGAATCCTAACTAAATGAATTCCTAAGATGAAGGACAACGAGTTGGATTGGTGGGCCTAGTTGTTAGGCCCCTATACTACTAGTGTAACCCCTTATTGTTATTAGTACAACCCACTTATTATATTGATGTACCCATGTAGTGCCCATATTGTTACTCTTGTGCCCCATAGAAGCCCACTATTGTTATTATTGTGCCCTTACATATTGTTATGTCGGCTCTGATTATGTTATGACCCCTTAGACTCCTATATATAGAAAGGAGGTATTTTCATTCGTATCATCGAAGAATTGTTCATTTATGTAATGTAAAGGAGGTTTCCCCCTCGAAGAGGCTGAATTCTAAGGTGTGGATCTATCTTTTCTATCTTTTCCTTGAGCTGGTTTCATAACATTTGGTATCAGAGCTTTGGATTCTAGGGTTTCGCTGCTCCAAACAGGTCATCGTGGAATTTTCGCTATAACTTTTTTTCCTGCGACGTTTCAGAAGCCAAAAAAAAAACCCATTTGATAAGAAATCGTGTTGAATCTTGAGTCCAAATTTTAGAACTTTTTTCTCTATATTTGTGGAGATATGATCCGAGGAAGTTGGTCTTTTTGTAGACTCCTCAATTACATTCAAAACTGGTGACCTGGGGAAAATCATCATAACTTTCTCTCTGAGCATCAGATTGAAATTTTGTAAGAAGGTACAGAAAGAGGATTGACTGTAGTTTCTTGTGTATATTTTTTCAGACCCAAAGGTTGAAACAGTGACTCGTGGCACGTTATACAAGTTCGCTCTACTGAACTAGTCTATAAATAGGTCATTGTGGGAGATTGTGCATAACTCTTTCTTGGAGAATCCAATTTGGATCAAACTGGTGGAATTGGAAAGAGGACACAGAGGGCTACTACAGGTAGCAATTTCAGAACTTAAATATCCGAAAGAATAGAGTTACAGTTGTTCCAATATCGAGGTCCTAAAATTAAGAAAAAGCAAGATGAGGAAGTTTGATGGCAAGGATCCAGTAAATTGGATACTTCAGATGGAGCAATATTTTGATCTACATGGCATACCACTGTTACAAAAGGTATGTATTGCATCTTCATATTTATAACCAAATCAATTTTTATGGTATAAAGGGCTTTGTTCTCATAAACAACTTGTTACGTAGTCAATTCTCACGGAGGAAATGATACAACATTATGAGGATACAAAGACCAACACCTTCTTTAGAGCAACACCACAACAATTGGAAAGAGTAAAAGGGCTTTGTGACATACTGGAAAGTAAAATTATGGCAACAAGGAAGTCTACCCCTCACAACTATAAATATGGAAGTGTTGTTTCTCCTAGCCTTCCACAACCTACAAGGGTTACACCAAAACAATTGGAAGAAAAAAGAGAAAAAGGGCTTTGTTACAATTGTGATAGCAAATGCACTAAAGGTCATAAGTGTGCTGAGAAGAAATTATTTTACATAGACTATGAAGAGGAGGAGTAAAAGGATCAAGAAACATCAAAAGAAGAGGATATATGCCAGGACCCAACCTGAGAGAAAGAAGAAATGAATCAGACCATATCTTGTAAACTATTGGCAAGAATGACCACTCTTCAAACTCTCAAGATAGAAGGACATATCAAGAAGAAAAAGGTGTAAGGAGTGAAAGATCACATCAAGAAAGAAGAAATGAATCCAACCATATCTTGTAATTCATTGGTCGGAATTACTAGTCCTCAGACTATCAAGATAGAAGGACATATCAAGAAGAAAAATGTTCAATAAGTGAAAGATCACATCGAGCATCAAGAAATGAATCCGACCATATCTTGTAAAGGATTGGAATAAATAACCACTCCTCAAACTCTAAAGATAGAAGGACATATCAAGAAGAAAAAGGTTCAAGCAGTGAAATATCACATTGAGCATCAACAACAAGTTCTCCAACTTTTAAAGGATAATGCCACTTCGGTGCAAAATCAAATGAAACAACAGGTAGATCAACATCATAGTGAAAAATGTTTTGATGTAGGTGATTGGGTATTTTTACTGCTACATCTAAAGCAAGCTATTTATGAGAAGGAAATGTTGGCAATACTACATGCACTTAAAAAATGGCGACCTTACCGAATGGGAAGACTGTTCAAGGATGAGGATGTGGAAGCATTGTTTTGTGCTATTTCTATTATCCAACCAGATTGGATAAACGAAGCAAGGGATGAATGGAAGAAGGACAAAGAAGTATGGCCACTTATTCAAAAGTTGCAAAAGATTCCAATTCAAACAAAATTGCCATAAATTGAAGAGGAAGGAAAAATCATATTGGAACCTGGAGTAGTTACAGAAACAAGAACCTGACAGCTACGAAATAGATCAATTTCAGAGTATCTAATCAAGTTTAAGAACTTACCTGCTGAAGATTCCACATGGGAGGACAAGAATTTTATGCAGAAGCATCAAGAACTACTCAAGTGTTGAGGACAAAGCTTTTTGAAGGAGAGGGGCATGTTAGGCCCCTATACTACTAGTTTAACCCCTTATTGTTATTAGTACAACCCACTTATTATATTGATGTACCAATGTAGTGCCCATATTGTTACTCTTGTGCCTTATAGAAGCCCAGTATTGTTATTATTGTGCCCTTACATTATTATTGTTATGTCGGCTCTCATTATGTTATGACCCCTTAGATTCCTATATATAGAAAGGAGGTATTTTCATTTGTATCATCGAAGAATTGTTCATTTATGTAATGTAAAGGAGGTTGCCACCTCGAAGAGGCTGAATTCTAAGGCATGGATCTATCTTTTCTATCTTTTTCTTGAGTTGGTTTCATAACACTAGCTAACTAGCTTGTTCCTCCTATAGAAAATTTAAATCATAAAGAATATTTAATTAATCAAATGGAAAAAAAAAACATAGGATGGAACCTAACATAAAAATTTGTATTAGATCTTCTCAGTCTCTACATCATGTCAACGTCTTAGGTCCAATTGACTAAAGAAGTGACCAACAATATAGATCCAGAATAATACCACCTGCCTCAAGCACAAACCATAGCCTAGATTTTATAAATTTTAAAATACATCATCAGGCTTCAAACTATCCAATTGAATACAAAACAAAATAGGTAAGAATCAAAATGGCTTGTGGTTGAAGGAAAGTATGGTGCAACCAAAAAACAAACAAGGAAATCACAAATCTACTATGAGAAGAACTATAGAGTAGTTCCTTCTTCCTTGGTCTGGAGCTAGCTATAATTGTTATGTGCACATTTGGACCTTGATCTAAATCCAAAAATATCTATAACAAGTGTACACAATATTTATTAACCACTAGCCCTCATGGCATACTTCAATGACCAAAGTAGTCCACGCATCCATTTCCTCGATGCATGATCTTTATACATAGTATAAGAAATACACAACCTTTGTTAGCAACTTATAAACAATCATAAATCTTGGAAAATACATACAAGAAGAGGTATTTTTAGATGAAATCCAAATTGAGCACAAATCTTCATAATTGCATCAAAAAGGATGTGGAAATGTGAGGTAGAGGTTCAAAATTGTTAAAACAAGGGAACAAAATAGGGTATCATAGGTGAAAATAGATGTATTAAATATAAAAGTTTTGGGGCTTAACAAATAGATGGAAAATCTGACACTGTTTGAACAAATTTTCAGTGCCCTCCTTCAAATTATATGTCGTGGTGCTTTACAGAGATGGGTCGACTAGATTACCTTCCAATTCAAGGGATCAAAAATATGCTCAAAATAAAAGTGATCAAAATCACTCGAAACCAGAGTCAAATCATAGATCTTATCAATATTATTCCAACAATGCTTGAATCACCTTGATCTGACACCATATGTGAAAGTTATCACATTCTGATGTTTTTGGCAAACAACTAAAAATTCAACTTGCAGGGTTGATTGGTCTGTTGACAAGGCAATCTGTATAGGTGACATGTCGCTTACATCAGTAGGTGTTTGTGAAAATATTAAAGACATATGGACAAATCACGTGTCGAAACATTGCAGGTAGTGCAAGCTGTGTGGGCATAATTTAATTGGTTGTTGTGTTTTTGGGTGGACTAGTTAAGAGGCTCCATGTGGCCTAATGGGAGGGCACCATGTGGCCCTCAGGATTTGTGCCAAAATTGGGTGAGTGGGTCAATCGACATCCGCTGGGTTTGAACCCATGACATATCAATTAACAATCAACTACCGTACCGTTGGACCACACATGTTTCCTTTTATAACTATATGGTAATTTTACATTTAAAATGTCATGGTTTGAGGTTTGGGGAAGGGGGTGGGCACGTGGCCCCAACCCCAGGCCTTGTGGGAACCCATAGAACATGGTAAAATTGTTGTAGAATGAAAGGACAACAAGGTTGTAAGGAGAGAGTTCAAACCATCCGAAAGGTAATGGTGCTGATGGGAACAAGCCTCTATTCCCTCCATCACCTCCTCCTTCACCTCCATCTTCACCTTCATCCTCCTCTCCTTCTTCACATCCTTCGACACTAATACATACTCCTCCTAGATCTCCAAAAGGACATGTTAAGTCTCCTTTGCTAAAGCTTGATGTCAAGTTTGAATTGCCTATGTACAATGGGGAAGTAAATGCTAAAAATTTGGATAGTGGGGTTCATCAAATTGATGTCTATTGTAGGATTCAAAGGATTAAGGATGATGTTACAAAGATATATCTTTCTTCTCTTCATTTGAAAAGTGTATCTCTCATCTAGTGGGAGGCCAAAACTCAAGAATATTTGAAGAAAAGTGGCAAAATTATCTCTTCTTGGAATGATTTTGTAGGTGCATTAAGAAGGAAAATTTATCCATTAGCTTACATGTAAAAAATAATTATGGATCGGAAAATTTTTATACAAGCTAAAGGTTAGAGTGTTCAAAGTTACACACAAGAATTGCGAAGAAGAGCTTCAATCTAGGGTGTTGATTTGTCTTCACAAGACACTCTCATTAAATACATAGGTGGATTGCATATTTATTTGAGGCATGCTATACTTATGCTTAATCCCACTAATATAGATGAAGTATGCGTTCAAGAAACTAATTTAGAAGCAAGAGGAAAGAATGTTCCTCAAGAGACTAGCAAGAAGACATCAAAATCTAGAGACAAAGGAAAGGGGAAGGTTAAAGGCAAATGTGAAAAGAATGCTACCATTAAAAAAGAGGGAGAGAAACTTACCTATAAAAATTGTTCAAAATAAGGCCATGATGAATTCCATTGTTGGAAACTACATCTAGAAATGATGCCAAAGAAGGTAAATAACAAGGGGAAAAAGAAGACTGTTGCAACAACTCAACAAGATCTAGGATCTGATTTAGGTCATGAAACTAAAATCCTAGCCATGGGAATTCAAGGTAAAGATTTTAATGTAAGTAATACTTCTTCTAGTAAGCCCATTGATTCTCAAAATGATAAAGAAAGAATTAAGCTTCTCCATATCAGGGTCATTAGGAAACATGCAAAAGTTGATACCTTATTTGATAATGGATCCCAAGTCAATCTAATTCTTGAAGAAATTGTCAAGAAACTAAACTTAGAAACTACACCTCATCAAAAGCTTACCCTTTGGGTTGGGTATGTGAAAATTCCAAATTAAAAGTGACAAGAAAATGTAAACTGAAATTCGCCATCACAACAAACTTTACTGATGACATAGAGCTTGATGTTGTACCACTTGACATATGTGGATTCATTGTGGTAAGGAGTCCATACTTGTATGAACGGAAAAACATATTATATTGTCATGAGAACAATATCATATTTTTAAATATGGAGTTGAGTATATTGTTAGTGCACATTGCAAGAAGATGCACTTATCTCTTGTAAGTGTTGGTCAAATGAAATGGCTTGTGAATTCTAGTAAGAATTTTGTGTTGTTGATGATCAAAGCTAAAGTTACTGCTGAATATGAAGCTTTCAAAGGATGTGATTCAAAAATCAAGCATGATTTGGTTTAATTTGTTAACACTTATGGCAATATGTTTCAGGAACCTAAAGGGTTGCCTCCTTAAAGAGGAATCCAACATGAGATTCATTTGCAGCAGGAACAAATATTTTTTGGGGATTCTCTCTTAGATTTATAGTAGCCGCAAAACATGACCCTATAAGAAGATAATACCTTATGTGAAAATTCAAAACTGAATCCAACTTGGATTTTTGAAACTAAAAATAAAAAATTCCACTAGTCACAAAAGGATTTAGTTTCACATAAAAGGATTTAGTTTCACAAATTAAAAATACCATGCAACTTGGTCATTGTTTAGGCTCAAGATAGCATGCTTGATATGTAAAACACAAGCATTGTTGAAGAACAATCTTCATCTCTTTTATGCAAAGGTATGAGAAAGAATAATCATGCAAGGGTTCATGGGAACCATGTTCTCTTGTAGATGCATTAAATTATGCAGCGAACAGAACTGAAAGACAGAAGAATATTGTGTAAAGAATTTGAGATGCAGATCAATAAAAAAAACTT
The DNA here is from genome assembly GCA_031772625.1 of Pinus tabuliformis. NCBI lineage: Eukaryota > Viridiplantae > Streptophyta > Pinopsida > Pinales > Pinaceae > Pinus > Pinus tabuliformis. The sequence continues at coordinate 298,612,646 of CM062814.1, forward strand.
CCTTTCTCAGTTCTCAGTTCTCAGTTTACAAAAGGTTTAATCACAAATTAAGGCTACAAACATTAGAAATATCTTTAATCCACCAAGTTCTGTAGATCCAACTACCTACTGAGAAATCTCCATAGGATTTCATATTCACCAGCAAAAGGCTTGTATATATGAATTGTCAAATGTGATCTGTTTTATGGTACATTAATAACTCAGCGATGTGCTCCAAAAAGTCAAAATTTATAATATTGTTGACATATAAGTTCACATAGCCACAACATCAACCCATGTGATGGTTTGTCTTTGCTCCCCGAGACAGAGAAATTATACAATTTTTTCATTCCAAAATTGAGAACTATCTAGAATCTTTATCTTCCACAATAATCATATGAATTATTCCCATTTGTACATAGTCCTCACTCAAACTTCTCAAGCCTTCTCAAAATTTTATATACTATAAAATAATGAGGATTCTTACCTTCCAATGAAATGATAATTCTACTCAAGTCAGATATATTCCCTATAGAATTTTAGAGTACAACAAGTACTAAATATAAACTTGGCCACTAGCGAGGATAGATATTTACCTAAAGATGCTTGAACTGCCAAATATAAGAACTTGGCGTCCTTTTATCATAGGTAATCCTATGGGAATAACCAAATTAAAAAACCACTCCTGTCCAATTTCAACTCACACTCATGCCTTTACTTGCCACATATTTGTAAGTAGGATAAGTAATGGGTCAAAACACGAACAAACTAATATGAGATCCTTTCCTCTGTTCTGAAAAAATCATGAAAGGGATAAAGAGAAAAGCCAAGAAGCGTGCATGTTCCACAGTTTTACTAAGGCTTAGATTTTACATATGTTTGGTCTTGATATAGATAGGGAAAAAGGAAGTTTCACTTTACTTGGTCGAAACTTCTAGAGGTTTCACAGAATATTCACTTCCCTAGCTAGTTCCTTTGAGAAAAAATGTAAAATCCTCCCAAATCTTAATGAAATCCTATCTAATCAAAGGTCACAACCCACTATTAAATTTCCATAAAGGAAATCTATATATTCATTAATTAAATAGTGTTACAAATAAATATGTGAGGTGTTTTCTCAAGATAGGGAAACTATCTTTGACACACAATCTGTTGGTTGAGAGAATATCTCAACCACACACAAATGTAGGAATCAAAATAGGAACAGACTCCTCTAGAGAGAAATAATCACAACTAAGACAAGTAGGAATTACATATTCCAACACACCCCCTTAATGAGTACTGGTCTCGATATCAATCTGCAAAGTCTAGCTATGGTCAAGCATAACAGAAGAATGTGTCAACATCCATATAAAAGAGGAACCATCCACTAGAATGCATGGGTGCCAACCACTGCAACCGCTAGTCTTGTAGGATTTCCTTCACATACATGGTTTTGACAAGCATTATAACTGCATACAGGTACTTGTACCTGCAAATCCTCCTCCAATATCATCATCATGGGTTTTATTAGATTACCTGTAGCCATGCTTTTGGTGTTATCTGATCACCCTCAACAATGACTTCTACTCAGTTGGAGATAAGTTGAGACCTGTGAGTAAGGTATGACACTCTTGATCACCTAGACTCTAAAACTGTGAGCACTTAGGCTCCTATGTTGCCATTGGGGCATTGTAGTTATGAAGGCTTTGTAGCCACTAGGGCTCACCAAAGACCTGACTCAACCAGGCTGAGGGTTTTCTTAGCTAACCCTAAACCATGCCAACATGAATCTCTATCCCACTTCACTCTTACATGTGGTTTCTAGCTTACCACAAACCAACACTACAAGTACAAAGTGGTTTTTAGATTATCACAAATTGTATGGGGATACACATGCCTTGCAAGGTTTACAACACAACTCCAACTTTTGGAGTTACCAGGTACATACATTACAAAGACCACTACAAAAAATCCTAGACTTCCTTACAATTAATATGTGCGACTCATAATACATCATGTTAGTGAGTTTATCCCGCAAACTCACACAACATTCAACTAGTTGTCCATCATCCAAAATTTTCACTTGCTTTGCACATAATCAATATTTGTTGCACTTCAACCTTGACCACCGAGCGCCTTTGGTCTCTTCTTTCTATTTCTGGTTTAATTGTCTTGGATTCACGTGCACAATTTATTAGAGAAGCTAATTCTAAAAAAACCACTTCATTGAGTTAGCTAGACTTAATGCTTCTAATTCCAAAACATTTATAAATACCACATTAATTTGTTTCTCATTGGAGTTTTTTTTTTAAAGTCTGCAATTCAACCAAATTGCACCTCTACATTGAGTTGATTAGGCTCAATGTTTTTACCTTCCCAAACTCTAATTTTGTCAAGTTTACACGAAGAGAAAGAAGAGGGTGATAAAACTTCGGTTGCATGAGCAAGACACTTTCCATACTCCTTGATCTCTACGGAAAATCTCCCCCATGGCCTTTTCCTCGCACTTCGGAAATGGGTTTCCTTCACAATCGACAAAATCAACAGCCCACGTCATCTCCCACATACAAAGTGCATCATTGAATGAAAACTCCCAGTGAAATAGGACAAGAAACATCCAAAATGTAAAGGGAAGACTATCAGTGCCATTATGAGCCAAGTGCTTGAATAATTGGATGTCAGTTAGTTGCAATATTCTTCCTAGGGCTACTAATTGTTTCATTACACCAACAAGACCTTCTGTCTAGAAATATATCATCAATAAAAATCAGTACAAATTTTTCTAGAAAAGGCTGAAATATGTCATGCATTAGGCTCATGAAAGTGGTTGGGGCATTGGTAAGACCGAAAGGCAGTACTAGAACTTGTAATGACCGTAACAAGTTCGGAAAGCGGTTTTGCAGATATCTTCATCCTTTATTCAGATATGGTGGTAACCAGCCCTTAGATCATTCTTTGATAATACACTGCCCCCCTGCACTTGATCAAATAAATCATCAATACGACGTAAAGGGTACCTATTTTTGACGGTAAGTTTATTTAGCTGACGATAGTCGATGCATAATCTTAAAGTCTTGTCCTTATTTCAAACAAACAACATAGGGGCTCCCTAAGGAGATACACTAGGGTGAATGTACCCTTTATCTAAAAGTTCCTAAAGCTACAGTTTGAGTTATGTTAACTCTGGGATGCTCATGTGGTAGGGAGCTTTTGAAATAGGAGCTGCTCTAGGTATGAGTTCGATGGTAAAATAAATATCATGTCTAGGTGGCAACCCAGGGATAGATTCAGGAAACACATCCACAAAATCCTAAATTACAGGAATACTTTCTAATGAAGTCATTTTGTTTCTGTCATTAGAGTATCCTACTTGGACAGCATAAATCTGGCAGCCTTTTCTAATGCATTTTCCAAGCTGGTTAGCAGTAATAAGGCACAATTTCATGCTTTTCTTGATTCCTTGAATTTCCTTCCTTTGCCCTGACTCTGTAAGGTAGCTCACAGATTTCTCTTTACAATCCACTAGGGACAAACGTCCTTCTAACCAGTCCATTCCTATTAATACATCATATGAAACTAAGGGCAGTATATTTAGATCAACATGAATGGGCTGTCCTAAAACTGTGATCGAGCAGTTTTCTGTTTTTGCATAAACCTTTCTCTTACTTCCGGTGGCTAGTTGAATTAACCAATATTTCTTAAATTTGTTGCTTGGTAGCTAACATTTCTCTAACACTTTGGGACTAATATAACTTAAGCTAGCTCCCGGATCAAATAAAACAGAAACATATTGATCAACAATCATACCTTCGCACTCGATCATGGTGGGCTGGTATTCAGCTTGATGATCGTCCAGAGCGGCATTAATTCTTGGCATACTCCTTGCTATATCTCCAACTATGGAGGTCTCGTGCATATTGTAAAGTTGTTCCATTCGAGCTTTGTGCGAGAAGATTTTATAATAATGAGATTCCTCACATCCCCAACATTGCAGAGGTTGTTTTGGCAGTTGATCAGTTGTAGGTTTACTAACTTCCTATGTCTCTCTATTTTCAGTGTATGATGGGGCCTTGGGAAGATTCCTGGTAAACTTCCTAAAGGTTCTTTGCTGATTACTCCTACCATTTACAACTTTCTGCTATCTATTCGGGGGTAAATTCCTCATCCTTCTGCCTAAAGCTCCTTTGGGCGTTTCACTTGTCTGTTTCACTTGTTGATAACAGATACGGGCGTTTCACAGTGCATTATCCATTGTTCTAGGATAGTCAAATCTTAACTTTTCCTTCATAAAATTGGGTAGACTACTAATAAACTATTGAATATTGGCTTTTTCCTCCTGCATGTATGGGACATATCGTAACAAGGAGGTGAACCGCTTCAGATATTCATCCATGGTCAAGGTTCTCAACCTTAGCTTGTGGAACCCCTTTGCTTTCTCATCATAATAACACTTAGTCAAACATTTGTCCTTAAAATGCTTATGGAATTCTTGCCACGTCACTTGTTCTTCACCAATATTTCTCATAGTTTTAGTTTCTTCCCACTAGAGAGTAGCCTTTCCTCTTAATTGGTAAACTGCCAATCTTGCTTTAAGTTGTTGCGTTGTGTTATATTCTTTCCACGACTAGCTGACGTAGTTAACTAGGGGGTTAGAGGGGGGGTGGAGGCCCCCTTCATTGCATCGATTGTGTAGTGGGGCGCGGGGGGGGCGGGGGGGGGTCACAAGGGGTTTCAGGCATACCCATAATCCCACTTTATGGGGTCACCTCGGAAAATTTGTGTTTTGGAACCTATCTTAGGTTGGGCAGACCCACCTATGGTTTTGTGCATGATTTTCACACATGTTTTTTGGATGCGATGGTTTTCGGTCCATGGTATTAGACGTGATGGTTTTCAGTCCATGGTGTTGGATGCTTCTGCATGTATAAATATGTATTGTAACATTGAAAGGAACATAATGAAAAATCAAGCTGGTAGTCCTGGTTTTTGGATCTAGGGGAAAATCGCTGTGTATATGTGTTTTATGTGTTATGCTCTCGCATTGTTTATTTTGTGTGTTTTAGAATTTGTATGTAGGTAATTTTTGTACGGGGTTAAAACCTAGATTTGGTATCAGAGCAGTTTTGGCTTGAAGGGGACGCCTTTGTTGCTAAGGGGTTTCGCTTGGGCCTGTGGTAGACCCTGTTCAATAAGAGATTTATGAGATCAATTTTGGTGGTGAAAGAAGATGGCGAGTAGTGGAAAGATAGAGATTGAGAAATTTAATGGTAAGAGTTTTGAGTTATGGAAACTCAAGATGGAGGATCTGTTGGTGGATAAAGATTAGTGGATCGTAGTAGATCTAGGTACTAAACCAACAGGAGTGTCGAATGAAGAATGGAAGAAGTTGGATCGAAAAGAAAAGAGCACAATATGATTGTGTGTCTCAGATTCAGTATTGCTGAATGTATCAGGGGAAGCTACGGTGAAGGCTTTGCGGGACAAGTTAGGGACTTTGTACCAATCTAAGTCTCCGGTGAATAAAATGTTCCTGAGGAGAAAGCTATATAACCTGAGGATGAAAGATGGACACTCGGTGACAGAGCATATGAATGCATTTAATACTGTGGTAAGTCAGTTAGCATCTGTTGATATTAAAATTTCAAATGAAGATAAGTGCATCATTTTTTTGTGTTCTCTACCAGATTCATGGGATAGTCTGGTTATTGCAATAGGTAGCAATGAAACTGCCTTGTAGTTTGATGAAAAGTCTCATCCTTGCTGGCGGAGGAGATGAGATGGAAAAATATGGAGAGCCATAATGGTGATGCCTTGTCTGTACGAGGACGGTCCCAGAATAGAAACAAAAATAAGTCATCGAGCGAGAGATCTAAATCTAGAGGGAGATCTAAATCTCCAGGAAAACCTGTAAAGGTGGTGTGCTGGAAATGCGGAAAGGAAGGGCACTACAAAAGGGACTGTAAATCTAAAGCTCTTGATAAAAGGAAAGGGATCTGATGATGCTCCTTCTGCAGAGGCGAAAACCACCTTAGATGAAGGTGGGAATGTGTACTTGGCTTCTTCAAGTACACATGTAGATCATGAGGCATGGTTGATTGACTCAGGTGCATCCTTTCACTTCACTCTCCATAGAGAGTGGTTCTACGAGTATGAGAAATATGATGGTGGTGATGTTTTCTTAGGGGATGATAGGAAGGCTAGAATCATTGGTCGCGGAAAAGTAAAGTTGAAGTTGCAAGGTGGAAGGGTTAGAACACTTCCAGGTGTTCTGCATATTCCAGCATTGGCTAGAAATCTGATTTCTGTAAGCAAGCTGGATGATGCAGGTATAAAAATAGTGTTCGAGAAGGATACTTGCAAAATGGTTCAGGAAGCACTGGTATTGATGCGGGGAGTTCGAATTGGAACTCTATACAAGCTGCAAGGTAGCACTATTATTGATGGGTGCAACAATTCTGTGATTCCTAAAAGTGGAGTAGAAAATCTAATTGTCTCTAGAGAGAAGACCATGTTGTGGCATCAAAGGCTTGGACATATTGGAGAGAAGGGCCTTCGAATACTTCATGGTAAAGTTATGGTAGAAGGTATGAGTAATAGCTCTCTGGATTTTGATTTCTGTGAAAATTGTGTATATGGGAAGTAGAATCGGGTGCGTTTACCATCTAGTAGTAAGAGGGTGAAACATATATTAGAACTTGTGCACAGTGATGTGTTTTGACTTGTGAAGGTTCCATCACTGGGTAAGTCTGTGTACTATGTATCATTTATAGATGACTTCTCAAGGAATACATGGATATATTTCCTTAAGAAGAAATCTGAAGCCTTTGACAGGTTTAAAGAATTTAAGGCTCTTGTGGAAAATCAGAGAGAGAAGAAGATAAAGGTGTTGAGGACAGATAATGGTGGAGAGTTTTGCAGCAAGGAATTTGAAGAATTCTGTAAGAAGTGTGGTATAGCACGACAAAAGACTACTCCATATACACAGCAAAATGGAGTTGCAGAAAGAATGAATAGGACGTTGATGGAAAGGGCAAGAAGCATGCTCAGTGGTGCTGGGTTAGGACAGGAATTCTGGGCAGAGGCAGTGGATACTGCATGTTACCTAGTCAACAGGTCACCTTCATCAACATTAGAGGATAAGACTCCACAAGAGGTATGGACTGATAAGAAACCCTCTCTTTCACATCTAAGGGTATTTGGATGTGATGCATGTGTACATGTTCCAAAGGAGAAATGAACCAAGTTGGATAGTAAATCTGAAAAGTGCATCTTTATTGGGTATAAGGATGGTTTAAAGGGTTATAAGATTTGGAACCCAGTCACACGGAAGGTTGTGTACAACTGAGATGTGGTGTTTAGAGAGGTAAAAGATGTTATTAAACATGAAGTCCAACCAAAGAAACCTGAGAAGATAGAGTTTGAGCTTAAGGAGGAAGAATCAGACTCTACAGCAGAGGAGGAATCAGAAGATGAAGAGCCACAAACTCCGGGTGTGAGAAGATCAGTTCGAGAAAGAAGGTAGCGAGAAAGGTATAGTCTATATGCTTTTTGTTGAAATTTTGCTTTATCTATTACTGACAATGATCCCAGAACTGTGAAGGAAGCAGTAGATTCAGAGGATGGAAAAGTCTGGAAAGAGGCCATGGTTGATGAAATGACATCTTTGCACAAAAATGAGGCTTGGGATCTGGTGGAGTTGCCGGCTGGAAGGAAACTCATTGGCAGCAAATGGGTGTTCAAGAAGAAAAAAATGCAGAAGGAAAGGTGGAGAAATACAAAGCTCGGTTGGTAGAAAAAGGTTATTCCTAGGTACCAAGAATTGATTTTGGTGATATTTTTTCTCCTGTTGCCAAGGTAAATTCTATTAGATTACTTTTATCTGTTGCTACTGCTTTTGATTTTGAGGTAGAACAGATGGATGTGAAGACAACATTTCTACATGGGGATTTGGAAGAGGAAATATACATGAAGCAACCTGAAGGCTTTGCGGTGAAGGGTAAGAAAGAACTGGTATGCAAATTAAAGAAGTCTCTGTATGGATTAAAATAGTCACCAAGGATGTGGTATCAAAAATTTGATACATTTATATGGGGACTTGGCTTCACCAGAAGCAAAGCAGATCATTGTGTGTATTTTAAATTAATTGGTGACCATGTTATTTGTCTGGTCTTGTATGTGGATGATATGTTGCTGGTTGGAAATGACAAAGAAATTATCTAGGATTTGAAGACCCAATTGTCCTCCAAATTCGACATGAAAGATCTTGGTGCTGCAAACTATATTTTGGGCATGGAAATTAAAAGAGATTGGGCAAAGAGGAAGCTCTAGTTAAACCAGAGGAAGTATGTCGAGATAATACTGCAGAGGTTTAATATGCAGGATAGTAAATCGGTGAAGGTTCCTATTCTTGTAGGTGTGAGGTTATCTGTTGAACAATGTACCAAGACACAAGAAGAGGAAGAGGACATGTCCCGTGTTCCATATGAAAGTGTGGTCTCTAGCTTGATGTATGCAATGGTCTGTACTAGACTAGACATTGCACATGCAGTGGGAGTATTGAGCAAGTTTATGTCAAAACTAGGGAAGGAACATTGGACAACAGTGAAGCGGGTTTTCAGGTATTTGCGTGGCACTAGTGATTATGGTTTGTGCTACCAAGGAAGATCATGATTGGATAAAATGTTGGATATTCATGGCTTTGTTGATGCAGACTGGGCTGGAGATCTAGATCAGAGAAGATCTAGAAGTGGGTATGTTTTTAACCTATTTGGAGGTGCAATCAGTTGGATGAGTAAGAAACAATCTATAGTGGCACTATCAACTACAGAGGAAGAATACATGGCAGCCACTCATGCAAGAAAGGAAGCAATTTGGTTACAGAGATTGTGTTCAAGTATGGGGTTAGTACATGGAGCTATAAGGATATATTGTGACAGCCAAAGTGCAATTTTCTTGGCAAAGAACCCTGCATATCATTCAAAGGCAAAACACATTGATGTTCAGTATCACTTTGTGAGGGACATGATAGAAGAAAAAAAGGTGTTGCTGGTAAAGGTGGACACTTTGAAGAATACTGCAGATGCATTGACAAAATCTTTGAGCTCTAAGAAGTTCTCTTGGTGTAGAGAGACAATGGGCGTCTCAGGGCTGGAAAAATGACTAAGCTCTCTTGTGGCCCCCCGTGGAAAGAAAACAACAAGTAGTATTCTTTCCATGACTAGCCCACGTAGTTAACCGGGGGGTTGGGGGGGGGGGGGGGGGTCACAAGGGGTTTGAGGCGTACCCATAACCCCACTTTAAAAAATTTGGTTTTGGAACCTATGTTAGGTTGGGCGAACCCACCTATGGTTTTGTGCATGATTTTCGCACATGTTTTTTGGACGCGATGGTTTTCGGTCCATGGTATTGGATGCTTCTGCATGTATAAATATGTATTGTAACATTGAAAGGAACATAATTAAAAATCAATTTGGTAGTCCTAGTTTTGGGATCTAGGGGAAAATCTCTGTGTATATGTGTTTTATGTGTTATGCTATCGCATTGTTTATTCTATGTGTTTTAGAATTTGTATGCAGGTAATTTCTGTACGGGGTTAAAACCTACATAAGTTTGTCAGTATATTCATAAATCTGAAAATATTTACCCATGTCAATCAGTCATGCTTCAGTTGCCTCTTCATATTCTCCTTTGAAAAGCAACGGTTTTATTTTCTTGAATTCACCCTATAATTCCATCTTCTATCTTATGGTCTTTTTTGTCAGAAACATTATCTGAATGCCCCTCTTCATCCTCCTTATGTCCCTTTGTTTATTCTGCATTTTCGTCACCATGATGGGTCGTTGGCGTTCTTTCTCTGTCCTCCATGCTAGGGTCTAGCCTCGTTGATTCTGTCGGTCAGACAGACTCTTAAGAATCTTTTCTTGCTCCTACTCATGCGTTCATTATTTGTCCTTAAATCTATCATTTCTATATGTAGCTTCTGTACTAATTCAATCTGGGCAGTGTTAGCTTGCCGAGAATCCTCTCCCATCTGTATCCATATATCCGGATTGGCCTCTACGTAAGGTAATTCTAGCTGATTTGAAAATCTAGGGCTCAACATTTCTATTCGATGGTGCTAACTTCTATCTCTGTGTTCACATTTACCAATTAAGTTGTTTATTGCATAAGTATAAGTATTCTAAAACTTAATTATCTATGTAATATTTATCCCAAAAGTCTTAGTGTGTGAGCCTGGGCTTTGATACCATTTGTAACACTTATTGTTATATCATAATTTTTTATTTTATTTTTTATTATTATATACATACAATTATTACCTTATAATTAATCTAAATTCTTGCATGCACAAAAATATACGACGAATATATGTATTTAGGAATATCGCAATGTTTTTGGTAAAGTTATTAAACTCGTATCTATATTTGTCTAGTTGATTACGTGCTATGCTGGCCTTACCCTACCTAGCACCTCCTTGAGGGTCATGGTAGTCACTTTGCTTGTCACATAAGGCTCAGTTTTAATGCTGATGGTCCGGGCTGCTGCCAGAGGGTTTGAGCATTGAATGAGGGGCCTGTCCACCACCAGATCCATGGTGGATGGATCCAACGGTTCTAGAATCTCCTCGCTAACCCTAAGCCTTTCTTTGCGTTTCAAACTTGTCATTATTCATTTGTTTGCAGCGTTTTCTAGTTATCGTGGCTCTGCAACTCTGTTTTGAATGGTAAGGAATGTTATGGTTTACTTATGGTTTACTGGTGAATTTGTTCGGTCGTTAAGGGCATCATGCCGACACATTGCCTCCATAATATGTCATTTTCAGGTGAGCTTTTTGGTGAGAAGTTAAGGGTTATTAGTTAATCTCTAATATGCTTCTTCGATTTCCTTTCTTTACTTTGAATGGCATATGTTGATAAGTAATCGTGTTGCAGGTATGCTATGTGAAAACTATTTCATTTTCTTTGGTCAAGATGCCAACACGAGAACGGTCTTCCGCGAATGAAGCTTCATATTTGCACTGTTAACTCTTGATTATTTATATGCAGTTCCTGTAATGAGGTTTAATTTTTCCATGGTGTTAATAGGTCTCCAGACCTCCCTCAGCTGGAACGACTCTCCTCAGGTAAGCTAGAGTTCATGTTCAGTCTTTAAATGTTTATGGAAGGTTATGAATTCGGAGTTTAATCCTCTGGTTGGCCTCACAGGTAACCCTCTGTCCAGTATTACTCTTGGAACGTAGCTGTGGAAGGTAGCCTAACAACGTACCCCTCTACTATGCCTTCAGGTTGGTCTATCATAAACCCTTCGACGACATTGAACCAGAATTACATGCTTAGTTGTTGGTCTATGGTTAGAGTAGTTAAGGGTTTTTACAGTTTATGATGGGACGGTTTGCTAACTCCTATCACGGCTAAACGCTCACCGCATTACCAATAGTTCCTATCTCCTTTTGATTGGATTACTATGAGGCCCATCCTATCTATTAATATTTATGGTTATAAAATGATCCATAGTCTGACTACGCGATAATTTCATTGCATATTTTATTTAATTTTTCCAGTGAATGATTTCTAATGGCATACTATGCTCGAAGTATTGGTTCTCTGTTTCGTTTTGAAATTTAAGATTCTCGAAGACTTTCTTCTATACTATTGTTACGAATGGTTTGGGTTTCGACCCTTCATTTGGGATTGGCGGAGAATCGAAATGGTCCCTAACAATTCTACTCAGTTTATAAATGTATTCAGTCTTTGGTTGATGATTAAATGGGAAGAACCCGATAGCAAAAAAAAATAAATGAATGTCGTTCTTGCATTTGAGTGGATTCGGTTAATGCTTAAATTCATTAACGACCTTATCAGTTTTATGCATTATGTTTTAAGGTTCTATACCTTGATAGCAGATGTTCTGGAAAATAGTAGGACCTAGTCTTAAAGCTATAGTCTCAAAATTATGGTGAAAATAATTTTATATTCCAGGAATGAAACGAATTTATATTCCACGGTTGAGATTTGTCTTTCTCTGTTTTAGCTAGAGACAATAGTGTTTTCTTTATCTTATGCTCCTATGAATAGTTAGCTACAACTCTCAGTTATATATTGAAATTAACAAAGTCAACATATTTTCTTCTCCTGTCAGTGTCACTATATTTTCTTCGTCTAACTTAGAGATCATATTAATGCATTGCTTTAACCATGAAGATATACTCCTAAGAAAGAATAATGTACTTATTATTTTTCTATATTAGATATAGTAGAATATACTTGAAAGACTTAATCATAACAATAGTCCTCTATCTTAAATATAGCAGAGTATACTGAAGAACTTAATCATAGCAATAATCATTTGTCCCTGATTAAAATATACTTTCCCAGTGGTTAGCTAATAAGCACATAGTTGGTCATTTATCTGTTTATGATTGATTTAGAGTTGTGCAAATAATTTTTCTTTTCTAGAAGTTCTCACCACCCAGCCATGGACCTGATAATTACGTCCAGTGTCCCACTTCGAGCACTTCCTTCTCCTAAAAGTCACTAGACTTACACGGTCTGGTATCTTAGGCTTTAGGATTAATGTCCATCCTCAAGTCACACACCAGTTTGTCTACTTTCCATAGTTCGTTTTCCCACTGGTTATTCCTACCCAGCTCCAGGAAAAATACAAGGAGCCCTCCCTACTTATTTTCCCCTTATTTTGGGGAAGAAAGATGGCAACTAATTCTAACTGTTCGAGGAGTTATGTAACTGTCTTTTCTTTTATTCATTTTTCTTAACCAAAACTGCTTAATTTCTTTAAACAAAATATCATAATGTTATTTTTAATAACTATGTTAAGCAAAATTAAAAGTTTCTAAAGTTCTACGTAAAACTTGGTAAAATGAGATAAATATTTGTGCAACAGAGGCGTTACATAGCAATTAATTTGCAAAACCTTAAATCACATAAAAAATTTCATTTCATTTATATTAACCCATCACAAAAATAAAATTTATATTGTAAATATTAAAAAATATTTTTATTTTAAATAAAATTTAATTAGTGAATTATCACGGACAATAAACTATTTGAAATTAATCTTTCCAATTTTGTATATATATAAAAATTAATTTTATTTTAAAAATAAAATTTAATTAAATATTTTACTTTTACTAAATTAATATCACTAATATTTATTAACTATTTAATTTATATAATGATTTAAATTATATAATTAAATTAAATTAAAAAACAAAATCCCGAAATGATACATCTTAGCTTTATAATTTAATTCACCTTTACTAATTAAAAATAAATTAAAATATAGTTTTTATAAATAAATGAAATAAAATATATATTTTTTTATAAATAAATAAATAAAAGATATAAATACAAAGCTTAAAACTTAAAAATAATTAATTTCATTTTTATAAATTAATTAGAATATAATAAATTAGCGAAAAGAAAATTACCCTATACACTCCCTCAAACGCATATAATGATATATTCTCACTTAAAATGAAGTATACCTTATTACGACAAGTTTAATTATAATTTGTTTAATTAAAAATAAAATTAATTGACTAAAATAATGAATGATATATACTTTGTATTTTATCTTATTAAAGTTTTTATTAAATATATTTAGTAATAAGGTTGATGTTTATTTTGAAATAATGTTTAATTAGAAAATATCATATATTATTACATTTTTTATTATTTTGCGATATTCTCTTTATTACATGTTTTTTAAAATGGGTATATATTTAATTTATATATAATTTTTTTATAAATAATAATAATAATAATAATAATATTTTAAAATAAAATTATAAAATAATTAATTTTTATGAATTTTATTTTATTTTGTAATTTTCATATTATAAGATTGTGTTATAAAATAAGAGTTTTATTTTTACTATAGATTGATGCTTATTAATATTTACTAGTTATTTAATTTAGATAATTTTATTATACTAATAATTACACTAATTAATTTAATTATCAGTAATTATTAATTAGATGATAAAGATTTAACTTCTACAAAATATTCCTAGTAATATTAATAAATCAAAGATTAAGATTTATTTCAAAACTACTTATTATACTTTTTATGTTTTTAATTAAATTGATTAATTAAAAAATGTCATGATTTTTTTAGGCATATGGTATTAATAAATCATATTATTAACCCATCATATTATAAAAAAATCTATTTATAAATTAACTATCTCCATCATTAAAAATCTTGTGATATATTTTTTAAATTTATGCTTGTTTAATTCATACATTAATTATTTTTATAATAATTAATAAAAATAATAATTTAAAATTAAATTATGATTTTACGATTTTAATTTATTATTATTTTTAATTTAGATAATATGAAATGTATTATAAAAAATGTTTTAGTGATTATTATAAATTGTTTTATTATTTATGGATATTCTCAATCAGTGAATTGTATGCTTGCTTTAGCTTTTATTAAATGCTCTAGCTTTTATTAAATTCACTGATATGATCATCTAAATAACTATTCACAAATAAAACAATTAAACTTTTGTTAACAAATTTAACCAATAAATATTTAGCTGTTAGTAAATATAGCCGTCTGATTCTTCAACTTGTTCTGACGATGAACCACACTGGTTGGTTCGAAAAACATCGACAGATACTCTATCATGTGATTTACCCCCAAACACTTGTCTCATAATACTTATATGAATCACAAAAACCTAAATTCAACCATAAATATTTGTCAATTGTGAAACTAAATTAATAATTAAATGAAAAAAATATAAAATATACCCACTCGAGTCTCCGCCCTGCAAGATTCACCTATCATATTTGTTAATTGTGAAACTGGATTAATAATTAAATGAAAAATAAATAAATGATACCCACTCCAGTCTCTGCCATGCAAGATGCACCTATCATCGGCATTTGAGATCTCATAGCTTTCATAGTTTTCAAATATTAGCATTTGAAATCTCAATGCTTTTTTGGAACCGTGTTCTAAAAATATCAGCGTTGTGAACCGTATTTGTATTTGGTTTTAATTGTCATGGTCATACATGGCCGTCATGGTCAACAGATCCACCTTGGCACATATTTTCAGGTCTGGGCCTGCAGAATATCTTGTGGCGGTGAGTGTGAGGCGATACGAATCGAAAACGGGAGGTCGGCTTTTCTCCTCGAAAGCCGTGGGATGCAAGTGTCTTTAAAGGCGTCCAGGACAGCTAATTGCAGCAGAGTATCCATTTCTCATTCTATATGTTCTTTTGTCTTTTCTGGAAACAACTCCCTTGTGTTATGAATTCCATATGTTCTTTGCCTTTTCTGAAACATCTTCCTGTGCTATAAATGCGCTGGGATTTTGAGATAGGCACTCAAGAGTAGGGTTTGCCACTGCAACTTTTTTTGGCTTTTTGTGGTGTGTCACCGCTAGTGTCTGCTTTCAATAGATAAGGCCGATGCGCAAAGATTTTGGTTTGCTTTCTGCCGAAGGCTGTCATCCTGACACCCATAGGAGAAGAGAGAGAGCATAGCCAATGTGTCATGAAATTAGTCTTTTGTTCTTTAAAAGATTTTGACTATGCTGTGCTCTCTTTCTTATTCTGTTGGTATTCAGTGATATTCAACCTTTTTGCATCTTGTGTTAGAAGCTGTGCTCTCTTTCTTCTTCTGTTGGTATACAGTGATAATCAACTTTTGTGCTTCTTGTGTTAAAGGCTGTGCTCTCTTTCTTCTTCTGTGGTTACTCAGTGATATTCAACTTTTGTGCTTCTTGTGTTATCTAGTTGCTACAGTAATTGATTTCAATGATGTAAAGTATATAGCAAAGATATTAGTTAGGAGAAAGAGATAGAGAATAGCCACTATGTCATGAAATCAATCTTTTGTTCTTTGAAAGATTTTGATTAGAAGCTGTGCTCTCTTTCTTCTTCTGTTTGGTATTACGTGATATTCAACTTTTGTGCTTCTTGTGTTATCTCGTTGCTGCCGTGATTGATCTTCGTTTGTTTGCAATGTAGGGTTTTCATCACCGACTCTCATATTTGAAGATTGAGAATAGCCACACTGTCATGAAATCAATTCTTCATTCATCAAAAGATTTGAAAAGAGACTTCAATATTGAAAGCAGACTCTGTTGTAGCTAAGACACCGGAAGATATACTTCACGATTAGCAAAACATTGTGCCTAAGAGCTCTAAGGAAAATTCATTGAAAACAGGTACCGCATATTTCTTTTGTTATATGTTTAACGCTTAGCAATTTCAACGATTTACTCAAAAACATATTGCCAGCAGTTTCGTTCTTCTTCTTTGCTTTGCTTAGAATTGAAAAGCTTTGTTTCCAATATGGTTTTGATAAAGTTGTGATAGTAATAGTGCTGAATCAATTAAAGGAATCATATTCTGTGCAGAAATGATCAAGTTATTGAAGGTTATAATTTGCACACTGCAAATCTCGTAGGTCTTGCAGATTGCCAATACCATTATTTATATTTTCATCTTTCCATATAGCTAATTCCACATAACTATGTCTAATATTTTGCCTGAGATTCTGATCTACACTACTCTAAGAGGACGTCGCTTTAATGACGTAATCAGTGGGAAGTGCACGCTTTAGGTTTTACAAAATTTGTATTCAAGAAGTAAGAAGGTTTTCTCACATTTTATGTGCGTCCTAAATCTGATTTCATATTACTGGCAATTACTCTCACAGTGGGTACCTTCTCTCCTATTCTACAAGCCTAAGCCTGAATAACCTGGATATTTGTCAGACATTTCCAACCTATTAATGGTGTACAGAAAATGTTCATGGCTATATGGAAGTGTTTCCTATCTCAGGCTAATTATTCATGGTGTATGTTATACTTTGGTTGTTTATGGAACTCGATAGCGTTTTCTTCTGTGTATAGAGATGAGCATTCTTCAAAATGAGTGTTGTTTAAAGTTCAGTGTGCAACTTCAAAGCTCTTCCTAATTTTAAATGTTTATATTAATTAATGTATGGGTTTGTTTAATTAATGTATGGGTTTGTTTGATTTGGTATTTTTTTAATACTAGTATTTTCTTATTTGGTTAAGGTAATGTTGAAAATATGCGATGAAAACTGAAGGTTAAGGTAATGTTGAAAATATGCGATGAAAACTGAAAAATCTTTGTAAAGTATATAGTTGGAATGATGTATGTGTTTTTTTTATTTATGATATTTATGTTTTAATATATTTTATATTTTATTGATAGTTAAATCTAATTTTTATTAAGTGGATAGTAAAGATTTAATCTTTATAGAATATATTTTTAATAGTAATTATGGATGGATAAAGGGTTTTGATTTTTTTTTTTCATATTTGTATTGAGGG
The DNA here is from genome assembly GCA_031772625.1 of Pinus tabuliformis. Taxonomy (NCBI): domain Eukaryota; kingdom Viridiplantae; phylum Streptophyta; class Pinopsida; order Pinales; family Pinaceae; genus Pinus; species Pinus tabuliformis. The sequence goes on from CM062814.1 coordinate 298,629,953, forward strand.
GAATTTGGTTAGGGAGAAATGGTCGTCTCTTTGAACACTATGTGGTTTTCTCTTAAGTTATTGGACATAATGCAAGATCATCTTATCTTGAGCAAATGAAAAAGATGAAAAGGAAAAAAATGAGTCTTATGAGAGATGTGGAGCTTTCTAGTGGTATAGGATTGGGGATTCTTTGATGTAGTTACTCAAAACTATGTTTGTAGGGTTTCGATCTTTTTCCTCCTATTTTCTTAAGCTCTTCATCTTTGTATTGCGGGGAATTTGGCTAGGGAGAAATGGTTGTCTATTTGAAGACTCTCTGGTTTTCCCTTGAGTTATTGGACATAATGCAAGATCATTTTATCTTGAGCAAGTGAAACAAATGAAAGGGAAGCAAATGCGTCTTATCAGAGATGTGGAGCTTTCTGGGGTATAGTATGGGGATTCTTTGCCGGAGTAGTCAAAGCTATGTTTGTGGTGTGGGTATAGACAATTTTTCTCCAAAAATCTAATGATTAAATGAAAGTTCAATGGAAGAGTTGATTTAAGGGTCCTTCATTTAGAATCTTCGTAAAGGAAAATTTGCGGAGTAATATGATGATGTGCATGTTCTGCATACATACAGGTAAAATAGTGCCATGGCAGATATGTTATCCATTGAAGCTCTCTTATTAGATGCTAGTTTCCATCTTAGAGGTGCCAAATGGAAATGTGTTGTTTGATTTTCCCTTCAATTTGTTTGATCATATTAAAATAGTATTTAGTTAAGTTTCAAGGTATGGTTAAGGTCTAAGATATATCTTAGATTTTATTCTCAACCCAATTTTTAAAGTTATCAAGTGTGGATTATGCAGACAAGGGATTGTACTTTTAATTTTCCTGAGAAACATCAAAAGTTTGTGCATTATGCAACCAAGGAATTGTACTTTTTAATTTCCTATGAAATATCAAAAGTTTGTTTAGGTTTTGATTTATTTTAAAGGTAGTTATGTTCTTTTTTCTTTTCAATTTAAGTAAAACTAGTGCATCCATAGAAATCAAATAGCTAGTAAATGTCCATAATCCATGATAAAGCATCGAAACACTTACAAGCCAAGATTAAAAATAATTAAATAATAACTTTAATTTCAAATTTTATTATTTTATTAATTATAAAATAATTAATGCATGACTTAAATATATATACATTTAAGAAAAAAAACATGTAACAATATTTTTAACTATAGAGATTCAACCCACTTTACCACGATGATTCATAATATGTAAATAGATTTTGTGACAATACAATGTGCAAATACCATAACTTATATTGATTACATATTTTTTTTCTATGATTAACACACACACATATATAACCTAACATATATATATATATATATATATATATATAACTAAGTTATATATATATATATAAATTATAGTTATATAACTTTTATATATACATATATATATAAGTAAGTTAGCTATATATATATATATATATATATATAACTTATAGTTATGTAAGTTATATATATCTATATCTATATATATATATATAGATATATATAACTTACATAACTATAAGTTATCTATATATATATATATATATATATATAGCTAACTTACTTATATATATATATATATATATATGTATATATAGAAGTTATATAACTATAATTTATATATATATATAACTTAGTTTTATATATATATATATATATATATATATATAACTAAGTTATATATATATATATATAAATTATAGTTATATAACTTTTATATATACATATATATATAAGTAAGTTAGCTATATATATATAGATAACTTATAGTTATGTAAGTTATATATCTATATATATATATATATATATATATATATATATATATATATATAACTTAATCATATATATATATAACTTAATCATAGAAAAAAATACGTAACCAATATAAGGTATGGTATTTCCACATTGTATTGTCACAAAATCTATTTACATATTATGAATCGTCGTGGTAAAGTGGGTTAAATCTCTATAGTTAATCATAGAAAAAAATATGTAACCAATATAAGTTATGGTATTTCCACATTGTATTGTCACAAAATCTATTTACATATTATGAATCATCATGGTAAAGTGGGTTGAATCTCTATAATAATAGTAAAATAAGAATTTAGTATAAAATTATAATTCAGTTAATTTTTATGATTTTACATAATTTGTTGTAACATCCCCATAACCTCGCACGAAAATGATGGAGTTAGATATTTTTACAACATTTTCCAACGTGTAACTTTATGAATTATTTGTCATATTACTTCAATGACCATTGAATAAACCATCATCATTACATAGAGTAATCTTTAGGTAAAGGAATGATAAGTTACACAACTATTAACTACTAATGTTGTAGCATATTAACGTAATATTATTGATGTAATTTTGCATCAATTCCATGATTCATTTAACTCAATTAGTTAATTCAACAACATTTTTATTATTAAACACTTATGATAGTGTTCACCCCTCACTCAATGGTTATAAGGGAGTCCATCTCTTGACCATTGTCATAAAATATTACAAAGAATATCATATTAAAAACAACATAACTAGCTATAGGTTATTTTAATCATCATGATATTATTTACCTACAAACTCTTGACAACTGTGTCTTTTTGGTCTAGTTCTTCCCATCAATGGAATTCATGTAGATGAAATTCCTTCAATCTGCATAGACCACTAACTTATGGCCCACTATAATGTTAAACATAATCCATCTTTTACATATGTCATAGTATTTTCATGCAACTGCTACTGTCAACAACCTTTGATAGCATGATTAGATCAAGTATTAATAAAAAAAATACTAAATTTATAGTAGTGATGCTTCATAATCTATTCATGAACATTAATGAAATGTGCACAAAGTATCACGGCATGCTTCCTTAACAACATTGCACATGCTTTAATTATAAGCATATAACAATCAAAGAATGTCTATAAATACATACCACATTAACTATTATTTCCATCACACATAAATCCACATTATTTTCAAAAGAAAACAACCACAATTGTCCTTGTTCATTTAAAGGAAAACTAACACATGAGATATGTTTTTTTCTTATGTGAATGCATAAAAATTTTTCAATAGATGTTAATCCTTCATGAAAATGCATAATATTTTCTAACAAAAAAACTAACATAATCTTGCATGAAAATGCATAATATTTCTAGAAGAAAGCTAACATAGTCTTGTATGTAGATGCATAAAATTTTCCAAAGGAAAGCTAACATAGTTTTCCAAAAGGAAGATAACATATAGATATTATCCTCATCAAATGCATAACACTTTCAAAAAAACTAATAAAACAACTTAGGACATGTAAACAAATAATCCTTTCAAAAAGGAAAACTAGTGTCATAGTTAATGCATACAATTATATAAACTTTATTCAAGAGAAACCAACTCCTTAGAATTTTCTTTTTACACGCATTTATGTAATCTCTTCCAAAAGAATTAATACAATAGGTGTTATTATTATACATTCAATTGCATGATCTTTCCCAGAAGAATCAACATAACATCATGTTTTCTAAAAGAATTTATCATATTATCCACTGTTTGCATGCACGCAAACAAAATTTCTTCCCAATAAATCTATCTTTGTTGGCATTAGGATGTATGTGTTGTACTTGATGGCAACCCACTTGTAGCAAAACAACTCACTTGTATATGGTAACTAGATAAATCTACAGAAGAGATATCATATATGAAAGAATGCATGACAGCAATGTTTACAAATGTGATGAAATGCAGGGCAACTTCAAGGAATCAGTTCAGAAAGTATAGCAAGTAAACAACAAAGAATTGCATATCAATCTTCACAGAATGAAGAAAAAAGAGGTATACGCAGGTTCACCATTGACCAAGCTGCGTATACAAGCAAGTTCACTGTATACAAGTCGCATATATGTACACACGCATTTTCACGGAAGGAAAAGCACGTATACCTTGGAAAACGAAATTTTTGGTCCGAAGTATTTGGTCCATGGTATTTTGATCCATGGTATTATTCCAAGGTATATGGTTCGAGTTGTTGACCCCATGTATTGGGTCCAAGGTATTGGTCCTAAATGTTTTTGGTCCATGGTATTGAGAAATGCCTAAAACTATAAAAGGAGGAGAAGATGATTAAGCCAAGGTGTGCAAGTATCGAATATCTAATGAAGTGTGAGATCTAATATGCAGGTTATTGGTTTATGGTGTTGCGCTTAATCTGAACCAAGGATGAACCTTAGAATTTGATGAAAGATAAGAACTAATGATGTATTAGGATCTTAAGGCTTGAAGTGAATTATCTTTATTTGGTTTGATCATATATCTGAATAACTGGCGCATGTTGTAGTCTATCAATATGATGATATGGGTAAGACTGAAGTCTGGAATAGTTGCAATGTTTAAATAATCATTTACAGATCTGTATGCAAGTTCACTTTAGAAAAGAAGCGTATACACGCTGGTTCTGCATATCAAAGTAATGTATACATCATAAATTTGATTTGTAGATCTGTATGCTGGTTCGCTTTGAGGAAGGCGCGTATGCATGCATGTTCGACACATGGAAGTAGCGTATACCTTTTAAAATATGTTTTAGTTGCTTCTATTTGCTGTTGCAGTGTTCTGGGTTCTAGTTACTGTATTCTGGTGACAACATTCTGAATGATCAAATTGATGGGTTGTCAAAGCGGTTGATCGATTCGGTTGTGGTTGGTTCAAAAGGAGATTGGTTGATGTAGATATATTTGATGATTGAATGAAGTTGTTAATGGATCCAGTCTGAAAACTTACGAAATTGGTCCCTCGAAGAAAAGAGAAGGTTGTAGCCTTCTGTAGGCCGACACCTACGTACTAGTAAACATATTAGCTAGTACAAGAGCTAGGGGGTTGTAACTCCCTTCCTGTAGAAGCTGGAGAAAGAGAAAAGGTTGTAGCCTTCTGTAGGTAGAAGCCCGCATACTGGTATAAGACTGCACCAGTACAAAAATTGTAAATATAATTTTCTTATTATTAAAAGAAGACAGAGATGACAATAGCAGGTGGTTTTCACCCACATTGGATTTCCACCTTATATCTTGGTGTTCATGTGTGTTGCTTATGTGTGATGCTTTATTATACTTTTACTGCACTGTCTAATGAATTCCTGATATACTGATTAAAGTTCAATACATGATAATTTAGGTAAATAAAATATCTCTGCATATACACTAGCTTCATTAAGTATAGTTGTGTATACACGCTAGTTCACTGAGCTGAAGTAGCGTATACATATCAATTTTGAAAATTAAGTTATTGATCTGATAATACTAATTCAACCCCCCCCCGTATTATTTCCAACAATTGGGATCAAAGAAGGTCCTTCAGAAGAAGCTTGATTGCTTGAAGGAAGATCCATCATCATGAGTAATCAAGAAAGTGGGGGATCCATTAGACCGCCAATCTTTGATGGGAGCAACATAGTTTATTGGAAGGTAAGAACCACAACCTATCTTCAATCTCTTGGAACAGATGTCTGAGAAATCGTGGAAGGAGGATATACATTTCCATCAACAATTCCTACAAATACGACAGGTAAAAAGCAATCTGAAACCAATGCCAAGGACAAAACGTGCTAAACTGCAAGCTCTCAAAATTCAATATGAGACTCTCAAGATGCACAATGATGAAAGTATAGCTAGTTACTTTTTACATATAGATGATGTTGTTAATTGCATGAAGAATCTAAGTGAAGAGATAAAGGAAGTTACCTTAGTTGAAATTTTTTTAAGATCCTTATCTGCTAAATTTGAATCAAAAGTATCTGCCATAGAAGAAAAGTAGGATCTACAGACTATTACTATGACATAGCTTCATGGAATCTTAGCTGCCTTTGAGATGAGAAAAGGAGGTTCATCAGATATGAGAGAAGCCACATTTAAAGCTTCGGGAAAAGGAAAATAAGAACTTAATGAATCATGACATATTTCAGAAGAAGAAGAAGAAGTAAACTTTGTCAAGAAGCTTCAATGGGGTTCCGGAATATTCAGAGGTAAACTAGCTTTCAAATGTTTTGCTTGTGGTAGAGTCGGTCATTATGCTACCAAATGTCCTCATAAAGATAAATATGGTAAAGGGAAGGAATATGTAAAATGGAATAGAAAACAAAGTGTAAGTAAAAAGAGCTACTATACTCATGAAGATAGCGATGGTTTATCAAATAGTGATGAAGATGAAAATAGTAATAATTATAGACTTCTGATGGCTTATGAAGATGATGACTTTTTGGATGCTTTAGATGAAGATGACCTTTATGAAGAAATCTCTAAACTCAAAATCTATTTAGAAGAAAAGAATATGATTATAGATACCTTGACATACCAACTTGATGAAAGAGAAAAACACAATGAAAATCTAAAATGTGAAATTGTGGGTCTAAGAAAGGATCTTGAGAAAACAAAAGCTCCCAATCTTAGATTTGATAAAGGATCTGAAACCTTAAATGAAATTATCAAAGCGCAGTGTTCTCCTCTGATAAAGATAGGTCTTGGATATACTGAAGAAGCATTGCAATCACAGAAGTCGTCAACCTCCATTAAAAGCTATCTTGATGCAGCAAAGAGAAGTGAACAATTTGACAATCGTCAGCAAAGGCATAAAGCATATCACCAGGTAAATCAGGCTCAATTCACTTCAAGGATGAACAGAAGCCACAATCAACCTCAGGTAGATCGTACTCAATTTGCTTCAAAGACAAAAATCAATAGAAACTACAATCACCAGGTCAGTAGATTCGATAATTGCAGGAACTTCTTTAATGGTCAATGTTTCTCATGTCATAATTTTGGACACAAAGCTACTCAATGTGTTTCTTACAAAACCATAATGACTAGAGAAGCACGAAATCAAACGAATGTGTCAGGGATCAAGAAAAGTTCCTATAATAACTTTTCTCTTCCTGAAAATGAAATAGAATGCTCAATCTGTAGCAACTTTGGCCATGAAGAATCTGAATGCCAGAGTAAATTTTGGCAAATATCTCAAAAAGAGCAAACTCCATTAAATCCAAAAATATGGAGAAAGAAAGAACTGTGAACAGAAAGATGTGGTATAGCCTTGTATGCAGAAGGACAAGAAAACCAGTGGTACATTGACAGTGGATGCTCAAAACACATGACAGGTGACAAAGAAAAACTACACTCATATAATGCCTTAGAAAAGGAAAAGAGTGTCTCATTTGGAAACGACACTCTTGCTGTCATAAAAGGTAAAGGCTCTGTTTTCTTGAAAGAAAAAGTTAAAGTTGGGAATGTTATGTATGTTGATGGCTTAAAGCATAACCTTTTGAATGTGAGTCAAATGTGTGATCAAGGAAATGAAGTAGTGTTTCGATCAAATGGATTCGTGAGCTTGATACAGGAGAAACCGTGATCAAAGGTACAAGAACTCCAAACAACCTATACATACTCAAGGGAGGACAACAACAATGCTATCTAAGTAAAAATGATGAAAACTGGCTATGGCACAGAAGATTGGGACATCTAAGCTTTTCTCAAATAAGAAAAGCATGCAGATTCTAGGCTGTTCGTGATCCTCCAGATATCAACATTCCTGAAAATACTATATGCAAATCATGTCAATTCGGTAAGTAAACCAGATCTCACTTCATCTAAAAGGAAGGGTCATCTAGTAAGCCTCTTGAACTTGTTCATACTGATTTATGTGGACCATCAAGGAAAAGTCACCTCGTGGAGAAGAATACTTTATATTATTCATTGATGATTTTTCCAGAATGTGTTGGATAGGTCTTCTAAAGCATAAAGATGAAGCATTTGAAAAGTTCAAAGCATTCAAAGCTTTGGTTGAAAATGAATTAGATCGCAAAATAAAATGCCTTAGGTCTGATTGAGGAGGGGAATTTACCTCAGATGAATTCTTTGATTTTTGTGAACAACATGGAATAAAAAGGCAGTTCTCCACCGCAAGGACTCCTCAACAAAATGGATTGGTAGAAAGGATGAATAGAACTATTCAACAAATGGATCGTGCTATGCTAGATGAATCTAGATTATGTCTAAGCCACTTGAAAGCCACTGAAATGCAGCGAAAAAAGTTTTGAGGTATCTACAATGTACTGTAGATTATGGAATTATTTACACTAAATCTTTTGATGTTAGACTAGCAGGATTTCCAGATTTAGATTAGGCAGGAAATGTAGATGATCGCAGATCTATTACAGGTTATGCGTTCAGTCATGGATCCGTGGTGATCACAAGGAGTAACAAAAAGCAGAACACAGTCTCCTTGTCCTCAGTAGAAGTAGAGTATCAAGCCATGTGTGCAGCAACATGCGAGGCGGTTTGGTTGCAGAGACTTCTCTAGGATGTTGGGGAAGAACAGACAGTCGCAACAATAATCAAATGCGACAATCAAAGTTCAATCAAGCTGGCCAACAATCCAGTGTTTCACAAAAACGCGAAACATATTGATACTCAATTCCATTTTGTAAGGGAGAAAGTGCAATCTAAAGAAATTCATCTGGAATATTGTAATACATGTGATAATGTTGCGGACATTTTCACTAAGCCCCTTGGAAAAGAAAAATTGCAAATGTTTAAGGAGATGTTAGGTATATATGTGAAACCATTCTCCATTAAGGGGGAGTGTTGAAGATAATGGAGAGTATCCTAGAATAGGTAGAGTTGGTTCACGTAGCCTCAGGATAGGAATTAGCTTCTATTTCTTAGGAAGTTGTTCTAACTTCCCTAAAACCATGTATTCTATTTAATGTGTAATGTTGATGAGCAATGTAGAGTGTTCTGCAGAGCCAGTCTCTCCTGGTTCAGACTCTCTTTCGTAGAGCTGACCAGTGGGTTTTATTTTCAGTAATACAAACATTGCCATTTTTATCACCTTCAGTGCCATATCCTAATTCTCACTTTGACTATTGATGTGCATCATGCATATTGCTCCCCATATGCTCCACCTAAGGAAACAAAACAGGTTAATGTGTCGACTTCCACTTCACTGGCCAACCAGCATTCCCATTGCTTTCCAACGAATCCAAATCATTTCATGTTCCCCTGATGGTCATGACATTGTAAGGCGAAATGTCAAGGGAATTGGTAGAATTTGTAACCTTGCCACGAAGCAAGTGAGTGGAAGATATGTTGATTTTATTAAACTAGCAATTACGTCAAGAAGGAACACTAAAAGCTCAAGAAGCCAAGAACATGGGAAAAAATTGAAGCATTGGCCTTGGGAAAATCTATATCATGATGGGACTTTCAGACCCATGATAAAATTTTCTGCAACTATTTAATGATATTTTACAAAATTCATAAAATCCTCATTAAAATGCGCAACCGCAAGTGTAGAGGGATTGAAGAAAATGAGTGAGAGAAATGGCATGTCCACTAGTATAGACAAATGCTAAATCACACAACTGCGAGAGATATTCATGACGTTCAACAAAAACCACAACGAGAGTTTGTGGGCATTTTGAAAGGTTTGTGGGCGAGAATTGATGAGGTATGTGTTAGAAGATTATAGCAATACAAAAGAAAGGGTGCAAGGTGATATATGCAACCATCGTGAGCATGATTGATGTGTGAGCTTTAGATGACCAATTTCAGGTTTCAGGGTGTTCAAAATTTTGATTTAGCTTTGGGCCTCTTACATTTCACTTGTTTTCTACTTTAATCAAACTCAACCAATTTAAAGAAAAGAATAATATAGCTCTAACCCATTTTGCAAATATTGGGTTGTCTATTGAGGACTGTAGTAGTATAGAAAGAAGGATATAGCTCTAACCCATTTTGGAAATATTGGGTTGTCTATCTGGGACTGTAGTAGTATAGGAAGAACATTGTAAGGATGTATATCTTTCTGCAACAAATTTGAGAAATTGGGTTTGTTTCTTTTGATGTGATTATCATATGGGTCATAGTTTTTTTACTACATTCATTTTGTTTTGGGAAAGAATAGATTGAAGTGACCATGTATATGCTAGATTTATTCTTCAATAATAGATTTGATGGAGAAAAATGGTAAGATTATGTTCCTTTCCCTTTTTATTTTTTTTGGGTGTCGATAGAGTGGTTGTGTGATTGCAACATTGAAAGATGACTTATGATTTAGGGGTATTTGTTGAAACTTAATACCAAATCTCAGTCACTATAGCCTACCATGCTTTGTCATTTGCACTATCGAACTTTGCTTTCATATTGTTATCCAAAAAGGGGCATTGTATTCTCAAAGGAATCAAAATTTCATAGCTTTATGGGCACTGTGTGCTCATAGGAAGGGTGCTTCATCTCAGTTGACTAACCCAGTTGTCATATACAAACAAAGAACTAAGATGTTGTACGCATGTCAAAATTATCAGACATTGTGCTATCAAAGGAGTTGATTTATATGAGTATTGAAACAAAATATTTGTTTATTCAATTATTGTTCATTAAAGTGTTTATTCCTTGAATGCTCACATGGAGTTTTCTTTCATTGTGTTCTATGCAAGATTATCCAATTGAAGAATTTTATGTTTGAATTGAATATCAAGGATACCCAAATAACGATTTCAATTACTTGGTTTCATGGAAAGCACATTTCTTCTCTCCCAACTGTAGAGCTCTTTGCTTTCTCTACTCAATAACCTAAACTTTAATCGCATAGAGATAGTGTGCAATATGTACTTCTATGCATTGAGACAGAATAAATTAATGCTCTTTTGTTGTTGTCGATGGTGAATTTTCGATTGTGGGTGGTTGTCAATAACACACATTAAAATTCATTATTGAGGAGTTATATGGTGAATTTTCTATTTGTGATCTTAGAGATGTAAAGGCATTCATGTTAAATATTAAGTACCATGCACTAAGCCAATAATTGGCTTACTGCCTTTCTATCATATCCATTGAATATCACGTTATTCTCATCCAACAAACAAGATTGAAGGGCAATGAGTCAAACATTTGGCTTAGTACATGGTGCTTATTATTTATTGAGCATGATTTACTTAAGCTTTTAGCATGGTCATATATGTAAGGTTATTATATTTTGAAGATGTTGTTTTTCGTTTTAATCATCATTCAATTTTAAGGTCATCGCAAAGTTAGACATCATATTGGCGTATGAGACTCCTCTGTTTATTTATGGGATAAGGGACCCATCTCTACGAATTAATTACTAAAGTCTAAGAAGGCATACATTCTCTTTCCTACCCTGCTCTAGTTTTTAACCTGTGACCTCTTAAGAGAAATTGTATTTATATTTGATGTCTCGGAAAAGATGGTTATTATTCCCTCCATCTAGGTTTAATTCCCACAAATGACATGATCAACTTTGTTTTGATGACTTTGAAAATTTTGTCTCAAGAGTACCTCAAAGACCAATCAAATATATTTGGCCTTACATATAGAAGATAGGAAAAAACATAGTTATTGAACTAACCATGTAATTATTAAATGTTATAAAAACAATTTGTAAAATTTAGATGCTAAAAGTAACCATACACCCTTTAATACAAGTGAATATTTATGATAGTAAAGTAATATTCATGATAAGTTTCAATTGGGAAATTGATCCCATGATAACTTTAGATTGGGACACTCATCACGATAGGTTAGTGAAAAATTGTCAATTCTCTATTAAAATAGGTGTTATTTCATTATTTTATGTTCCATTTTGGTGATCTTTCCTCGTCCTCAAAAATATTTATTTTAACCCATTCATTGACGGGTTCGGTCTTTACCAAATTGTTTTCTAACTACTTAATATTAACAAATTCTTTTTAGTTCCTTATCATTTTTAATTATTCAAAATATATTTCTAAATATATAAATAAATTTGATTTTAAAATTTTAATAATTATATAAATTTTACACCTCAAATATATAATATAATTTTAATAAATTTAAATTAAATTTAAAATTATAATTATAAAACAAAACAAGTTCATAATTTTTTTATAAATTTATCTTATTTAAATGGATTGGGCCAAAACTCCCAATGCAACTTTGGCATGTTCATACTTTCAAAATGAAGAGTCATCAAGGGAACTTAAATTCTAACCCCTAAAGAAAAGTATGCCTATTAAGAGTGTCTAAGTTTTAGGCCTTTGGTTTGGATGAAAATCGCAAAAGTATAGTTCATCTAATTCAAGTTCCGGATTCATATATATTTTACTTGAAAAATAATTTTCGAAACAAAATTGTAACCCTACGCATATTAATTTTAATGTGCATTAATACTTATAACTCTAATTTATATAATTAAAATATATATTAATATACTTTTTAACCATACTGCAGAGCATTTAAAAAAAACCATATCAATAATAAAATAAAAATAAACCAATAAAATGCATCGTATATGATAGTGATTGATACAGAACCTCATATTCCAAAACGGTCCTATGGAGGGGCTGAAATTCTAAGTAAATGATCGGCGATTATCACCCAAAACATGTGAGGGCGTCAAAAGCCAGCGAAAATGATATACACAGCCATAATGGCTTCCCTTTGCTGCAAGGCCTTCAGACTCATAGTTATTTTAGGGATTTCATACATAGACAGTCAAAGCATTATAGCCAGAGGCATCTCCAAGCCATCCAGGCCTCCCAAATCGTTATTTCATTGCAGAACTGGGCCCATTTCTCCTGTAAAGGACGTATGTATTGGTTCCAGAGCCATTATGGATTTAAGCAGAAGTCGGGTTACAGCGGAGGCTTTGGGGCAGAATTGTGGTGACAGGGTTTGGATTCACACAAATGGGGATTAATTGTCTCTGATATGACGTGCGAGAAGCCCAAGGTAGAGGAGAATGGCTATAAATGCAATCTGATTTCTTCGGCGCCCAAGTTTGTAACATTGCCGAATGTGTTGACACTGGAGCGAGTCCCTGTAGTTCCTCTTCTAGTTGTGGGTAAGTATTCAGATAGCGTTGTAAAGAAGCAAAGAAAGAAATGAAAACGGATCCAAAACAATCTGACGTTAGAATGGAGTATTGACTAAAAGGTTTGAATAAGAAATGTTTGAATAACAGGTTTGAAAGAAATGTTTGAATAACAGGTTTGAAAGAAAGGTTTGAATAACAGCTGTAGATAGTATGAGAATGTTATTTGGGTCGTTGGGAGTGTTTATTAATAATTTTTTATTTAGATTTAAATCGCGGTTAATACACGAAAAAAATTACCAACACAATTATGATATAACATGTTATAATTGATGTTGATATATATAAACTTCTAAAAGAATCACCACCCCTTTGAAAAAACAAAACAGGTGTAGATACGGAGCCTGAGACTGAGACTGAGACCCACCCCTTTGAAAAAACAAAACAGGTGTAGATACGGAGCCTGAGACTGAGACTGACACTGAGACTGGTGTCCCTTTTGAAGCCTTCACATGAAAAGCAAAATGATCTTGCAAACAAAGGCAATTTCGCTTTCTGCAGGTCAATAATGAGTGTCTCGACCAATAGTGAGATGGCCTCCCGAGCAGAACAGCAGGAAGCTTTCGTACAGTGTGACAGCTTCGCCCCAGGTTTCGAATCTCTAGGCCTTTCCAAACAGGAGAAACATAAACCAACGATTGAAAAAACCAGCCAGGTGTCAAGGTTGGATAGCTGTGAGGAGGACGAAATTTAATATCACTGATTCGCGAGAGTGAACAGTGTTTGCAGATACAAAACCGTAAAGAAACGCCTTCAGCGTAATTATTAATTTAATTAAATAATTATGTAACGTTTAACGCTAGAGATTTAGACACTACCAAGACATGTTGATTTTATTAAATTATTAATTAAATAATAGTGTAATTTTCAACGCTAGAAATTTAGTCACTATCATCAATTATTTTTCCCTACAAGGCATATCCTAGTATATTATTTTAATATGAAATTTTAGCCCAAAAAACTTATTCTAGAATATTCTTTTAATATGAAATTTTAGCCATTAATTTTATAGAAAATAAAAATGCATACACTTCAATCTCAATATAAAGTAGATTTATCAACATAATTAATTAACATTTAATATTATAGGATATATTTTAAATCTAAATAAATTTTACTTATAAAATGTTTATATTTATTATATCATTTATAAAATATTTAGTTTTGCTTTTGATTGGTTATTAATTTGTTATTGATCAAAAGTTTATTACGTTTATCCATAGTTTAATATCAGGAATTCAATTTTTAGTATTTTTTATTATTATTGAAATTTATTTATTTGTAAGGTGATTGGTTGAGGTCTGTTTAGTATTTTTCATTTCTATTGGTTACTAATTTTTTGTTTTCTATTTTATTTCCTTTTTATTTAACTTTTTGATTTTTTTTTCTTTTTCTATGAATTATATTTTTTTTCACGATATTTTCAATTTAAGGTGACTTATTATTATATTAAAAACATATTTTAATCGAATTAATTATATACAATTATATATATATTAATAAAAATAAAACACACACATATAGATATATTTATTTTAATATAAACAATATTAGTTAATCATATTTCTTAATTTTTGGTGATGACAATATAATATTTTATTAGTTGTTTGTCTTTGTTATTTTTTTGTTTCATTAAGCTATATTTAAGCTAAACCACAGGTACTAGCTACTATATAGCCCTTGGTAAGTACAAAACACTTACTTACATCTTTATATTATATTTTTATTAGATATTAATATTTATTAAAACATATAATAGTAATATTAATAAATAAAAAATTTATAGCCAAAATTAACAATTACATTCTAATGTCAAAATCTCATTTTTCATTTTATCTTGGAAACATGTGAGTGATATACTTCCAATATAATTCCTACTAAAAGATTTCCCACTATTCATATAATAATTATTAAATGTTGATTAATATAATATATTTTAAACATAAATAAAATTCTACATATGAAATGTTGATATTTGAGGGATTTGAAATTTCCATGGTTATTCATATTGTTAGAGATTTCTAGAGGAGAACTATGTGTTGGATTTCTAATTTGTCTAACATTTTAGATGGTTGCACCATTAATCATCAGGGACCAAAGAGCTTCATGAATAAACGAAGTCTGAAAAACCTTTTTATAGGACAAAGGAACTATTATCACTTAGCTAAAGGGTCAAAGTTAAATAAATTATTCATAAATAATAATTAATTTTTTTTATCAAATCTATTAAAGAATTAAATAATTTAATATAAGAAATAAGAAATTTGATGGAAAATTAATGTATAAAATTATTAAGAAATTAATTTAGAATTGAAACATTGAGAATGTAAGTATCAGTGCATATTATTAGATATCATTTTTGGGATTCAACTGTGTTAAGTAAGTCATTCAGGTATGACCATTTCCATGAGAGGTAGTCGTAACTGACTAATTTCTCATGATTTTTGAATAGTTCACTTAGCACTCATTGCACCGGGTGATACTCAAAGGGGTGAAGAAGTAGGATTGAAACTAGTGAAATGAATCACATAGTGTCAATCATCACTTCTGAGGCTTGCACCAAGTAACTAGGAATTCACATTGAGAATGATTGAAAAATAAGAATTAAAAATTAATAATTAATTGAAAAACAATAATTAATAATATTTAAAAAGAATAATCAATAATGTAGTCAAACAGAAAGAGTAAAATTTAAAATAATTTATAATGATAAAATTTGATAAAAATTAAAATCGAATAAATAAAAAATAAAAAATAATTAAATATTTGAATTATAAGTTATGTGATAATAGAAAGAAAAGATATAAATTTTTATTAAACTGAAAATTAAAATAATGATAAATTAAGATTGGATTAATTTAAAATAAATGAATAAAATAAGAAATTGTTGACCAAATGAGAGAAATTGAAAATAGTGAAATCATAAGAAGGAGATGTTCGTTGATGGTTCATGTTTTCCCTGAAGGAATCAGAGGACAGAGACGTGCAGCTAGGGTTTCTGAGAGTTACAGAGGTTGATCCCAATGGAGAGCCGCAGAGGAGGGAGCTCCACTCCCTCTTACAAGGACGTCGTTGCCAGCAAAGGCAAGCCACCACTGGGTAATGTCAGAGGATCTATGGAAGAATAAAAAAGAAATAATGAAAAGGAGACAGATGGGGCTAGGCCCAAGGAAAATAGCAGCACTAAAGATAAGGAGGAAGAAGACAAAAGCCAGGGAACAAGGGACAAAAAACAAAACGGATTGTGTAGACCCAAAACGGAGATCACTCCTAGAGTAGTGTTAAATGATCCTGCACTGCAGGCGCACAGGGAACATATGGGGACTTACGCTATAATCTACAAATTCATGGGATTATGGCCCACTGAAAAGGCTTTATAGAAATGGATTAAGTACCACTAGAAACCCAAAGGAAGCATCGATCTCCATCTTGGGTCAAAGGGATTTTTTACCGTGGTGTTCACAAACATCAAAGACAAAAACAAAATATTCAAAGGAGGACCCTACTTTTATGCAACAGCTGGCCTCTATATGCGGCCTTGGATGATGAACTTTGTTCCAGAGTGGGAGACTTTCACTTCGGTACCTATCTGGGTAAGGCTCTATTCTCTACCTCTTGATTACTAGCAAACTGAATTGCTTGCTGCCATAGGAAACAAACTAGGTCGTTTTTTCAAAGCTTCGGAAGCCATAAGAAGGGGCAAATACACTTCCTATGCAAGGACTTGTGTAGAAATGGACCTATCAGGAGCCCTTTCGGATGAAGTCATCCTGGAAGTTTTGGATGAGGAATGGGTGCAAACTGTGGACTATGAGCATATCCAGTTCAGATGTTGTAAATGCCACGAAGATGGACACTTGTTTAGAGACTGGCCTCTAAGTAAAGCAGACAACAAGAGCAAACCTAATACAATGAAGGACACAGAAAGCTTTCAGAAAGTGGAAAGTAGAGGAAAAGGAGGTAAAAAAGGACTAAAGCAACAAAGTAATGAGAGGAAAAAGGTCAGTTAGAATAGGTTTCAAGCACTGGAACGGAATGAAGAAATGACAAAGGAAGACCAATATATGAAGGAAGGCCCTATTGAAACGGGAAGGAAGAAAACTACATCCCAACACAAGAGATTGGTAGTAAGAAAGAGACTAGGATGAGTGAAACAGAACTAGAGATGGATCAGGAAATGACCCAGAGTGAAACAGATCTGGAGGACCATGAACTTCAGGAAATTCTAGATAAGGAACACCTAGATCTGGAAGGGTTCTTGACGCAAGGAACCACAGGAGGGATAGATTCACTACCTCAAGAAGATTGCAATATAATACAACAGTTGTTTTTATGGAAAACTCAAGAAAGGGGGTCATATAAAGGAGAAACCATTGACAAGCAGGAGTGCAAAGGTGTGAAAACAATGAAATCAACTCCAGGATTAACTATTAGAAATGTAGGAAAGAAGAGGGGTAGGAAAAAGAAGAAGGAGCTCTTGATGGAGTGTGGAAAGTTAATGATAGACTCGAGTAAGATGAAAGACCTAACCAGTTACTCCTTTACAAATCTTTAATTATGAAGTTCACATCTTGGAATATCAGAGGTCTAGGTAGTAAAAGAAAACAAAGAATGCTTAGTTATAGAATGAAACAAGAAATGTTGGATATGATCTTCATCCAGGAAACGAAATGTTCCATTCAGAAAATAAAACTAATCCATAGCAAATGGCTTAATAGATTTGAGTTTTTAGAGGTTAAAGTTGAAAACACAGCGGGGGCATTCTCACTCTTTGGAACCCCCAAAAAGTTAGCATAATAGATGCAGAGGCATCTAGAAATTACTTATCAGTGGTCATTCAACCAGTGGGGGTTTCAGAAACCTTCCTGGTCACAAATGTTTACGGTCCTCAAAGAATAGATGACAAACTCAAATTGCTAGAATCCCTAATAGATCTCAGGAATAGATAGGCTGGAATTCCTTGGATCATGGGAGGTGATTTTAATATGATCAAATCTCTTTCGAAAAAAAAGGAGGTACCAGAGAACTAAACAAAGACTCCTTAGCATTCCAAGCATTCAGAGATAATATGAAAATGGTTGATTCAGAACCGAGCAATGGCCTTTTTAATTGGAACAACAAAAGAGGAGGTGAAGCACGGCTAGCCTCTAAATTAGACAGGTTCATGATATCAAAGGAGCTTATGCTTATAGATAAAGAAATAACAGCAAGAGTTCTTCCCTTCGGAGGTTCAGATCACTGGCCAATTCAATTGGAAATCAAGGGTATGGATTCTCCCAGAAATAGGCCCTTCAGATTGGAGAATATCTGGCTCTCCCATCCGGATTTCATCAGTAACATTGAAAAATGGTGGTTTGAAGACTTTCAATTACAGGGATAAAAAATGTACCTTCTTCATAAAAGACTAAATCACATTAAGTTTAGGCTCAAAGAATGGAACAAGAAGGATTTCGGTAACATTTTTGTGGACAAAAAATCTTTGAAAACCAAAATTCAGGAACTCAACCAGGTGCTGATCAAAGATGGCTTTAACAAAGTCAAAAGTGATTAGGCTGATAAACACCATCAAGAATGGGAAAATTTATGCAAACAAGAGGAAATATTTTGGAGACAAAAGTCGAGAGTTCAATGGCTCAAGGAAGGAGAGCGGAATACAAGATTTTTCCATAGATCCACTATGGCTAATAGAGCATACAACATAATCTCTACGATAAAGGATGAGGATGGGGAGCTTCAGAACACTCATAAGAATATTGAAGTTGTGCTTGTTCAGCATTTCTGAAACATCACTCGGGAAAACAATCCAAACAGGGAACAATCCATCAAGGAAATTACAAGGCATATCCCTAAGCTGGTGTCTAGAGAGGACAATTTTAACCTCAATAGACCAGTAACTAAAGAGGAGGTAGGCGAGGTTCTCAAAGACATGTAGAATGGAAAAGCACCAGGCCCAGATGGTTTCAATGTGGATTTTTTTAAAGCTTGTTGGAATATTGTCAAACAAGATTTTTTGAATGTGGTAGAGGATTCTAGGGGTAGCAAAACTATCCTGAAAGCCCACAACACGTCCTTCATTTCCCTGATCCCCAAACAGGACTCAGCTCAAACTATAGATAAGTATAGACCCATAGCTTTATGTAATGTGGTTTACAAGATAATATCCAAGGTAGTGGCTAATAGACTCAAACCTCTCCTTCCTTCTTTAGTGTCAGAGGAACAATCAGGTTATGTGGAGGGTAGACAAATTTTAAATAACATTATTCAAGCCCATGAGGTGGTTCACACGCTAACCAGTAAAAGGCAGGCGGGGATGATCATGCAATTGGATATTGCCAAAGCATATGACAAGGTGAATTGGATTTACATCAAGAAGGTTCTCACTGCTTTTGGGTTCGATCACAATTGGGTCAGATGGGTCATGGCTCTGGTGACTTCTTCCAGCTTTTCAATTTTGGTGAATGGCTCTCCCTCAGAGATCTTCATTCCTTCTAGAGGCCTCAGGTAGGGAGACCCACTCTCTCCCTTTCTCTTCATCCTCATGATGGAAGGGCTGGGAAGGTCCATTAAGCATGCCAAGGCAATGAGCAAAATCAAGGGTCTTCAATTAATTGAGAATGGTCAAGCTCTGACTCATCAACAATTTGTAGATGATACCATGCTACAAGGAATTCCCATAGTCAAAGAAGCTTCTGCCTACAATCAAATCCTGAAGGAATTTTCCATGGCTACAACTATGGAAGTCAATCTCTCTAAGTCAAAAATCTTCTTCTTAAACATTAACATTGCTATTCAGAGAAATATTTCAAGAATTCTTGGCTTCCAAAGGGATTCCCTCCCCTCAAAGTATTTGGGAGTTTCTCTCACAGCTAGACCAATGCACAAGAGTATCTGGGAACCAATGCTTAATAAGCTACAGGACAGAGTAAAAAAATGGATCTTCAAAGTCTTGAACCTAGCTAGCAGGTTGGTTCTGACAAAGGCAGTTCTGCAATCTATCCCAATTTTCATGTTATCAGCCCTCCCAGCTCCCAAAGGTGTTTTAGATAAATTCAGGAATATCGAAAGAGACTTCCTTTTGGTTAAGGAGGAAACAAGGAAGAAATGGGCCCTGGTTTCTTGGGATAAAATCTGTAAACCCAAGAGCCACGGGGGCCTAGGCTTAGATGATCAGGAGATTCTTAGTAAAGTTCTAGGAGCCAAGCTTTGGTGGTGATGGGTTTAAGAGCCAAAAGCCCATTGGGCAAGGATCTGGAAATAGAAATATGCCAACTCTTGGCACACTAATGATCTCATAAGAATGTCTGGAAATATAAAAGGCTCTTACATCTAGAATAGAGCCTGGGAAAATAGAAGCCTAGTACAAAAAACAGTTTCTGGGAAATCAGAGCAAGAGATCTAGCACTCTTTTGGGAGGACAAATGGCAACAAGAACCAACGCTGCTAACAGAGAATTTTTTAAGCCTCAAGTAGGAAATAGATTCCCAAGGGTTAAACAAAGTAAAGGATTTATGGGATCTTGCACAGATATCCAGAAAGTGGAGAAGCTGGAGAAACATTGACTGTAGAGATGATAGCCCCATAAAAATAAAAGCAGAGGCTCTTTGGAGCTTGCTAAAACAAAGGATGATTTTGGTAACAAAGGGGCAGGATCAATTGAGATGGGGTAATAAAATTAAAGGCACCTTAAATATTAAGGAAGCAAAAGGTATTCTCCTTGGGCTTGATTCCAGTGTTCTAGAAAAGACCTGGCAGCACCTCTGGAGACACTAAGGTTGGATGAAGATCAAGCTTTCGTGTGGTTGGTTCGTCACAAGAAAATTTTGAATTGGGACAACATTAGGAAAGGGGGTGTTATGGGGCATTCTAGATGCCAGCTTTGTGAAGAGCAGGAGGAGACAATGGAGCACATTCTCAACAGCTGCTCTTACACCACCTGGCTGTGGGATTCTTTCTCTACTATTTTCCAATAGATAGATAGGGACAGAGGAAGTATCACAAATACCCTAAACAAGTGGAGAAGAAACTATACGGAGAATGAGTTCCTTAATTTGGCCTGGGCCTTCACACCAAGCTTCATTATCTGGAATGTTTGGAAAGAAAGGAATAAAAGAATTTTCAAGAATGAAAAGTCTATCCCTCATCATCTATTTGATCTAATCTTGAAACAGCTCCGGGAGACAGTCAGCACCACTGTGTGCAATATCCCCAAGAATCCCCCCTTTGAGACTGAGCTGAGAATTCTCAGGCAACTAGGAATGCAAGGGATTATTCTCCAAGGACTAAATAGGAAGGATATAGCTATGGTTACAGAGAAGGATTTCTGGCAACCTCCACCGAAAGGCTATCTGAAATACAACATCGATGGTGCTTCCAAAGGCAACCCGAGAACAACTAGTTTTGGAGGAGTTTTAAGAGATGAAGAGGGCAGTATTATCTTTATATTCCACTGCCATTTAGGGAGAGCCACCAATAATATGGTAGAATTAATGGCTCTGGAGCAATGTCTAGAATTTCTGATTCAGAACCATGCCTCAAATGTGATTATAGAAGCGGACTCAGAGATAACCATTAACTTTGTGAAAAGAATCAACTACGGTTCTCGGCTTGAGAAAGTCTCAAATCACTGGAGACTAATCCAGGTTTACCAAAGAATTCAAGTTCACCTCCAAGAACTCTAATCAGTTAGTTTCAACCATGTTCGACGAATTGCCAATAAACTAGCGGACTTACTGGCCAACAAAGGTGTGAACAATGCAGATTGCAGGATGGCGAAAAAGTGGCAGGAGATACCTCAGAGCCGTTTAAAAGCTCTCTGCAATGAACAAGCTGCAGAAGACAGAGAATATTTTTGACTTCGGGAGGGATGAAAAGTACGAATTAATTTTTCTGGCAAGAGAAACCACATCCTATCAGTATGTACTTGGAAGGAGGGCAAGTGAAGTTTGGCCTTAATTTATCCTAGAGTAAGTTGACCGGGGTCCCCAGTTTTGCAGAAGGAAATTTGTTGGATCAATTTCCAAACAAGCACAATCTCAGGTTCAGGTTCCGTAGCAAGAATAAGCAGAACGGGAGGTTGGTTTTTTCAGCAGCTGAAATTTTTCCCCTTTCCGCTTTCGGGCTAGAAAACCTTACCCTAGTTGGTTTTCTGGCGATCGCATGACTCTTAAGCGGTAAATGGTTTTGCAGTTTCGGAAGCGATCCCATAGGGATTTCAACACATGGCAGAGTGATAGATTGGGAAACCACCCTCTATCGCACATTATCATTCAGTCATGTTAGGTTGCGCGACATGATTCTTGGCTGCTGGATCCAGCAGCCAGGATCAATGGTTAGGATCGAACGTTTTGTTTTGTGGGACTAGGCGGGTTATTTCCATTCCTCCTGATTGGCGCGTCTTTTCCCCATTCCATTGCGTGCATGTAATGCATGGTCGGGGGTGTCTGTTGTCGTTTGTCAGTTCCGAGGGTGTGGTTTTTCCGGAACTTCCCTAGTGGTTGGGGATTCTTGTAGCCTTTTAGTGTTTGTTTCTCATAGGTTTGGTGATTCCTGATGTAGGGTGGGGCGTCTTTGTCATTGGTAGGGATACCTTTTTCCCGAGTTCTTGTAAATGGACGGGTTTTTTGTACATTATGTAACTTTTCTTTTCGATTAATGAAATATAATGATCGGCGCTTGCTTCAGCAAAAAAAAAGAAGAGAGAAATTGAAAATAGTGTATATACATACATATATATATTAGTTAACTGGGGCCCATTAAATATCGATAATAAGGAGATGGAGTTTAAAATATAAGTGAGAAAGATTGTGGATGACACACTTCCAAGATCGGATAAGTCTATATATCTGGATCCTCTTTATTAAAATTATTAGGGTTCTTCTCGAATAACATGATAGTTGTAAAAAGGAACCGAGGCTAGGATTTTAGAATGCTTTAAATGGAATCAGATGTTTGGACTTAAAAGAGTGCTCAGATGGTTGATTTTGAAAGACACTTGTGGTTTGTACCAACTATGTGCTCTTTTACCTTGGATTTGAAAGGATGACCAATTTGGTCAATATAGGACTTCCCACATGAACAAGGGATCTCATAGACCCCCCATCCTTGCATTGGGTATGATGTGTCTTTGGCCTACCAAAATAATTGCTTGAGGGTTTTATGTGGTTTGAAAAAGGTTTTAATGTTATTTGTGGCCAAGATCTTCACTATAAGATTTGTGGTTGCTTTAATGTAAGGGAGGCTTACTTTGCCATAAGATGGAGAGGGATCAGGATTGGTGGATCTATGGTGAGATACAGCTGAAAGGATTTTTTGATTTGAGCAGTGGAGTAGACTTGAAAAGCCTTGGAAATTGAGAAGAACCCTAATAAGTTTAATAGAGAGAATTGATATAGACTTACCTAATCATGGAAGCCCATCATCCACCATCTTACCCATTGACCATTTAAACTCCATCGCCCTATTATCAATATTTTAATCGGCCCCAATTAGTTATTGAATCAATTAAAAGATTTTATCAATACCATATATATATATATATATATATATATATATATATATATATATATATATATATATATATATATATATATATATCTATATATATATATATATATATATATATATATATATATATATATAATTTTCAGTTTTTATCATTTGGTCAACTTGAAAATTTCTTATTTTATTCATTTATTTAAAAATTTTCTAATCTCAATTTATCATTGTTTTAATTTTTAGTTTAATTAAAAAATATTTCTTTTCTTTCTCTAATCGTATAATTTCTAATTCAAATATCTGATTAATTTTTATTTTTATTTATTCTATTTTAGTTTTTGTCATTATAAATTATTTTAAATTTTACTCTTTATTTATGTTTGACTACATTATTAATTTTTATTTATTCTATTTTAATTTTTATCATTATAAATTATTTTAAATTTTACTCTTTCTTTCTGTTTGACTACATTATTAGTTATTCTCTTTGAATATTATTAATAATTATTTTTCAATTAGTTCTTAATTTTTAATTCTTATTTTTCAATCATGCTCAATGTTTCAATTCTAAATTAATTTTTTAATAATTTTTTATATTAATTTTCCACCAATTTCTTATTGCGCATATTAAATTATTTAATTCTTTAATAAATTTGGTCAAATTTTTTAATTATTATTTCTAAATGATTTATTTAACTTTGACCTTTCACCCAACGGATAATAGTTCCTTTCTCCTATAAAAAGGTTTTTCATCCCTAGTTTAACGTTTACATAGTTCTCCTGAGGAAATCCTAACCCAGTTCTCCTAACTGAGAGGAGGAGAATTGACCCTATGTCCTCCCATTAACAATGTGCTTTAGCAAAGGAGAACTTAAACAATTGAGTTAACTCTCTAGACTACCTAATATTAAATCATATTGTTATAAACCCAATATTATAATAAACTCCAATATTATAAAATCAATATTAAACCCAATATTATAAATGTTACATATTAAATCATATATGTTAAACATTAATATTAACCTTTAAATAAAACCTTATATATTAAATACTATATATTAAGCACTCTATATTATAAACCTTAATATAAAATTCAATATTATAGAACCAATAATATAACTCTTATATTTAATATTAGGATTTTTAAATTCCTACCATACACTTAATAATTAATAATGTGATTAACATATACTTAAAATCCATACATATTAAATATTTTATATTATAAATCTTAATATAAAACTTAATATTATAACCCTATATTTAAAATTAGGATTTTTAAATAAATCTCTACTATACACCTAATAATTAATTATTAATGTTGTTAATATATAACTACCGTATTCTGATTGATCATGCTAATTATATTATTTTAACACTTTATATACTTACATGATGCTATAACATAAACATAGATGCAAAGGAAGATAGTAAAAGGTAGGAAGTGGATGTTGCCTGCTATAACATGAACATAGATGCTAAAGGAAGATAGGAAGTGGATGTTGTAGGCTAGATGAGTCCGCATATCAGAGGTGCCCAAAACATCGTGTGTTCTGGTTACTCCACCCAAATTTTAGCGAATATTAGCTAATCCATGGTAGACCATTCCCTTCTGAACAAGATTAAATACGGCATAACGACTTTTTCTGTCCTTATATGTTATGGAAATTCTTAAATGCCATGCACTAAGCCAATCATTGGCTTAGTGCATGCCCATGTTGATTTATATGATGGTGAGTCTATATATTTTATTAGTGTTTTCCAGTGACGTGAATAGCCTACTCCCGCATGTTATAGCATGATACATATCACAAAGGAGTCGTCTAATGAGGCGGAGGAGGAATCCAGGCAAAAAAATTTCAAAAAATCTTGCCGAGACAATTTTTGAATCATGTTTTTGATGGTGGAAATGGATTCAACACCATCAAAAACGTCTAGGACACCTAAAATTTTGAAGTTTAACAACTATAACTTGGATTTACAAAAATCCTTGCCGGATTTTTTCTAAATATGACCGAAATTTCCTTAACTTTCTGGGCAACTCCTTTGCCTCATTAGACTACACGTATCACAAATAGCCATGGGAATCGTTCTAATAGGTAGATTTCAACCTTTGTGCATTCAATGTCCCTTATCCCCCAACATTTCAAACTACGAGTCCCGCCCAAAATTTTCAAAAATTTTAAAATTAAATGCCCACCGTTTGCTATTGGTTCATGGTAGTGGCTAAGCTATTGGTTCATCAAACACAATAAGTAGAGCAGTGATGAAGGTTGCAAGGTCTAATGGTTGCAAGAAGCGTATTGAGAGAGAAAGCCTGGGCATCCTGACGCTTCTAGCCTCAAGTTACGGCCTAAGATTTCTCAGCGAGACATGGAAATTATAAATAGGATCTAGCCATGGAATTCTAGGAAAAGGAAAGGGTAACGGGTCAGGCGGTGTGTTTGGAAGGATGTCATGCCCTGGAATTATAGGCGGCAGTGGAGGTGGAAGTTTCAGGCATTGCATCATCATTAAGTTCTGAGAAGTTGGACCCATCTCATTGGGCATGAACTCTTATTTAAGTCATAAGTCACATATAAATGACCGATTCTAACCCTTATTAACTCTTGTAGCAAAGATAAAAATTAGTAGACTTTGTAACATTAAAGAATGATGGATTTCCGTGGACAACTTGTAAATCCATGTCAAGCATGTTGTTTGCATTGGAAATAGGATCTCCGGCCATAAAAGTTGTCATGTAGCTGTAATGTATTCGTTTTGAATGTTCCTTAGCATTTTTTGAGGTTTTTGTGCCATATTTTTCAAGGGATTTAAATTCTAGAGAATGAGCATTTTACATAAGAATTTATAGTAAAGTCGTAATCTTGGTACAAGTTTATTGCAAAAACTAGAAGCGAGTAAGCCCAATGATCTGTTTGTTGGATAGGCACAGAGACAAATCATAATTTCACACACAAAACATATGAGCTGCAGCTCTTCTATTGATCACACAAAACTTGATTCTTACAATGAACCTGGTGAAGGGTATTTAACCTTTTCCAACTAGCTACTTGCCTAAAATATCTTGACATGCACCCAAGTCATCTATCACATAACTCAACACTCAAACACTCAACCCTAAATCACTCAATTACTCAGTTAACTGACTCTCTAAGTTTAGATAACTCCACATGCAGGAGTAATTACAATTTCTAACACTCCCCCTTAATTATGACCATATGAATAAACATAACTCAACATGACTCAACTATCACTCAAACCTGCCTATTGGTCTATGTCTCAACTAGGCTTACAATGACTCAAGAAATTTTCATTTTCTTTTTCTCTGCTTCCAGATTCTATATCCTTGAAATTGCTTCATTATTTGTTGAATTTTCTTGTTTTAGGCTTTATTCACTTGTTGCTACTGCAATTTTTCTTTTACTTGTCTTCTACAACTTCCTCTTCAAATATTCATTCAACCATAGACTGCTGCCAGAACATTGCACCTTCAAGCTTTCTTCTTTTCTTTGCTTCTTGTGCTTTATATTCATGAGTTTGACACGCTTCAATTTGTCCTATTGGTTTCTGAATCCATTCTTCAATGAGCTTCAAATCTGCATGAAACTAATTAACAACCCTACTTTCAACTTCTTTGCCCATGCTATTTTGAACACCTACATATTAAAAACAATGTTAAAAAGATATTTAATATAACTCTCTTCAGTGAGAGCTTCCTTCTCTACGTCTGCTTTCTTTTTAACTGCATGGAGGTTGTCTTCCATTGTTACGCTATTAGTGGATATTTTCATCAAAAAATCTTCAATCACTTTATCCTATTCTTGATCATCAACTGCTGCTAGATGACATACTACTTCATGAGTAGCTCCAACTGCTTCATATCTTGCTGCTACAGTGGCAACTTCACCCTTCAATGTTTCATCAAACATTGTGCTTACCATATTGTCACAATCAATCCCTGTTTCAAAAAAGAAACCACACATATCATCAACATAATGTTCATCCACACTATGGTGGGATATCCGAGCATGCATGTGCTCATTGTCAATTTCATTGACAATTTCAACTTCATTGACAATTTCAAATTCACCAAATCCATCAGCTGCGGCTGGATTCACCAATTTACATATCACTTTGTAGTCATCATCCACATGTGTCTCATCATAGTGGGATTCACAATCATCTGCATCATCCACGTTACAGTGGAGTCCTTGAAAATTTATTTGCTCTTGCTCTGTTTCACACACAGAGGCTTCAACTTCTCTCTCTGTAATCTTTGTTGCATCTTCTTCATCCATATGCATGCTTGCATAATGGGTTTCAATTTTATGGTCTTGACAACCATCATCCACTTTTGAGTGGGATTCTCCAAGCTCTGTTTTCCTCTCAGAGTCTTGCTCATATACTCTCAGATTTCTGGCTGAATTATTTGCTTGTGACATAACTTGATGTTTCATGTCACTCCCCCTTGCACCAAACTTTGCTTCTAGGAACTTCCATGCTTCCTTGGAAGTTGTAGCTTTTGCTACCTTGCACAAACACTTCTCATCCAATGCTTGTTTTATAAAATTCAATGCTAAAACATCAGACACTGCATCATATGGTTTATTAGATTTGTACTCAATTAACTCTCTATCTCGAAGAAAATTTAACATCTTGATAACCCAATGATAAAAATATTCACTTGTAAACATAGGAGGTGGTAGCAAATCAAAGATACACCAATCACCCTTTCTTTCTTCTTTGTCTTTTGCTAGACTTCTTAGTTCCTTGGCTATGGCCTGAACCTCTCTAACCATGGCAATGATCTTTGCCTCTTCTTTTTTATTTCTTTTCTTAATATGCTTCAGTTGCACTTTGCAACCCATGACTGCGGTCTTTCCTCTGTCTTATAGTTTCTTTCCTAATTGCATGTGACTATCTTCCATATCGCCCCTAAAAAAAATATGATTTTGAATATACACCCCCGTAAGGCACAATCTTCACCAAAAAGAAATTGTCATGCTAAACAAAATATTTTTGTAAGCAAGACTTTGCGAAATCCTAAACATACTTCCAATAAAAAAAGACCTTTTTTAAAACTAAAACCCAACTTCATAGAAATCTCAAAAATATATTTGAAATTACTCTTTACTCAACCTTTAAAGCACCCTTCGTAACCTTTTCACAAATCCTTTTATTTAAAAAAAATCCTTTTAATTAGTTTAATAAGCCCTTTGATCTAATCATTTATGGCTAACAATAAAAAAAAACTTTTAATAAAAATCTTTTCCATAAAAAAATCCACATGACTCCTTCACTTTGGATTATGTAAATAGATTTTGACTTAACATGGCCCAGGTTACCATCAAACAGCATGACCACCAATAAAAATAGAGACTTTCAAACACGTTGACTTCGTATTGAGTTGCAGCAAACATTAACTTCTTGGCTAAGGTGGCTTGCTTGTTGACTACTCAATTTCTCCAGCGATGGATGTTCATGGCAACTACGGTTGCTTCTTCAAGAAACTCTACCTATGCTATTTACAAAACAAATGAGCTTGGCTACAATGGTGGAGAAACTTCTGACTATCTTATTACTTGCACATGCACGGTGCATCTGTAGAATTTCTCCATCTCAAACTTTTTATGATACCAATTTGTTGAATAGGCAGGGAGGAAAAACATAATTTCACACAAAAAACATATGAGCCGCGACTCTTATATTGATCACACAAAACTTGATTCTTACAATGAACCCAGTGAAGGGTATTTAACCTTTTCCAACTAGCTACCCTCCTAAAATATCTTGACATGCACCCACATTCAACCACACACTACAATTAATCTATCACTTAACTCAACACTCAAACACTCAACCCTCAATCACTCAATTACTCAATTAACTGACTCTCTAAGTTTAGCTAACTCCACATGTGGGAGTAATTACAATTTCTAATAGTGTTTACATCAAAGGAGAACATCCCTCTATTTGCATTCTTCATGGAGTTTACAGTAGAGGAAAACCTCTCTTTGTTTATAATCTTCATCTACTGATAAATGCCACACAAAAATAAGGTGCATCAGTTATGTGTTTTTTCAGCATAGCATGTCACAAGGAAGAATGTTAATTCTAAGATTGAAATACCAATGATTGTTTCAGGGAAGAATGTTAATTCCAAGATTAAAATAGCAATGATTGTTTCAACGAGTTGATGTTTACAATTAAAGTGGAATCGTTCCATGAACTAAAAGAGAAAGTGACCTGCCACCGCTTTCTTCTTCAATTTGATTGAGCATGAGAATAAAGAAATTGAACTCTTGGAACACATTGTAATATCATCAAAGAATAAATAAGGTTATTACCACACTCATAATTTGTACCATCTTAACTTAGGTTCTTCTAATTACCATTGTATTCACCTTTTCTTTGAAATTTAACCATAAATTACATTTGTTGTTTTTTTCTTAATATTGTTTTCACCTTTAACATGCTAGGAATTGCATTGATATAAATTGTTAGAGTTTTGACTGTAATGTTTAATTTATACTATCCTAATTTCAATTCTTGAATTACCTATATATGTGCATTTTATTTGAAATTTAGTTTTAAGTTTCATGTCAATATTCCATTGGAAAATGAAAGTATTAATAATGTTGGGAAAACGATAGTTTTCATAATATTGCTTTAAAATATTTGAATTTCTCATAATATTACTTTAGAATATTTGAATTTTAATTTTTCAGGTTACTCTTGATATTTGTTTCTATAGACTTAAAATATGTTTTTTATTTTCTACTCTAGACAAAATGGCTAATTAATTACTTAAAAAACGACTAAAATTTTCATATAAATGACTATTTTTCAGTCGGTGACTAATTGTAGCTAATTTACAGTATCTTATAACACTACCAATTTTTAGTTGTTTTTAGCTTAGTCATTAATTAATCGTCTCAATTTTATTATTTAGTAGTATATTTAGTTATTAATTTAGACATTGATTTAGTCAATGATTTGGTCATTGATTTGGTCATTAATTTAATAATTGATTTGGTCATTAATTTTCAAAATTAATGACCAAATATACAACAAAATATATTACTAAAAGATCGCCGAGAAAACCAATTAATGACCAAAGAAATATGACCAAAATGTTGGCTATGTTATAAGATACTGTAAATTAGCTACTAATAGTCATATGTATGTAGATTTTGGTCATCATTTGAAACCAATTAATGACCAAATGTATATGACTAAATCTTAGTCGTGTTATAAGAGATTGTAAATTAGCTACTAATAGTTATATATATGCAAAATTTAGTCGTCATTTGCAATCACAAATTTATCATTTGCATTATAGTCATTTATATTTTTTGGTAGTATCATATTCATTATATAAATTACTACTTTAGTAGTTTATATTCATTTCATTTATTTTCATTAAAAATCGTTATAAGCAACTAATTTAGTCGTATATTCATTTTATGTGTTCATCATTAATAAACATAAACTACTAATTTAGTAGTTCTAAATTGATTTTATGTTTTCATTATTAATCAACATAAATTAATTAGTATGATTTTGCAACTAAATTAAAAAAAATGGTATACAATGTACATGTTCGTATAATATGAAAATGCAAAGTTACATATGTTAATTACAATACTAAGTAATATCAAGTGCAACTATAAATAATTCAAACCACATAAATTATGTTATATAAAATGTCAAGTAATATAATATGAGTTTCCAACTTAATATTGGTTGGAGCACAATTTGCACATGAAATAGTGTTTTATCACTTCAAAACATTATCATTATGTTGCCAAAGCATTGTAGGTGAATTCACCAACTTTGAACACTTGACCATTAGTCTTTACATGTGTGCCTTATGCGGGATATTGGCTCTATGGGTACCAATAGACCAGTCCTCTTCTATTTCTCTTTAATTTTCATTTTGTCGCTCTAGTGTTATTGTTCTCCTCTTTCTTCAATTTCTCCTTGTTACCATCAATACTGAGTTATTTTCCTGAAAAAGGAAATACAATGCAAAGTATAAGACATGAAAGTCGATGAACATTGGAATATAAACTAAAGTAGACTAAAAGATTTATATGATATATACCTCAACATCAACAATATTGTTAATGTGACTTTCCCCCATAAAAGCAAGAAACCCGAACAAGTTTTCTTTAGTTGGGCAATAGTGGCCACTATGTGGTCAGATGACCTATATAAAGAAAGCAAATAAAACGTCACCATAGAATAAATTGTGTACCTACTATGTTCTCAGTGTACAACATTTGTTCATGAAATGATATCTTCAACTAAAGTAATAAATGCAAATAGACGCGCACATTTCTATCCCAATATTTTGAATTCCCATGTTTATGGTACATTGCAATTTTGATTTTATTCAAAATAATTAAACACATCGGAGCTAGCAATTTCTATTAAGAATGTCTCATGCTCCACTTTTGTAGTTGTATCATTTCCTCTAGTTATCTTTAAGAAACATTGACACTTCAACAATAAAACTGATCAGTACAAATATAATGGGTGGAGCAAAGTATTTTTGATACAAGATTACAACAAGAAACTAAAAAAATAAGACAAGACTTTGTAAATTGAGATACTAACAAGGAATATAGCTTCAACATAGTAATCTTCAATTGTCAACATACTATTCCAGGGGAAAAGGAATCCAATTCCCAGAAGCCAACAAATTATGTATGCCCCTTGTTTTCCCTGTAATTAATTGAGCAAGATTAGCACATGCAATTTCCATTTAGAATCTCTAAAATGATTCTATAAATATTGAAAGAAAACTTAATGTTGCTCATTCTTTTTTCTTTAACGTAGACAAAACTAAATATGCTAACTTGCTTTTTAGCTGGAGAATTATGTAATTCATTGTGTCGAAAATCATTTCTTATTTTCATGACTATTTTTTTTAATGATCTGGCAATGGGCCTATATTTGATCAACAAACATATTTTTTTTAAATATATTCCATTTTTCTAATTCAAAGCTAAATTTCCTTCTAGTTTATGATGTTCAAACAAACCAAAATATTTTTCCTTTAACAAGTCACTATTGTAATATATTACTAAATGAGGCCCACGGGGCTTTGGATTGACGGTGAATGGGTGCACTGTTAAGGCACTCCTTGCGATAGGTCCCCTGTTCAAATCCCCCGTAGGTACTTAGGTTAGTCTATATATATATATATATATATATATATATATATATATATATAGATATATATATATATATATATTACTAAATGAGCAGCTATGTAATGAAGTTATTAGTGGCAGAATACTAATAAATCAAAAATACATTCAAGAAATAACACCACTATGTCCTAGGAATGTCAAGTCTTTATCCTCTTGGTTGGAACTATTACTTCATGAAAACAACATATTTGATAGAGAACTTTTCTAAAACTAACCAACACCAGTGTATCCAAAAACAATGAAATTTCTATTAGCATGCCCTCAAAATGTATGGAAGTATCAAACATGTGTACTGCACTTCCCTATACACACTCCTCTTTCTTCATGTGTCTTCATAGGAAGCCCTCAAGTTTGATACTCTTGCAAGTACTGCTACAAAGTTCTAGCTCTAAAGGCACTCAGATTTTAAATAGATGAATGTATTGTATCTTGGTTCTAAATGATAGACACAGTGATGGAAGCATCTGCTAATCCTAAGCTCAATTATATGTCTTTATGAAATAGCATTAAGGAAATTGTTTCTATAAGGCTTTAGGTCCAACTCAACATGGACAAAGAAACAAGGTTTGACTTCAAATCAGACAAGACTTAGCAGTTAATTTAGGAAATTTGGTCAAAAGAAAATAAATTGGACAAAAATTTTATTTTTAAACTGTCAATTTTTACTCGATTCTTGCCCAAGCCCAAGTTAGAGCATGATATAGTTCTGCTCGAGTTTGAGTTAGACCTTGAATTTTGTCCAAGTTAGGCTTCAACTCCATCTGATCTACTCAGATTTAGATCCCAGATGAGTCAGACTAGCCAAATAAGATCAGTTGAATTTGGTAACTATAGCTACAATTATCTTTACTAGTTAAGGTAACAATGACCCAAATGTGATATGAAAAATAAATACAAAGTGATGAATCATTGCTTATGATTTAGGATTGATACATTTCAAACGATGGAAATGTTATGTTGTCATGTATGGATAGGGTTGACAAGGATATGGTGAAATTTTCAAAGGCTGCATGTTGTCACAAATAATAATATAGTAATTCAAGGCCAGTTGGCTTCCTATGATCAATTTTGATTATACTTATAGGACCATTTATTGCAGATGTGTTGGAAAAGGTATCAAAAGTTTTGTGTTAGGTCATTTTTTAGTTCAGATATTCTTAAAATTGGAAACTAGGGCCAAACTCCATGTGGGTCTTCTTATTTATGGTAGATGAAATTTTTCTTGGATTCCTCTCATCGAGAGGTGTAGAATTGATCTAAATATCATCCGATTCCGACATGTATTTATGGAGATATGAATTTATCTATGTTATTTGACAATTTGTCAAGGTTGGCCATTAACCAAATTACCCCAACTGGTCCTCAACGTTTTATTATAAATAGAAGAGGTCTTCAAGTCATTGTGTACACACACTTCTCCTAAGATCTCTCTCTAGTCTTTTGGGTTTGGTGGCTAGAGAGATCAAGAGGGAGAAGCCCTAGAGGCAGTGAAGAAAGGGTCTTCTAAGAGAGCCCTAGTTGCAGAACTAAAGAGCCCTAGTTGCAATCTTATGGGGAGATATTTTTGCAGGTAAGAGGAGATATATACACTGTCAAGAGGGAGTTATATTCACAGCTCAAGGAGGAATTCTAGTCATTGTTCTAAAAGGATATTTGACCATGCCCTAAACACAGTCACAAAGTATGTATAGTCATTATCTTGGAGGTGCCCTAATGTCCTAAACGCAAGCCTTATTCCACAACAACAAGAGGACTAATTGGCAGCCCTAATCCGTTATTAAGAGAGACCCATATGTAGTCTTGTGAAGCTCCTATTTGTGGTCATAAAAAGACCTTATATGCAGCTCCCTTAGCCGCAGTTGGAGAGGTTCTAACCAGCAACATATGAAGGCCTAAAGTTGTAGTTAGAGGAGCCCTTATCACAGCATGTAAGGGACCCTTAGACGCAGCCAGAAAAGTGAACCTAGCTGTAGTAAAAAGGAGTATCTCATTAGCATGAAGGGTCACATTGTTGTAGGTGACAACATGGTATAATGCAAGGTTGTTTGGGCATGTTAGTGTTGTTCTTGAGCTCGATTTGAAGGGCAGAAGTATCCACAAAAAGGAGGATCTAGGGACTACTTTTGAAGGGATATTTGGATCACTTTTTGAAGGGATCAAAGCTACAGTCCGCTGTTGGGCTAGGCCACAGGCCATAGCCAATAGTAGGAGGCCTTTTAGTAGTTGCATTCAGAAGGTAAGCAGCCCTATAAGGTAGCGTATCATTGGAGGACTGTATGAAGGCTATCCGTAGTAAATAGATGAATTGTGGGGTGTGTTTAGGGTGTTGCAGCACTCAGAGCTTGTGCCCTAACCAGTGACCAGGTCTGCCATGAAATGCAGCAATCCTTGCAGCATATGAAAGATGCCAGATTATCAACCTTGTCATGATTAGTGAAGCAGTGAGGGCACCACATATCTTCAGTACTTGATATCAGAATTGCAACCTCATTGTGTCATTGTCACGGAGAAGATCTTTGATCTCCTATTTGGTAAGTCAGGTATTGACTTCAAATCATTATACTCTATCTCTTTCTCTCTGCTTAACTATTAAAGAATATAAGAAGAATTGATCAATGGTTTCCCCACATTGGGGTTTGTCCATGGCTGGTGCCACATCTTGTGTCCTCTTGGCTTGGCTTTTATTTTGTTGTTTATGTTTATGTTTATTTGCACTTTACTATCATGCTAATGTGATTGCTAATCTGAATATTGTCATTGGGCTAATATGACAAATTGAAGTAAATTTCTCTAAGCATAGAACATGCCAAAATTTAATAGATATCAACCCCAATGAACAATGTACTTTTAGGCATATAACAACATGAGTTTCCAGAATTGCTATATAAAATTTAAGTGGATTGATACTCACTACCTTGAGATCTTATTGTTGACGTAAAAGGACAAAGTATAGACGTGTACTAGACAAAGTGATAATCTAATAAGAAGCTTCGCATAAGTGTTGTTAACTATCATTGGAATTATCTTATCATTGATTTGATTTTTGCTTTGGAAAATTATGAACCTTATCTCAATTCCCATTCTGAGTCATCCATAGTTAAGTACTTGATTGACTATCATGCCCGGAATCACTTGGATAGTTCACCAAATACCAGGGCTCAAGATTTGTTGTTTTGTATGTAATTCCTAATTTGCATGGAAGGAGATGGATTTTGTAGTTATGGGTAATGTTGTACATTATGCATAGTTGTCTACCCATATGCTAAATGTACTTCCTCAATGTGAATGGTTTACACATTATAGGCAAATACATACAAATCTACGGGACAATACTGCTCACAAGGAATGAAAATTGAATGTTCCATTTAGTCTAATCCACTAGATGTCAAATATTGACTTGACATATCAAAATGACCTCATGTAAGCAACTGCATGGTCTTACCAAAATGACCTCATGTAAGTACCTGCATGGTCAATAATGACTTACACAGTTTATTACTCAAGCTGGTGTCATGATGCTTGTTGCATGACTTATGTGATTTATTAGTCAAGCTAGTGTCATGGTGCATGTTGCATGACTTGCATGGGTTTTGTTGCATGAAATGAAATGCCCTTGCCTCATGGAATAAATTTATCCCATGGTGTTTCCTATACTTATGTCCTAGTACCCTTTTGTATAGGTCCTAACCTATGGTTTTGCTAAAATTACTACACAAATGTTGGTTTCTGATATACGTAAATATATTATAAGGGAGCTTACCTCGATAGTTATTGGAAATATATTTGGAACAATTGGAAACAACAATATTCAGTTATCTATAACAAAATCATCCTATTTAGACCAGACTTGTCACTTCTTTACATTCCAAAAATGTATTGAAGATTAAAATACACAGTCCTGAATAGATATTGAACTCATCAAAAGGTGTACCATTGTTCTAATACAAATCTTGGATTAAATCATGTTGAAAGACATGTGGTAAATGTACATGCATACAAGCATCTTAGTTTAGAGTGTAACAAGTCTTGTTGACTACTCAATGATAGGTTATAAATATTGTTTATGTCTAGTTAAGGAAGCAACTGTTAATAGTAAGAATAAATACAGTGAAGACAAATCTAATCATGTAGGTTTATACTCTCTTTCAATGGAGTATATCTTTGTTTTACTGTGTATTGTTATCACTTTAATCCTTGTGATTTCATGTTGTTGAAAGTATCAAATAGAATGTATAGTGTGGAGTGTATGAATACAGATAGAAGGAATCAACCTAGATACTACTAGAAACCAAGGGGTGGAGAGGGAACACGTGGTAGTTTCCAATATCTTATGGATAATGGATTGTGTTACATCTTTTGCAGCCAGTAAAGCACATTTGCAATGCCACAAATTCCACAAAGTCTTGTCATATAAAGTAATAACTGCACAAATAAATTCAGACTCTCAACATATTTGACCCCTAAAGAACTTCCAAATTTCTGGAAATGGTTGGAGTTGTATTCAAGACAGATCTTTGAGCTTCCATGTGATGACTGTGCTTGTGGAGGTCTGTCTCTTAGTCACATATAATCACTATTTAATGGCCTATGTATCTGACATCTCTCATCAAATTATGTGTGATTTTAAGGTTGTAATGAATAACTTAAGTTGACAGAGATGCTCTCCATGTTCAACATTTCACTTGTAAGTGATAGATGGATCGACTCTTGTATCAATTGTGAACACAAAATTTCTCTAAAGTAATAAGAAATTTAGTAGCAATTAGCAACATAGTTTAATAGCAATTAGCAATAAATTGACTATATTAAAAACTCGAAGAAACTTTAACAAAAGAATGGATCAATCAATCAATCATCAAAAAAATTGTTGAGGATCTCAGCAAAGAAAAAGAAATCAATTGAACAGTCGTTGGGAGAGCACTAGGTAGAGTGTCTAGAATTTCATTCAGCACTTGCACAGAATAGAAGATATGCATTGTGTTATATACCTAGAGGGGATAATATGACGTACCAAGGGAGGCACCCAAGGTGATAATGTAATAATGGGATGGGCCATAGTAATAAATAAGGTGGTTAACCCATATCATGTAAGGGACCACAAGTAGTAAGTAATAATGTAATGGGCCCATGGTATTAGTTTGAGGGTATGAGGGAACCATGGTAATGACCCATGGTATTGTATGTATGAGGCCTATATAGAGGCTAGAGACTCCACATGGAGGGATGTCAAGGAATATTGTCAAGAACTATTGTATGAACAGGCATATGGCTTGTGGAGTGTTCTCCTTCCTTAAGGAGTGAATGTATGGTGTTTCCCTAAATCAATAAAGAAGCATTTCTATTTCTATATTCAGATCTTATTATTTCTGGGTTTATTTGCAGTGTCTTATATTTTCATATTAGATCTATAATATTTCTGGGTTAGATCTATAACAAGTGGTTTTAGAGCTATAACAAGTGGTATCAGAGCTATAACAATTGGTATCAGAGCATTTTCTTGGGCAAAAAAGTGGAGAATTATTATTATTATTATTATTATTATTATTATTATTATTTAATATTTTTGCAGGATTTCGGGGGTGACGAGTTTGTAGATCAGATCTGTATGTTTTGGTGCAATATCTACAAAATATAATTGTATATCTGGATTCTGTGTGAAAAATTACCCGATTTCAAAAAAAAATCGATCAAATCGGAGTCCGGATGAAGGAGATATCGCTGATTTAAAAATCAGTGGGGTTGCAGACAATTTTTCAGGGCAGCAAGTTTGCAGCGCAGATCTAGATGTCCTGGTCCAATATCTGCAAAATATAATTGTAGATCTAAATTCTATGTGAAAAAGTACCCGATTTCAAAAAAAAATCGGTTGAATTGGAGTTCGAATGAGGGAGATATTGCTGATTTAAAATCAGCTCTTTTTGCAGAAATTTTGGTGATGGCGGGAGAGTTGCAGTGCAGATCTGAAATTCCAGTGCCTGGATCAAGATTTCTATCACATGGGAAGATGTAGAATGGTTGTTTTATTTCCAGAAACAGGTCATAATAGGGATTCTGAGAAATATTGACGGAATTGTGGCCATTTCAAAATTTCGCCAATTTTTTTGTGATGGCGGGACTAAATCAGATTTTGAGGGACTTATATAAATTTGATGGCTCTCATCCAGCCAAATGGCTAGCACAAATGAAGAAATGTTTTAGCTTGAATTACATCATGGATGATGAGACTCAGCTGAGTATGGGAAAAATGTACTTGGACAATGAAAGATGGCAATGGTGGCTAGGGCATCAACGTTGCTATGGAAGGGCCTTAACTTGGGACACATTCAAAAAAGCTCTTATGGACCACTTTGACCGTAAATCTAATCTTGTGGATAAGCTCACACAGACAGACATACAACCTAGCAAAGATTTTATTTTTACAGGAAAGAAGGAAACCAAGAAACCTAAAGGGTTATTTTCTACTGATGTTTCCTTATTGCAGGTTCATGGATTGATTCAGAAGGAGAAAATCATTGTGTCTATAAATCCAAGTTGCAAGCAAAATCTCATAAATGTCAACTTGGCAAAAAAATTGCAAATTCTAGCAAAACACATTGAAAACACACAAGTGGATGATGAGGATGTTCAAGTGTACAAGGATTTGAAGATTTCTATGGATAAGTATGTGTTGCATGGTGATTTTTATGCTTCAGATATGGATAACATGGATGTTGTTTTGGGATACCCTTGGATGGAATCAGTGGGTACTATCAATATTAATGTATAGAAGAAATTCCTGAAGCTCTGGTATAAAAAGAAGAAAATTACATTACAAGATATATCCATTAATAAACAGGTAGAGTCCAAGGAGGCTGAAGCAGAAGATGTTCCAGGGTCTGACATATTAGATGATGAGCCAGTGATGATAGACAATCAAACACAAACAGAGGCTGAAGTAGAAAAGGTTACAAGTGCTGATCCATCAGAGGAGGGCTCAGTGGTTGAAGTAATATTGAAAGATAAGACACCACAACAAGCACCACAACATGCACCAGATAATAGTCAGGCTCCTGTAAGGGGTGAATTAAAGAAAAAGCCATCGTGGGTTAAAACTTCAACATATCATCACCCACATCACCTCACAAGACAACCATCAATATGGAAACCAATTAGCCACACGGACAACAACCCCCGCAGGACAGATAGAGAGGAGCGAAGATCCACCTACTACACATCAACACAGAAGAGCTACCACGGTCAACTTCCATCTCAAGCGAGCGAGGCACCAGTAAGACCGAGGGTTCACCTTTCTCTTGGATGGCTAGATGCACGTGCATGGTACCAGTGGACTACTCTTTTGAGTAGATCTTATTATTTGTGTTCTTCCCATGTTTCGGGGACAAAACATGCTAAGGGGGGTGGAATGTTATATACCTAGGGGGATAATATGGTGTACCAAAGGAGGTACCCAAGGTAATAATGTAATAATGGGATGGGCCATAGTAATAAATAAGGTGGTTAACCCATATCATGTAAGGGGCCACAAGTAGTTAGTAATAATGTAATGGACCCATGGTATTAGTTTGATGGTATGAGGGAACCATGGTAATGACCCATGGTATTGTATGTATGAGGCCTATATAGAGGCTAGAGATTCCACATGGAGGGATGTCAAGGAATATTGTCAAGGACTATTGTATGAACATGCATATGGCTTGTGGAGTGTTCTCCTTCCTTAAGGAGTGAATGTATGGTGTTGTCCTACCTTAAGGGTTTGATCAATAAAGAAGCATTTCTATTTCTATATTCAGATCTTATTATTTCTGGGTTTATTTGCAGTGTCTTATATTTTCATATCAGATCTATAATATTTCTGGGTTAGATCTATAACACATTGGGTGTTAGCTTGTCTTTGGATAACCCAAGATCTGATGAAGGGAAGAAAAATAAAAGAAATCAAAGACCAATTGATAACGATCTTGAAGAATTAGTATGTTTAGAAAACCCCAAAGAGCATACGAAGATTCCAAAAAGGTTTCCAAGAAAATTCAAAGATTCAGAGAAAAGTGAGATAGAAGAAATTCTTCTATCTCAGACATAAGAATATCAGGATGTTAATGAAATTGGTGATACAAAACTAGTTTCAAGCATTCACAACGATGCTCAAATGATTTTATATCTGCAGTCAAGTTAAGATAAGTTTCTGCATAAAAGAGTGAACACTAACTTGGAAGATGATGCAGAAATAGTTGTTGGGGTAGTTTCAAATAGATCAATGGGCAATTCACAATATGGTTTACATGAGCAGACAGACAAGGAGAAACCATTGAAGAAAATGGGGAAAAATATGTTAAAATCAGATGTTATTGTCCTTACTGAAGGGAAAGAATTGAATGGGTTGCATGTTAACCCAAGGTTTGGTTCATGCCAGGATTTGGTTGGAGCAAAGCCATTAAAGAGAGGTGCTAAGAAGGCACAGGATGCCAAAATCCTTGATAGGATGGCAGAGTCTAATGGAATTAAAGGTAGTGCCCAACCCCTTATGTGATTTGATGGAGATGAATGCAAGCCTGGAAATATAAAAGCAAGGAAAGTAAAATATGATGTTGAAATCCTTGGTAGGGTGTTAGAGCTAAATGCTTTGCACAATAGTGATCAGCCCAACTACCAACAGATAGATGAAAGTATCATGCGAAAAAACAAGTGAAGGAGGATAATATTGTATCCTTAGTAACCTTTTCTTCCAAACATGATATTATAGCTGATAAAGTAACCACAGACACAAAAACCTCAAAGAAGCTCCCCCCTATGGCTATACAGTTGGTTGCTTCCATTTTTTCATTCTCTGTTATACATTTTCTCTCTACTGTTAGAATAGTGATGCTTTTCCCCTCTGCAAAAGATGTTTTAGAGGTGGTCAATCATTCTGAAAAAAGTGACGGGGAGAGACAAAGCTCAAACTAGGAGCATTAGTTCACATTTTATTCTGATGGGAAGGTTGAGGATCAAAATTGTGTGTTCTTAAATCGCTACCTTGATGGCCATCCTGACATGTGTAAAACAGGTATAGATCCCAGTTATCCAGAACATGAAAGACAAGCTAGCCCATTCTCTATTCCTTTCCAAGAAATTTTCAAGTGGGTGCAAATGAATATGAGGGATCCTTGTGTCATTGAAACACAAGAGCCACTTCAGTATCTAGTTTGTGGAGCATTAAATGTTCATGGGTTGTAGTGACTGTTCATTTAGAGACCCAATTTTCATCACAAAAATTAGATCGAATTTCTAGATTTCATTTACCTACATCAAGGCCGCATACCCAACATTCTAGGGAGGAAGATTAATCCTCACAAGACATTTTCTCAGCCAAATTTGTCAATGTTTAACCCAAAACTTGTGCACAAAAGGGTTGTTCAATTTCAAGTATATTCGATGACATTTGAAGCAGAGTTTAATTAGTGAAATAAGGCCGCATTTTTGTCTTAAGGTAGGGCCAAATTCTTCAGCAAACAATTGCAAATTCCCTTGTTAACTCTCACTAGTTTGGCATCATTTTTTGTGGAGGTCATGCCACTTATTTCTAGAGGTCAAGTTTCAGTTGAGGAACAATATTCTTGTGGTAGAGTTTGGCATTGGCACAAAGTGATCAACATCCTTGGAATATTAACCTTTTTAAGAATTTATTTTGGAGTGCTACCTTTGAAGGCTGAATTGTTTGGTCCAAGAGGCCGAATTCATGTGTAGTGGATTAGTAATTTTCCATTGATAATATCAATCCTATAACAGAATTCTTGGAGGCTAAATTTTATTTCCTAAAAGGGAAAGTTGTTCCAAATTTCATGAAGTACAATTTCCAGACGTCTTAACACTATAGGATCCATGAATTTAATTCTTCTTGTCAACTGAAGCAAACACCAATTTTTTCCCTTAAATGGAATTGTAATCACTGGAAAAAATTCTTAATTAAAGTTTATATTTCCTTGTGTTTTCCATATTTCACATGCTATTTGTTTGTAGAAATGTGTCAAAGAAGAAGCTCCAATAAAAAAAATTGCTTGAATTTTTGCTTGGGTACACTACAGTGGTATCAGAGCATGACTCTGGACAGCTGTGGGTGATATCAAGGAAAGGAATTCGAGGACCATAATTGAATGCCAAGGGTAAAATTCTCCCAAATATAAAATTTGAAGATTATGACTGAGACTTTGCAAGCATATTAGAGAAAATGGAAGTGTGGCTATTATCAAAGAAAGGAAGGAGAAATTAAGAAACTTAAAATGCAGGATCTTGAAGCAGAAGATAAAAGGGAAGTTAAGAATACTAGAAAAATTGAAGATAAAACATCCAATTGAAGAGACATAAGAAAACTTGAAAATAGTTTATTTAGATGCAGTTGAAGCTTTGAAACACATATCTGATGGGAGAAAGGAAACAGTGGATAGTGGTCCTCAAGAAAGCTATACCCAGAGGGAATTTTGCTTGAATAGGAAAATACATGATCTATAGAATTTTCCCAAGGCAAAAAGGCATGGATTTAATCCTACTAAAAATCTTATTTAGCATCGGGAAACTA
Source organism: Pinus tabuliformis (assembly GCA_031772625.1). Classification (NCBI taxonomy): domain Eukaryota; kingdom Viridiplantae; phylum Streptophyta; class Pinopsida; order Pinales; family Pinaceae; genus Pinus; species Pinus tabuliformis. The sequence continues at coordinate 298,673,174 of CM062814.1, forward strand.
GGATTTAATAACTTGCCATCTGGAGATACAATTGTTGCATCGAACTACATTCCAATGGAACCAAATACAGGGGTTGAAACAGACAAAGTAGCTCCAGTATTGGATTTTGTGGGAAGTGATATTTATATGGAATACTACCCTAGAATGTTAATCACTCATAATGATGTTGTATCTAATAGAATTTAGTTTATCTTTGGAGACAATAAGCATCGTCCTTTATCTTATTTCAACATCTAAAATGACTATGTCTCTTTGATCCTAGAGGCCCCATTCTCCTATCTAAGAAAACACAGTGGGTATGGACAAGAAAACATGGGAGGTTCCTGTTGATATTCTAAGGGTCAGAGATGTAATTCCTTTACCCACAGTTGTTGTGGCTCCCATATGTTTCACTGGCAGAAATCGAATTTGGAGTAATAAATCAATCCTATTTTTTTCCCAATTATGTGATTTCTCGCTAATTGTACACCAGTTACCTGTCATGGATTTCTTAGGCAAGTGTAGTGATATTATGGACCAAAACAATAGCCTATTGGTAGAAAAATCCAAACCAAAGGGAGCTTGCTTGGAGATTGATCAATGCAATGGAGCTAATGCTTTTGAAGTTTGCAGAAAAATTTTAACAATACAAACACCATAGTGCACTATGACTCTTATTGAAGGCTTGTCATTGGGGAACACTAAAGGAGATTACTCACTGATAATGAGCACAAATGGAAGTAGTAAAATATCTATGTTGAGAGCTATTGTGGGAATGTGGTGTTCTGGTAAAGGCGTCATTAGGTTCCATATTAAACACAACAATAAAGAATCAGATAAATCTACTTTACTAGAAGTTTTCAAGCATATTCAACAACTTAAGTTGTGTAGTGATCTTGAAGCTATAGTGAATGACAAGGACTGATCTCAAAATTTCATCATAAGAATTGAAGGGGCCTTAGGGGACAACAATAGCTTGAAACAGTGGAAATTTTCTTACCTATCAGTCAAAAAACTGAAGCATCCATTTTCCATGTGCATACCCATCCTACAATTACCTTTAACAAGTACACATATGTTCTTAGGAGATGAAACATATGCTCATGTTTTGACATGGAGGAGATGTATGACCAGTGGTCCATGGAAGCAAATTTCTTTGGGTTTGATGCAAATTTTGAATCTATAAGTATAGGCAAATGCATGGTATTGGAAGCCCTCTTGTGCATCCTTTGGGAGTGGATATTGTAGCAAATTTTGCTTCAAAGACAACACTTCCAGGAGTTAAGGGTTGGAAGCCCCTTGCAGTCTATGATAAATCTACCAGAAGCTGGTCATGGATTGGCCTAGTGGTATGATTGTATCTAGCTCCCCAAGGCATGAGTCCATGGAAGTCCAGAGTTCTCCAGAAACATGGGGCATTTCTCAGAATATGCTTTTAAAATTGGTGGAAGCATTTTCAAATTGGATGAAAAATGGGCAAGAAACTCTTCAACATATTGTTATTCCACCTACCCCACTACCACCATCAATTCCAACATGTATAGATGAAAAGGAAATATTTCGGGACTTGAGAGCTCAAAAAAGTTCAATCACTATCACCCCAAGTTCTGCTAATATGAGATCTTATTTCCGTAGAGAAGAAGTTCTTCGATACTTTGTTCCTGACAGGGCCTTCTATTACACTGTTGTAGATGGGCATAAGGTAGTTTTTTCTCCACTGAGGAGATGTGGTGGAAAACCTATCTCAAAGGATCAGGACCATTTTATGATGAAGCATGATAGGACCCCTCATGTGACAATACTATGCCTTGTGAGAGATGCTGTTGCTAGATTTCCTGGGAGCATCAGCACAAGGGCAGATGTTTGTATAGTTATAAGGGATTCTCAGTACATTGTAGAATATGCATCAGATGCACAAGTTAATCAGGTTGTTAGTGGAGCATTGGATCACCTTCATTATGAGCGTGATCCTTGTGTGCAATTTTATGGAGATAGAAAATTGTGGGTTTACTTACACTCTGAAAGAGTTGAAGAAGATTTTGTCAATAACTATGTGATTCAATTTGATTTTAGTTTTGTACTCTTCAATGTATTATGGAGTACAAAAGATCATGGAGAGGTATTTGAATATTCTTTGAATCATCATCGATAAAAACTCTAGTTGGAAATGATAGAATTCAGTTTGCATAAACAAGAGGTAGTCTATGAAATATCAATTATGCTACATTGAATTCAAAATCATGGCACATGATTAACATGAAGCCAATCCTGACTTTTGTTGCTATCTTTCCACAATGGGACACAATGGGCCGTGTAGAAGCTGTATTCCAAGTTTCGATAAAAATGAAGTTGCACACAAGTTCTTCCACAAATGTTTGTAATGGAGATAGTGTTATGGAACACCATGATTGTTGCATATGTACAAAATGGTCTCCATCACAAAGATTTGAATCTATTTCATCATTTATACGTTATAGGATTGAAGCCCAACTCTGTGACCTTAGCAAGTATTCTCCCTGAATATGCCAATCTATTATTCCCACAAGAAGGTTAGGAAGTCCATGTCTATATAATAAAGAATATATTGAAGGGGCATTATTTTGTGGGGAATGCACTAATAGATATATACACCAATTGTGGAATTGTCAATATTTCTCACACTAATTTTGAGGGCATGTCTCAAAGAGGCATAGTCTCATGGAATTTATTGATGATGGGTTATGTACAAAGTAAGAAGTGTAGTGAGGCCAATAAATTATTCTATCAAAAGGGTATTGGATGTGGTAAACTCTGATGAGGTCACATTTTCCATCCTTTTATTGATGTGCGTTCACACAGGTGCTCTGCAGCACGACACAAAGACCCACAATTAAAACTAAATTTTATGTTTAGTTAATTTCAACCCAAATTTCCAAACGTAAATTTGATGAGAAAAGGAAATTTCCATTGGAACATTTTACCTTCTCAGTTCTCTTTGGCTTTATTTTCCATGATGCACTAGTAGCAAATGGTGAAATTAGTGACTAGTGACTAAAAAAGTTAGTCACTACAACTTTTCCAAGTGAAATACTACCAAAAATTAGTAATATTAAGAGATGCAACTAAAAACGACTAACATAAATGACTATTTTAGTCACTAGTTAAAATATATGACTAGATAATAAGTAATAATACTAAAAATGACTAACATAAATGACGAATTTAGTCTAGGACAAAAATATGACTACCTAAGAAAAACTACAATAATATGAATTAATCATTTATGTTAGTCATTTTAATTGAGTCACTTCAACAATCTAAACTTACAAGTCATAGGGGATTCAAAGGTTGTTTTAGATTGGATGAAAGGTTATACCTCCTTGTACGCTTCTTTATTGGATCAAAGGATGATTAAAATTACGGAGCTTATTAGAATATTTAGGGTCATATCATTTGATCACATTCACAGGGAATCAAATTCAAAGGTTGAAAAATTATTGAAAAGGGGAGTGGGCCAACACCTCCTTTTGCAATATGACATGACCACCTATATATGTTGCAACAACCTTTCCAACTTATTTATTTGTTTTCACATATATTTCACATTTCTTCTTCCTCTTGCAAAGTGGTAGTGCTAAGGAGAGGGTATGAACTTTGATCAAAGAATGTTCGCTTAGTACCACTACCAAATTTCCTTCATGAAACTTGCATGATGATAAATGGATGACATTTGAATGTTACAAATGTGTAAGTAGTCCACATTCAACTTTGTTTTCTTCATTGTCCTTAGTAACAAGGACAAGTTTGAATAGTTCCTTTATTTATCATCGCAAAGACATAACTCTTTGTTGTCCCAAACATAGTTAATATTGTTGGTGTATGATCTCTTAATTGTGGAATGGCTTCTTGATGATGATAACGAACTCTCAATCTCCAATGCTCATGAATACGATGATTGAATGATCTAATGCCTTACTTGTATAGACAATTTATGATTCATTTTCTAATTTTATTGTACCATTGTATATATGCTTCACTAACATCTCATGCTATATGGTTAATTGAGCAATCTTTATCTTTCATTTTTCAAGTATAATTTGGTTGCATGAATAAGCATAGTTGTGTAATCAAAATCATTCAAAATTTGTTAATAATTCATAGTTTGTTTGACTATTCGCACACTTATCCCTAACCTTTTACTTTGAGAGTGAGTAGTGTCAAATCACTAGTCTTCATTAAGGAACTTCCTTTCATTACTCAATGACCTAGCTTAGCTCAATATTTAAGGATCCCCCCCTAGATAAGGATATCCTTCTTGTAGTCTAAAGAGTGAGAGAAGGCCACCAAGGGGACATTGGGTGGCTTGCTTGATGGGTGGTGTCAAGACATTTTTTTTTTCTATTAGAGTGTTTGATTGGAGATATAGTTTAGAAAATTCTTTACAAGAAAATTAGTTTCCTTTATTTCAATCACCTAAACTACTTCCAATAAAATCATGTGATTTTAATAAAATCTAATTTTGATAAATAATTAATTCAATAAAATTAAGAAAAATAAGATTATTATTATTATTATTTTGTATATGAGAAAATAGACAACTATAGCGTGTTTGTACTTAAGTATCGATTCTATCCACTACCACAATCACCTCCAAGTGTACCCACATTTCCTTACACGTGGCACAGTGAGCTAATCGAAGTTTAAACCAAACATCATAAGAAATGCCTTAACAACCAATTCTATCATAAACTAATATACACCATGGGACAAATTAAAAATAAATTTAAATATTAAAAAATATAGCCAAATTATTTTATTTGAAAATCATTTTTAACATCTAATTTGAGGAAACTCCCTAAAATAAAATTTATTGTGAAAAATGTTAAGAAAAATAAAGTTGGAGTAAATTATTAAAATAAAAATAAGTAAAGTGAAATATAAAATTACTAATTATAATTATAATTAATAATTTAATCATATTACTCCTAATTTTTCCAAGTCTAAGAGGCGTAAAATCTCTTCATATACTAACTTTTTTAAAGTGAAAAGAGATTTGATCCCCTCTGCACTTGGTAAATCCAAAATTAAGATCTAAAATTAAGATAGGTCCAAGCTATTTTTATATCAATTTATGTAATTGAAAGTAAAGAAGAATTATTTTAATGAAGAGTTACTTTCAAAAATATTTATAATTTCCTCAATTTTAAAATAAAACTAGCTTAGTTCCATCTTAACTATTGGTCTATCAAGCGACAAGAGGGATCACATCTCTTGAGGTGCAAGCCTCTTTTTTGAGTGCAAACCTCTTTTTTGAGTGCAAAACTTGAGGAAAGGTTTGTACCTCGAGAGATTTTATCCCTCTTGGTGCTTGATAGATCCAGAGTTAATATGGATCTAGGTTGGTTTCAGTCATATGTGGCCAAAGAAAATCTAGTGAACATATGATTAATTTTATCAATAATACGTAGATTCATCTAATATTAATATAATCATTTTAAATATGCCAATATAACTCAGATTAATTTGTATATCTTAATTTTAAATTTTCTTAGTTGCCTCAGTTTGTTGTGATGATAATAACTTTAATGATGAAAAATGATGAAATATAAATTTTTAATGTAAATGGACAATGTAATAGTGTTGAATGATAGAAAATGTGAATAATAAGAATATAGTCAATTACAAATAGTCTTCATTGTGGTTAATCTAAAACTATTTTCTTCTATTATTCTTATTGTCACCCTTGTTACTTTTGTCATCTTTTCATATTAATTGTCATATTTTCATATCGATTATATGAAAAGGACAGGTTAAACCATAAACCATTTAACTCTTTAGCTCAATCTATTGCAACAAATATCATTCCTTGTCTCTCCTTCTCTCCAATATTAATAGGTTGAATTACTATAACACAAAAATCAATGTACATTGTCAATAATTTTTTGTGCTTACACTGAAATCAATGCACAATGTTAATCCAATCACTTTAAAATTAATGTACCATCATACATCCAATTGCATCAAAGTAGAAATAAACATTTGTACTGAATATAATGAGTCTAATGCAAGAAATTAAATAAGATTAGAAAACAAAATTTACACTAAAATCACTACATCTAATGAAAGAAATCAAATAATATTAGAAATCAACACTTACACTCAAATCAATTCATCTAGTGCACGTAATAAAATTGGGTTAGAAACCAACATCTACACTGAAATTAATGCACCTAGGTGCAATTAAGAAAATAGGATTATAAAGCAACATCTACACTGAAATAAATGCATCTAGTGCAAGCAATCAAATAGGATTACAAATCACCATCTACATTGAAATCAATGCATATAGTGCAAGAAATAAAATAATATTAGAAAGCACCATATACATTGAAATCAATGCATCTAGTGCAAGCAATCAAACATTATTAGAAAGCAACATCTACATTGAAATCAATGCATCTAGTGCAAGCAATCAAATAGGAGTAGAAATCACCATCTATATTGAAATCAAAGCATTTAGTGCAAGCAATAAAATAGGATTAGAAATCATCTACATTGAAATTAATGCATTTGGTAAAAGCAATCAAATATAATTAGAAATCAACTTCTACACTAAAATTAATGCATCTCATGCAAGAAATCAATTTTGATTAGAAATCACCATCTACACTAAAATCAATGTGTCTAGTGCAAGAAATATTCTTCCCTCCTCCCATATATATCTATATCTCCCTCCATCTCTCCTTATTTTCCACTCTATATCAACCCCCCAAACACACATGCCATTTCACTTCATATCTATCAATCTCTTTGTCCCTCCCTCCATCTCTCCATCTCTCTCTTCTTTCCTCTCCACTTTCCATCTATATATCTATCTCCATTTGCTTCTCTATATCACCACCAAAACATACACTCTATTTCTTCAATTTATCTACCTCTGTGTGTGTGTGTGTGTGTCTCTTCCCCTTCTCTCCCTCTCCCCCGCTTCTATCTCTCTTCCCTAATTATTTCCTCTCTCCCTCTCTCTCCATCCTCTTTATCACTCCCTCTCTCTCTCTCCACTTTTCTCTCTATATTTCCTTCTTCTTACCTCTCTCTCTCCCCCTCCAACTCCATCTCTCTTTCCTTCCCTCATTCCACTCTCTCACATCCACTCTCTCTTCCTTCCTCTCTCTCTCTCTCTCTCTCTCTCTCTCTTAGTCTTTAGCCTCCAACTCTGTTACTATATCCCTCCCTCTCTCCTTCTCTCCCCCATTCTCTTCATGTCTACTTCTTTGTCTTTATCTCAACCCCAAACATACACACTCTCTCTCCATCTCTCCCTTGTTACTTCCTCTCTCTCAACACTCCTCACTCTCTATGTATTTCATCACTCCCTCTCTCCCCCTCCAACTCCATCTCCCTATCCCTCCCTCTCTCCTCCTCTCTCCCTCCCTCTCTCCTCCTCTCTCTCAAATCTTCTCTCTTGTACTTCGTCTTTCTCCCTTTCTCTCCTACCTCCCTCTCTTCCCCCATCTCTCTCTCTCTCTCTCTCTCTCTCTCTCTCTAATCCTCTCTCTTACCCCATCACTCTCCTTCTCTCTCTCAAGTATTATCTCTCATTCTCCCTCTCTCTCACTCTCTCTCTTTCTCTCTAACTATGTTACTATATCCCTCCCTCTCTCCTTTTGTATCCTTCTCTCCCCCCTTCTCTCTATCTCTCCTTATTTGTCTCTTTATCTCACCCTAAACATACACACTTTCTCTCCATCTCTCCCTTGTCACTCCCTCTCTCTCTCCACTTCTCACTCTCTATGTCTTTCTTCTTCCCTCCCTCCCTCTCCCTCCAACTCAATATCTTTATCCCTCCCTCTCTCCTCCTATCTCTCATCCTTCCTCTCTCGCCCTTTCTCTCCTACATTTATCTCTCTTCCCCCATCTCTCTCTCTCTCTCTACCCTCCAATCCTCTTACTATCTCCCTCCCACTCTCCTCTTTCTTCCCCCTCCATATTTGTGTCTCCCTCTCCCTCTTTTACCCTTCTCTACCTCTCTCTCTTTTTATTCCTCCTCTCCCCTCTGCTTCAGGTTATCTCCATCTCTCCCTTGTCACTCCCCCTATATCTCCACCTCTATAACTTTATGTATTTGTTCTTACCTCCTGTATATATAGAGTTAATATATATCATGATATATTAATATATATTATAATATAACAAATTTAATATTGGATTAAAACAAAGTTATTATATTTAATAATATCAATATTATGATATATTAATATGGATATTAGATTTAATAATAATAATAATATTGATATATTAATATGAATATTAGATTTAATAATAATAATAATAAAATCTTTTAATATTAGTATTATGGTTAATAGTATTTTTTGCATGGTATTACTAATAATTTTTCCCATGGTATTTTTCCCGTAGGCTTCACCTAAATAAAACCTAATTTTTGAGTGTTAGTAAGTGTAAAGAGGTTTATGGAGCAAATATAAAAAAGGTTTTATTTATTTAACATACCTCTTGTTTATTTATATTTTTATTAATTTATCATATTTTTTTTATTTACAATGGTATTTGGCCCATAGACTTGGTATATAATTAGATGTTGGTTTCTAATCTTTTTTTTTTGACAAATTCGGTTGCTTTTATAAATCTGAAAAAAAAAAAAAAGAGAACAAGGGAGACTGAGCTCCTAAAATACATGTTGAGGTGCCAAGAAGAGTTGGGGAAGAAGGAGTTACAGCTTAAACAAAATTCCTCCTTAATCCTGCCTTTTGGACTTCTAAAAACCAAAGACCAAAGGTAAATCCTAACAAACTGCAGTAATAAATAACAACATTTACAAAGCATATCAATCTATATTATTGTGGCTGATGTGTCGAGCAGTGGACTCTTCAAGTTTGTCATCGGTGCCGACTTGCTTCAAGCTTGACGAACTTGTTGGAGCTGTGTTTTTATTTTCTGTTGTTCCTTTTCTGCTATTCCGTTTTTTCTGCTGTTCCTTTTCTGCTGTTCCTTTTCTGCTGTTCCATTTTTTCTGTTGTTCCTTTTCTACTGTTCCTTCGGGAATTTAAAGCCAGCGAGCATATCAAGATTGCTGTAGATTTGGACAGAGCACGCCTTATAGTTTTGGTCAGGTGTCAGCCTCAAACGATTTGTCATTAGTTAAGAAAGAGATCAAGGGAGATAATGAAAGGATTCTTTGTTGTTGCAAAAAAGATTTCCTTTGGTTATGGTACAAGCTTGACTAGCGAGCTTGTCTGCTTCTCGGTTTAAGGTGCGAAGGACATGGAAAAATTTAACTCCCAGGTTTGGCTGATCATGCTTTGACATCTGCTGATGATTTGCTGTATATGGATATTGGAAGGCTTTCTCTTGCTTTCCATGAGACTAATGATAATAGCAAAGTCCCCAAAAATCCAATCTTTCCTGATTTCATGGATTTGAAGCTGGAGTAAGCTCTGATAGAGAACCAGGGCCTCTGCTCTGTTGTTGGAAAGAGTTCCCAGTCCCCACTCAAAAGCGACAAGGGGGTCTCCTTTGGGCATATAGATGATTCCCCCTGCCCCCGAAACTCCCGGATTATACTTGGAGGCACCATCAAAGAATATGATATGAGTGTTGCTTTTGTAGATCTAATCAGTGAATTCACCCTACTTTAATCTTATTTTCCAATTATGACCGAGGGTGTTAGAAGATCTGTTGTAGGAAATTGCTAGAGAGAGGATACTACACTTGTCTATCAGATTTCTGATGAAGTCTCTCTCTTCATTACAGAAGTTGGCCATATCGATTTTCTTTCGATTCTTGGTAGCTATGGTTTCTATTGCCAGACTTTTGGCTTTGCTACAAAGATGTCTAGTTAAAGTCTCCTGGTCCCCGAAAACCTTGCGGTTTCTTACAATCCATATTTTCCATAAGAGTGCATATGAGAGGGCATCCCAAACCCTCTCGGCTATGCTATTTTTCTTATTTTGCGAGGTATAACTTTCCTTCCAGATGCTTAAGGCTTTGCCAATGGAATGATGTGAATTCCAGGTGAGAGAGTGAAAGGGGGCTATGCCTTTCCAATAGGAGATGGCGAAAGGACATGAAATGAAGAGATGCTGCATGGTCTCTTCAGCTTCAAGACAATTTGGGCATCGAGAGGGACCCATGATGCCTTTCTTTTGCAGATTTTCTGAGGTGAGAGTCTTCCCTTTTAAAAGGGTCCACATGAAGAATTTAACTTTGGGGATAGCTTCAGCTTTCCAGATTGCTTTCCAATACATCCAAGGAGAAGTAGGGTGATCCCTGTTGCACAAATAATTGTAGCTTGCCTGAATTGAGTAGCTTGAACCCGTAGGGTCCCAACGGAAACCGTCGACACCATTTTTAGATATAGGCGCGATGTTATGGAGATGGATCTGGAAATTGTTGAAGGCTTCTTTGAGATGAACAGGGATGGGAGGGAAGCTCCATCCCTTCCACGCCTGTGAATCTATATCCCAATGTGAAATTTGATTTAAGTGGTATAATCCCTTGCTTTGGAAATAGAAGATGATTGGTTCCATACCTGGGAAACTGCTGATGGCTTTATTTCCCATTATCTTATCGCTTCCAATGTTGATTTTACTGCCACCTTTGGGAACCATTGAAACGTTTTGTGCCATAAAAGAGATGGCTTTTTTGCAGAGTTTCCAAATACCTGTGCTGCTCCTTACAGGTATTTCACTTGTTAGCAGTTGTTGCCTTGGACTGTTAAGATATTTGACCTCGATGACTTTTTTCCACCAAGCTTGCCACTCCTCTAACAATCTCCAAATAATCTTGCCACCAAAGGCTAAGTTAGTGAACAATGAAGATCTGGTTCCAAGCCCGCCTTTTCCTGGCTTTGGATAACTTGTTTCCAACTAACCAGGTTATATTTTTTGTTATCATTTTTTCCACCCTGCCATAAGAAATGTCTGAGAATACTCTCCATTTTATGATGAAAAGAGGTTGGCGCCTAAGCTAAGGAGAACTGATATAAAGGAAGAGAAGATAGGCCTGATTTTAGGAGCACCATACTGCCAGCTGGGTTGAGCCAGAAGGATCCCCAGTTGTGGAATTTCTTTCTCAATTTATCAAGCATTTTTTCCCATATTTCAGCTCTAGCATGACCCATGCTCACTGGCATTCCCAAGTAACTAAAGTGGTCCCAATTTAATTTGCACGGCACCCCAAAGATGTTGGATAGATTTTGGAGCATTTGAGCTGAAGCATTCCAACCGTAATGTAGCTTTTGAGATGATTTATCACTCCCCCAGAGTATATCATAAACTTATCTAATAGGATCTTGAATCTTTAGGCAATTGCAGATTCTCCTCCTATCAGCAGGGTATCATCAGCAAATTGGGAGTGATTAATGTTTCTAACTCCATCTTCAAATTTGATTCTGGTGATGAGGCCTGCTTGTCGTTTATGATCGAGGACACAACTGAAGGATTCAACCATTAAGATGAATAAGTAGGGGAAGAGAGGACAACCTTGCCTCAATCCTCTTGAAGATTGAAAAGTAAGGCCAGGCCTTCCATTGATAAGGGGGGCAATCCAAGGTCCAGAAATGCAGGTTCTTATAAGATTGATGAAGGGGGAAGAGAAGCCCATTTTGTGAAGAGTAGCAAATAGAAAGGAGTGTCGGACTCTATCAAAGGCGTTTGCCAAATCTAATTTCAAAATGAAGCCCTTTTCCTTCCTAGAGAGGTTTGAGTGGATGGCTTCTTGGACTAATAGGATGGAGTCGGAGATTTGTCAATTGGCCATAAAGCCTCCTTGATTTTCAGAAATAAGACTTGGTAAGAGAGGCTTGAGTTGGGAAGCGAGGAATTTTGTGAAAATTTTATATGAAGAGTTGCATAGGGATATAGGTCAGAAGCAGGAAAAATAAGAGGGGCGGTTCTCTTTGGGAATGAGGACAAGATGGATTGAATTTGTGAAGCCTCCCATTTTATTTTTCCTTTGTATCCATTTGTAATACTTGATGAGATCCTTTTTGATGGTTTCCCAGTACTCCCTATAGAAACAAATTGGGAAACCATTCAGTCCTGGAGCTTTGTCAGGCTGGAGGCCCCAGATTGCTCCCAAGATTTCTTCCTCTATTATCTCTTCAGTCAGTCTTTCATTGGCTTCTATTGTTATTTTATTTGGCAAATGTTGTAAGAAGTCAGCGTAATTCTCTTCTTCCCCTTTTTCAGATAGAAGCTCTTTAAAATGTGTTGTAGCCGCATTTTTAATGGAAGCTTGATCATTGTGCTGATTACCTGCGCTGTTTATAATAGCTGTTATGTTTCTCCTAACTTGTCTAATAGTTGCTTGCTTGTGGAAGAAGGTTGTATTCTTGTCCCCACTTTTCAACCAAACCTGTCTTGATTTTATTCGCCATTTTTCTTCCTCTTCTCTTCTGATACTGTATAGTTGACTGTAGAGGTCCTCTTCTTGGCTTTTCCTTGCTTGAAGGTACTCTTGGTTTTCCATTGCATGGTGTAAATTTTCAATTTTAGCTTTCACATCTAACTTCTTTGCTTCTGGTTCTTTATATTGAGATTTTGCCCAGTTCTTGAGAGAATTCCTTACATTTCTTAGTTTGCTTTCCCATATGAAGCTTGGTGAGCCTTCTACATGCTGGTGCCAAGTTTGCTGGACAAGAATTTTGGCAGTTGAAATGTCGTTCCATAAAGGACTATATTTAAAAGGGATAGGGCCCAGGGGGCGATGGGATTCAAGAAATAAGGTAGTGGGATAATGATCTGAAGCAATGAAGGGGAGAATAGAAGCATGGATAGTTGCAAAAGTGGAGAGAAGAGACACATTTACCAATATTCGATCCAGCCTTTCCATTATATTGCTTTTTCCTAGCCTGCGGTTGCTCCAGGTAAACTTGCGATTCTTTGGAACAATATCAACAAGATCTCCAAGCTGCATAACATTCTCCAACTGATTTCTAAAGGGATCAGGAGTAAAGCTACCTCCTCGTTTTTCGTTAGCATGCAGGATAAGGTTTAAGTCGCCACCTAGAATTATATTGCCGTTCTCTTCCTCTGCTATGTTATTGCTGAGTGAGTTCCAACAAGCTTCCTTATCTCTATAATGATTCGGAGCGTAAACATTGTAGATGATTAGCTGATAACTGCTCATATTGTTCTTCAAAGTAATATTTATCCAGTGTTGTTCCACTGTTTCTGCTATTTTGTTCCATTTGTCTTGAAGCCAAAGTGTGGCGATTCCTCCTGAAGCCCCTCTGGAATCACACACACATCCTTTATAAAACTTATGCTTCTCAATAATTTTATTCATCTCTGCTTGTCCCAGTTTTGTTTCTTGAAGTAAAACTATCTCTGGTCTTTCTTGGATTAAAAGATATTTTAAGGCGTTTGTTTTGGTGGGGTGCCCCAATCCCTTGCTGTTCCAAGAGAGCATTTTCATCATTTCAGAGGGATGTGGGGAGTTGCTCTTCCTCCCAAGTCTTTATTTACTGAATCCTTGTTTATCTGCCCTTGTATATAAGATTCTATAGGGTTCTGTATACCCAATGCTATGTCTTTTTGTGCATTTTCGTCTCTGTGTTGTTTGGTAGATTTTCTTCCAGGCTTCTTTTGATTATCAGGAATGGATCCATGCTCCTTGGAATTGCTTCTTGTGGTTTTGAGAGGGGGAGGATCAGAAGGGAGGGAAGAGGAAATGGACAAGGGAAGGGAAGATTCAGAAGGGGATTGAATCTTTGGAGAAGGGGGATCCTCGGGTTGGGAAAGAATGTGAAAGGGATTGGAGGAAGGAGAGGAGGAAAGGGGATCAGGCCGGCTAAGAAGGGGAGGAAGGGAGGAGGAGGGGGGCGGAGATGGGGGAGTGGGATTGGGAGGGGGACGAGGGATAGGGCCAGCTTCATGAGTAGGGATGGTATTAGGGGCTGTCTTTTTTTTTTTACTATTTCCCATTGTTCTTCTTGTGGAGAACTATCTACATTAAGAAGTTTAGAGCATCGATTTGCAAAGTGGCCATATTCGTGACATACCTTACACTTGAAGGGGATCTGTTCATAGTCAAGCTACTGAATGTGGGTCCAGTCATCCACCTTTAGCTTGATGGCTTCTAGCAGGCCTTTCCCCAGATCAACTTCAACACAAATGCGAGCACAGGCCTGCATGTTGTCTTTAGGTTCACTCCAGTCAATATATTTCCCTACAACATTCACTATAGCGCGCACTGACTCATCTCCCCAATAGTGCAGGGGGAGGTGTGGAAGACGAACACAAATAGGCACATCACTGGGGATATCCAGCTCCAAATCAAAGTCTGGAGTCCACTTATTGAGGTACAGTCCTCTAGAATCCATAAAATAAGGCCCATTATGAAAGATCAGGTCCTTATCTTCCTTAGTTTCAAAATGAAATGTAAAGTATCCTTCTCCACAAATTCTAATAGAGATTTTCCCTTGAGTTTTGTCTAACCAGTTCCTTTCCACCCACCTTTGCATTGTTTTTGGAGAGGGCCAAAGACCTGTAAATTGTCCAATAAGGCCTCTTTCAGCTAAGGCAAGAGCAGGCATATGGGGAAGGTTGGAGGCAGAGAAACTTCCTACAACCCTTCCAGTTTTTTCACAAACTTCGTAACTGAGGGACAATTTCACTGAGGTGGAAGAGAATGAACCAGGTTGGAGAACGCTTGCTAGAAAGCCTCCTCCGGTGGCGCCTTCGGAGGGGCCATAACGGATCGAGAGGCGAATCAAGATCGCAAGAACAGACGAGGCGTGGGAAAGCCAAAATCGAAGACGAAGAGCCCAACAGCAGGGGCTGCCGTGCAGAAGGCCTGCAGAGGTCCATAGGGGCCGAGGAAGGGTAGGGCACGTGAGCTCGATGTTGGTTTCTAATCTTATTTGATATGTTTTTATTTATTTACCATACATCTTTATACCTCTTTTATAAATATGGTAATTGGCCCATGGTATCAATAATAATGCGTCCCCGAGGATCCACCTAAATAAAACATATTTTTTGAGTTTTCATAAATATGGAGGTTAATGGAGTAAAGATAAAAGAGGTTTTATTTATTTACTATATCTCTAGTTTATTTAATTTTTTTTAATTTTATTTACCATACCTTTGGAGTAAATATAAAAAAAGTCTTATTTATTTACCATACTTCTCATTTATTTATGTTTTTATTTATTTACCATAGCTCTTTCTTTTACTATTCTTAAACCTCTTTATATTTTAAATTTATGTTGTCTTTATACATAACAATAATAATTAGATTTATTTTTAAATAGGGCCCACATTAGATTAACAATGTTAAATGTTAAATATTAATGTTTACATTTAAGTTTATGTTTACATTTATATTTAAGTTTACATGTTTACATTTTACACGAGATCTACCCCATAGGTGTAATAATTATTTTAATTTTAATTTGAAATTATAAATAACTTTGAAAAATACATATAAATAACCAAAAACAATTTTATATAAAATTAAAATAAATTAAATTTTAATTAATTGAAAGTTAAAATAATATTATTTGAATGAAAAGTTTCTTTCTATTTTTAAAGAGAGTAAAGAGATTTGTAATTATTTTATTTAAACTTTGAATTACAAATAACTTAATAATTTAAACTGCCATAAATTTGGGGTTTTGAGTGATTTTTCCCTAAACTATAAGGGTTATAGATCATCTTGCCTTGATAATTGGAAATGTAAAGGCATTGTTTTACATCTGGCACAATTTCTACCAGGGTAACACCTATCCAAATCTTTGGGAGGATAAACTAATCCAGATCATGTGGCTGAATTTTTAGTGGATCCATGTGTTTGGTGCCCCTGAAAATCGACATCTCAACCATTAGAGTGATTTCAAATTTTGTCAGGATTGAACTATCACCAACTAGTTGGGAAGTAAAGAAAGAGAGATGCAGTGAGCTGCTGAAACCTAGAAAAAAACTAGTAGGTTTTTAGATTTGAAGGTCCTTGTAATGGAGACATGGTGGGTGCTTAAGATGTTGGTTAATGGATGCTGAGGTTTCATCGAAATTCAGTCTTTTGAAAAAGTTGAGGAAAACTTCGGATTTGATGCTCAATTACTCTCACATTGTTGTTGAGCTAAATCAAATATTCAGCTTGCAAAATGATTGATCCAATCGTTACGCACTATGGCAAAGGTCAACTATCTTGCTTCTTGGTCGATCCAGATTCTATGCTAGATCTGGTGAGTAACTCTTAACAAAGTGTGAAAAATCATTTCGTAATTAATTTTAGATTTTCTGGAGTATTTCCATATTTTTATTTATTAGATTACGTTTTTCATCTATATCTATCTGGAATATGAAGTGGATGGTTCCAAACTTCGATTTCACATATTTTAATTATTTAAATCATATTTATTTGATTTTTTTGGAGCTTCTCTACATTATTTATTTCTTTTGGGGGATCAGATTTTCCATATATGATCTGGATTTAAACAGGAATGTAATAAATTACAGATATAACCATACATATAGAGATGCAGCAGAAATAATACTTAATTTCATTACTGTAAAATACTGAAATATGCTTACAAACAGAAATGGAAATAAACTAGCTAGGGCGATGGTAGCTTATCTCTGAGGATATATGTGGCGCCTACATGCCTTTGAACTGTGTTACAATGAGGCTTGAAGGACTATTTATTGTTGAGAAACAATGGAAAAATCTAAACATTCAAAAACCTAACCCTAGAAGATGAAACGCCAAACTATGGTGCCCATTTGGGTAAATTGGTACATTAACTTCCTGGGGTCGTAACTTTGGCATACGATCTCCGTTTGATGCCCACAATATATCGTTAGAAATATCTATCCAAGAACTATAACTTTAGGAAGAGAATCATCAGTCCATAGTGCCCTGTTGCTCCCAATTTTCCCAAAAAACGTCGTTTAGGGCCTTAAAATGACTCCGGAAGTTCACAACCCGAAAAACTGGTAAAAATAGTAAACTATGCTACAATTAAGGAAATTGAAAAGCTGAAAGAAACAATGGTGGGGGTCCAAGTGGACTTGGCAGGTGGCCACCAATATCCACCTGGATCATTCCTCCCCCCCTTAGGAAGCAATGGTCCCCATTGCATTGATTTCCCCCATGAGATGAGGAAACTTCTGCTGAACTTGGTCCCTGGTGAGCCACTTTCCCTGGTGAAGGAGTTGGCCTACTTTGACAACTCAATACATTTGGATATTTTGCTGGCGAGTGTGCTTGATCTATGTGTCCATGATTCGATCAGTTGCAGCTTGTTCCATGCAATCTGGATTTAAGTCTATGGGTCTTAGCCGTTTTGCAATGTTGGATGTGTCTAGCAATTGTGGAAAGTATGGCCGAAGGCGGTCCACATAAACACTGGTTGCAAGCCAAGGAATGGGGTAATGCTGAGCTCAAATATATTGTCTCCCATGGCCTTGGTAATGATGTAAGGACCATATCAGAGTGGTATGAGTTTCCGATAGGCTTCGGTAAGGCATTCCTTTTGCAAATGCAACCAGACTTTGTCTCACACCTGAAACTTGTGTGGCACCCGATGTTAGAATGTCGTGGACCTACTAGAAAATGTGTTGGATGTGCTCAATGAAGTTGTTTTTCTTATCGGTTTCAGACTGGACATGAGCCGAATCTGTGTGAGTAGTTGCAAATGGCATGGCCACATCAATGGGACATAATGGTTGGAATCCCAAGCCCTCTTGAAAAGGGATGTGGCCAGTTGAGCTGTGGAGAGCCTGGTTGAGCTGTGTTGAACATAGGGGAGGATCGCATCCCATGTGCGTGGATTCTTTGTGTTGTACATGTGCAGAATGTGTATGATCATCCTATTGACAACCTTTGTTTAGCCATCAGTTTGATGATGGAAGGCTGTGGACTTAGTGAGTTTGGTGTCCAGCATCGACCAAAGACTGGACCAAAATGTACTAAGGAACCTACTAACCTGATCTTAGATGATAGACGATGGGATCCCAAAGTGTACCCACACTTGTTCAAAGAAGATTTTAGCAATGGCTTATGCTGTGATATTCTTCTTGTAGGCCACCATAATGGCCATCTTCGAGAACCTGTCGACAACCACAAAAAAGCAGTCGTTTCCATGCTTAGTAGAAGGAAAGCCCAACATGTAATCCATGGAGATGGATTCCCAAGGTCGAATAGGGGTAGGCAACGGGGTATAGAGGCATTCCTTCTTAATGGTTGGTTTGCCAATGGTGTAGGTAGTGTCTGATCTGATGTACTTACTGACATCCTATCGAAGATTCAGCCAATAGAAATACTTATGCAGTACCGCCACCATTTTCTCGACCCCGAAATGCCATGTACCCCGACTGTAGTGTGCTTCCCAAATCATCTTGGCACGCTTGCTTGGAGGAACACAAAGGTGACCCAGGTGGCATAACAATGCATCTTGGAGGTGAACATATGGAACATGCTAACCCTCCAAGAGTGGCTGGTATGTGTGGCCGAATTTTGGGTCACTTTTGTAGAGAAGTGGCCAATCAGAAGTCTCGTGCCCACAAGAGTTGAGCATGGTCATTAATGCCATGATCGGTGGTCGACTGAGGCAATCTGCAACATTATTGGTGCTGCCCTTCTTATACTTGATATTCAAATGGAACTGTTGCAGGTGTGTGGACCACTTCTGATGGCAATCATTCTGCAATTTCACTTAGGTCTGTATGAACTGTAGGGGTCAGTGGTTTATGTGGATGACTATTTCCTTCCCCAAAATGTAATGCTTCCATTGTCAACAGGCCTACATAATGGAACACATCTCTTTGTCATAAGTAGGATACTTCCAAACTATGTCTGAAAGTGTCTCACTATGGTATGCCACGAGATGCCTGTGTTGAGTAAGGACTGCCTGCCTCAATAGCATAGTCAAAGGCATTTGTCTCGACCTAAAATGGTTTTTACAAGTCTGGTAATGTGAGCACTGATGTCGAGAGGAGGTGACCTTTCAACTTTGTGAATGCCTTCTGTTAAGATTCAGGCCAAAATAATTTTGCTTTCTCTCCTCCCTTGGTGACTTGACTCAAGGGCTAAGTGATATGAGAAAATCCCAACATGAACCCATGGTAGAAGTTGGCAAGACCTAGAAAGCTATAGAGCTCTGTTAGAGTGGTTAGAGATGGCCAATCCCAAATGAATTGGATCTTGGCTGGATCCAAATGCACCCCCCGTTCATTAATAATGTATCCCAGATACTAAACTTGGGTCATGCCAAAAGTTAATTTCTCCAAATTGGCACATAGCTTATGTTGCCGCAGTGTTTGGAGAACCTGTCGGATGTGGTGGAGGTGCTCTTCCCAATTCTGGCTAAAGATCAGGATGTCATCCAAGTGTACCACTACAAATGATTGGTGAATGATCACAAGTTGCCATCTATTAGCCTCATGAAGGTTGCAGGATCATTCATCAATCCAAAAGGCATAACCAACCATTTGAAAATGCCCTCCTTAGCTTTGAAGGTAATATTCCACACATCGGAGAGTTTGATTAGTACCTAGTGATATCCTGACTTCAAATCGATCTTGCTGAAATATTTTTCCAACTTCAGTTGGTCCAGGAGGTCATGAATCCATGGGATCGAGTACCTATTACAGATAGTGATCTTGTTCAACACCCGATAGTCAATACAGCGACTCCAAGTCCCATCCTTCTTTTGTACCAACATGATCAGGCCCCCACCGGGTGATGAACAAGGAAGGATGTGACCTTTCTGCAGCAGCCCCTGAATCTTCCTCTTGATTTCATCCTTCTCCAGAATGGAGCGTCAATAGATTGGTCCATTGGGCAGCAGCACACCTGGGGTCAGATTGATGGAGTGCTTGACCTGACAGTGCAGAGGAACCCTTGCGGGGGAGGTGAAGATGTCCTTGTACTCCTCCACGACCTTGTCCATCTATAGTTTTCATGCGTAGGGACCCTATCTGGAGGTCATGGCCACCGTCTTCTTCTTTACTT